>CM038708.1:5129511-5184511 GCA_021613375.1 Megaleporinus macrocephalus
TCTCTCTCTCTCTCTCTCTCTCTCTCTCTCTCTCTCTCGTTCTTCCTCTGTCTCTTCAGTTTCTCTTCTCATGTGATGCGTAGTTGTAATGTTAGTGTATGTACAACGAGCAGGACAAACAAGAGCTGATGAATCTTCTACAGTACCGTCAGCTGTGCTGCAGTAGCTGGTGTCTAGCTGACAGCATTAGAACAGCTGTGGTCTGTTTCTGTCTAGTCTTTACTTCAGTCCTCACAGCCTACAGTTCATCTGTAAAACCTTGTATTGCACTAAAATGACTCCATCCAGGCAACAGTATGACATACGCCAACGCTAGTAGGGGTGGGCGATATGACCCTACGATAATATCACAATATTTCTTGGTATTTTTGTGAAAACGATACTCTTGGCGATATGACCAAACACTGAATTAAAAAAAAATATTTCGAGAATACACTACTGCAACAAAATGAAAACTAAATTTTATTATTGCATCCGATATGATATGGCACACCCCTAACTGAGAATATAAAAAAATACAAGAATTTTCATCAGTTTGTAACAGAAGTCAATGATCCTAAATAACGATACTAAATAATGCACTCCAGATATCTCCATATATCCAGAACTGAAGTAAAGTGAATGATACTCGAGATAAACTCTGTCTCTAGTAGAGATATAATTAGATATACATAAGAAATGAGAAAAGTGTGAATTTTTCTTTTTCTAAAAACAGTAAAAGTAGTACCTGATGTGATAATTAGTGATGAGTGATATGGTATGATATTTCAGGGTATAATATCGTTCACCATATTAAAAAATATTGGAGATATTTTTGTGTACGATGCGAT
This sequence comes from Megaleporinus macrocephalus, assembly GCA_021613375.1. Classification (NCBI taxonomy): domain Eukaryota; kingdom Metazoa; phylum Chordata; class Actinopteri; order Characiformes; family Anostomidae; genus Megaleporinus; species Megaleporinus macrocephalus. The sequence goes on from CM038708.1 coordinate 5,130,342, forward strand.
ATGGCACACCCCTGTACGCTAGCTACCAGGTTAGCTTCTTGCATTGCGTTTGAGGAATCAGAATGACGACTCTGAGGTAGTATTTTCCAGTGGCATCACTATGATGACCAGCTACATTGAAAGGGTACTATATCTGCAGTGGAACCCAGAAGAAATTCCCCCTAGACCATTACTGCTGCTCCACCTAACTTACTGTTGGCGCTAGGCATTCCAGTAGGTAGCGTTGTCCTTGTGTCCTGCTGTAGACCACTCCTGCCGATTCTTGGCATTAGGCGTATTGAACCTGGCCTAATGTAATGTGGGCCTAGTATAGAGCCCTGTGGTACACCAGACTAGGTCCAAGAGCCTCTAGATGAATTTAAGGCAGTGAATGACTCTGGTGGGTGACCAAAAGAGTTGTGTAATTTATCTTTGCATGCTGTAGTATTAGCGCCACCCTTAAGCAAAGCTAAAGCCACAGTGCCTGGTTCTGTCTTGACCTGGAAACTGCTTTTTCTTGTTGACCACATATATTAACGCTAGCTTTCAGGTTAGCACACCCACTTGCATTGCCTTTGAGCAACCAGAGTGATTTGGTCACGTGGACTCTGAGGTAGTATTTCCTTGTGGCATTACTATGATGACCAGCTGCATTGAGGGGGTTGCTATATCTGCTGTGGAGCCCAGAAGAACAGCCCAAGTCTACCAAGCTTTACTGTTGGCCCTATGCATTCCAGTAGGCAACGTTGTCCTTGTATCCTTCCTAGGATCACTCCTGCCGATTCTTGGCATTGGGCACTGTCAATCTAGGCTTGTGTGCCTGGCCTAACACCATTGGAGCGTAGACTGGAGCCTTGTGGTACACCACACTAGGTCTAAGAGCCTCTAGATGAATTGAAGCCAGTGAATGACTCTGGTGGGTGACCAAAAAGTTGGAAACCTATAATTGTGTATATTATCTTTGCATACTGTAGTATTAATGTCACCCTTAAGCAAAGCTAAAGCCACAGTGCCTGGTTCTGTCTTAACCTAGAAGCTGCTTTTTTGTTGACCACAAATGTTAACGCTAGCTACTAGGTTAGCATACCTTCTTGCATTGCCTTTGAGCAACCAGAATGATTTGGTCACGTAAACTCTGAGGTAGTATTTCCTTGTGGCATCACTATGATGACCAGCTGCATTGAGGGGGTTGCTATATCTGCTGTGGAGCCCAGAAGAACAGCCCAAGTCTACCAAGCTTTACTGTTGGCCCTATGCATTCCAGTAGGTAACGTTGTCCTTGTATCCTTCCTAGGATCACTCCTGCCGATTCTTGGCATTGGGCACTGTCAATCTAGGCTTGTGTGCCTGGCCTAACATCATTGGAGCCTAGAGTGGAGCCCTGTGGTACACCACACTAGGTCTAAGAGCCTCTAGATGAATTTAAGCCAGTGAGTGACTCTGGTAGGTGACCACAAAGTTGAAAGCATATAGTTGTGTGAAATTTCTTTGCACTCTGTTGTATTAACGTCACTCTTTCACTAGAACTGGTGGTTCTGCTTTGACCTGGTACCTGGAAGCTGGTACCTTTTTCTTGCTGGACACCTATCCTAACGCTAACAACCAGATAAGCAAACCTTCTTGCATTGCCTTTGAGCAAACACAATGATTTGGTCACATAAACTCTAATGTAGTATATCTCTGGCCTAATGTTGGGAAGGCCTAGAGTGGAGCCCTGTGGTACGCCACACTAGGCCTCAGAGCCTCTGGATTCGTTTAAGGCAGTGAGTGACCAAACCAATAGGGTGAATCTGCCACTGCTGGTTCGAGAGTTGTTGGTTAATGAGTTTTTTTAGGGTGGAGGGGGGTGGTGGCGTGTTTATGCTCGTTTGGGCCAAACTCCTGAGGTAATGGAGCGAGGCGCACGTCCCTGACAGCGTGATGAACGACCCCTGTCACTAATGGAATGAAAAAAGGGGATATTACCTTGACACAACAGTTCAGCCGAGGGAGGATGGAGGGAGGATAAAACAAGATGCACTTTATCGAAGGCATTGACGAGAGTTCGGGTGGAACTTGTATACCTGGGTGTGTGTTTCGGTTATATAACATAGAGCGCATTGACCGACTGCTGCAGCGTACATATAGACAATTCAACAGGTGTACTACAACATACTGTGCAGGTATACAGGCATACAAACAGAGAGTGGGAGTACACTAAAGCAGTTGGAGGGATGTAGGGAGGGAGGGGGGGTGGGCGAGGGAGCAAAAGAAAGAGCTTTATAACGAGATAGATGGAGAAGCGGAGAGAGCAGCGATAGCAGAGCGAGAAGGAGAGGGTTCCTGACAAGCGCTCTCATTATTCTCCATTAAATGTCAGTGGTTGAACTTCAGCTGGTGTGTTTGGCTGCGCCTCTCAAACGCTGAGCTGCCTCTTCGCTCCTGATTCATGCTCCCGCCGTGTTAATTGGAAAAGGTGATAAATATTCGGTTTAACCCCGTCAGATGTGATTAACCCACCTCCCCCCACCATCACGGCTGCTGGAAAACGTCCCTGCTCCTGTCGTCCCGAATAAACGGCAACAGGAATCACTCGTATTGTTGCAGCGCCGGCTGTTTACAGTCTAGTGCTGAAAGAGCCGCCACATAGTGGAGAGGGCGAGTTACTGCAGTTTGCCACAGCACAGCAAAACGTAAGAAATCTAAGACAACACCAGTTTGAATGTTAAACTAGCGTGCTATATATTGTGGGGGAAAGTAGGGACGTCTAGTCTACGTTTGTTTAACAGTCCTTAAAAACAGTAGCGAACCGGGACCCTTAAGCCTCGGCCCTTTGGGGGCGGGACATGGGCTTCCATCGTGACTCAGCAAACTAGCTAGCGGTGGTAGCCTAGCGCTAGCTAGCTGTTTCTCCAGCTAGTGTCGTCACAGTGGGCGGAAATTATCATACAGTTAAGCCCCGCCCACTTAGAGGGAAGATATGATTGGTCAGTTTTACTGTCATTTGAAATTGATATCGCGCTGAATGAGAACTGCCTGGCCCCCTCTGTACATGAACAGCGGGACCACCAATCACCAACATTCTGTGGAGGCATCACAGTCCTTATAGGGGGAGACACAGACTCACAGGCTTCCACTTAACCCCTCACACTCCAACACAGATTGAATAGACACAATTGAATAATTTATTTGAATATATTTTTGTTGATAGTTACGATTAGAAGATATCCATCTATCCATTAATCCCTACATAGAAAGTTAAGATCAACTTTAAGGCTGCAGTCTCCAGCCCAGTTTTGATTGTTTTATTTATTGAGATATTCTTCAGAATCCCACCTCGCTCTCTTTTTTCCTTGAAGCTCTTTTGAATTTTTAAAAACGTACACAAAGATGGCGGCGGCGTCAATCCCATCTGTTGATCTGAAACCTCCAAAGAGGTCCCACAGTGGGACAGGTGTCATAACGAGATGGGTTTGTTTTGAGCTCCTGTGTACGTGGGTACGGCTGGCGGAAGATGAGTGACGGCCAGTCAGAGAGTCCAAACTAACGAGGAGCCTAAATGAGAGTTGGTTGTTGTTTTGCTTTGTTTCGGAGATACCTGATTGGAGGAGAAACGTCATATTAAACAACATGAAAGCGCCACCGACGTGACGACTTAACCAAACACCTGAGAGAATTTCTGTTCCTCAGTGAGATTTCTTTTGGGTCGGGACAGGTGAGTAATTTAGCAGATCAATATGTCAGCCGTATAAAGAAAGGGGAGATGTAGCTTTGCCAAATTGCCCTTCACTTTGATGTCTGCTGCTTCTGAAAGCATAATTTAGCATTTCAGTGTGATGCAGCTTTTCTTCTCCTTTATAAATCACCACACTTTCCCGTTTATACACTCCATACGAGTCCAAATGCAAACGCACACCACTGTACAAAAGTCTGAGACACTTGGGCTGATTTAAAGTCTTTATCTGATCAATAAGTGTATTTTCACCAGTAAGAACAGCAGATCTGATTAGATAATCAGACATACAATAAAAAGTAACATGAATATGTTATTGTGAAAGAAGTAGATCAGATCTTGATCCAGTTTGAAGAACAAAGTGTAGGCTGTTTCAAAACCTACTGAGCTCCTACATAGGCAGCATTTTACGTCATACTATGCGCTCCTGACATGTAGGCTGTCCCAATTCTTACACACCTTAAACATACTGTCTACTGAGAAACCTTATTTAGACCTGATTTTAAAGAAGCATCGAACGCTTCCTCAGCCGCTACGACAATCCCATGATGCAGCGCAGGCTAATCTATGAGCAGTGAAGTGGTTTTAAAATGTGAGTTATTTTGATTCTCTGGAGTTTTAATGTGTTTCTGGTCATATAATCACACAAAACAGTATTTAATTATCAACTCTGTAACGAGTCCTTCACCATTTACACTTTATACTCCAGACATTAGCATTTATGCTAGCAGATTTTTAAGCCTCAGGCTATTGTTTTGGATGCTGGCTGGTAGCTTAGCAACCAGCTAAACCACCGGTGGCGTGCTGCAGTGGGGGGAACAAGCCGTGACGCAGTCTCTCTCTAACTAGAGCGTCTCAGTAATCTGTTTTATGAGGAGAGATGAGGAGAGAACACTGCTACTTACACACTCACTACCTAGACAGCCTACTTACACACTCACTACCTAGACAGCCTACTTACACACTCACTACCTAGACAGCCTACTTACACACCCACTACCTAGACAACCTACTTACACACTCACTACCTAGACAGCCTACTTACACACTCACTACTTACACACTCACTAGGATTTGAGACAGACCCGTAGTTCTAGATTTCTCCTGGACGACCCAGACATTGTATGAATGTGTTCAGTTCCTTCAGCAGCAAATCTTGATTTAGCTTAATGAAGTACTGAGCAGTCAAAGCAGGTATTAGATGAGAACTGATAATAATACTGGGTTGTTTAGGAGAAGCTTGGAAAGGGTTAATAAACACACTGACGTATGTAAAACACTACTTACTCTATTAATACTGATTAATATTTAATAATAGTGTTCAGTATGGTGGTGTAGTGGTTAGTACGGTGGTGTAGTGGTTAGTATGGTGGTGTAGTGGTTAGTACGGTGGTGTAGTGGTTAGTGCGGTGGTGTAGTGGTTAGTACGGTGGTGTAGTGGTTAGTACGGTGGTGTAGTGGTTAGTATGGTGGTGTAGTGGTTAGTATGGTGGTGTAGTGGTTAGTACGGTGGTGTAGTGGTTAGTATGGTGGTGTAGTGGTCAGTATGGTGGTGTAGTGGTTAGTATGGTGGTGTAGTGGTTAGTACGGTGGTGTAGTGGTTAGTATGGTGGTGTAGTGGTTAGTATGGTGGTGTAGTGGTTAGTACGGTGGTGTAGTGGTTAGTACGGTGATGTAGTGGTTAGTACGGTGGTGTAGTGGTTAGTATGGTGGTGTAGTGGTTAGTATGGTGGTGTAGTGGTTAGTATGGGGGTGTAGTGGTTAGTATGATGGTTTAGTGGTTAGTACGGTGGTGTAGTGGTCAGTATGGTGGTGTAGTGGTTAGTATGGTGGTGTAGTGGTTAGTATGGTGGTGTAGTGGTCAGTACGGTGGTGTAGTGGTTAGTACGGTGGTGTAGTGGTCAGTATGGTGGTGTAGTGGTTAGTATGGTGGTGTAGTGGTTAGTATGGTGGTGTAGTGGTTAGTATGGTGGTGTAGTGGTTAGTATGGTGGTGTAGTGGTTAGTATGGTGGTGTAGTGGTCAGTACGGTGGTGTAGTGGTTAGTATGGTGGTGTAGTGGTTAGTATGGTGGTGTAGTGGTTAGTACGGTGGTGTAGTGGTTAGTATGGTGGTGTAGTGGTTAGTATGGTGGTGTAGTGGTCAGTACGGTGGTGTAGTGGTTAGTATGGTGGTGTAGTGGTTAGTATGGTGGGTGTAGTGGTTAGTATGGTGGTGTAGTGGTTAGTACGGTGGTGTAGTGGTCAGTATGGTGGTGTAGTGGTTAGTATGGTGGTGTAGTGGTCAGCACTGTCTCCTCACAGTAAGATGATCTGGGTTGGATTCCCGGTCTGGGTGGTTCTGTGTGGAGTGTGTATGTTCTCTCTGTGTTTGAGTGGGTTCCTCCAGGTACTCCGGTTTCCTCCCACAGTCCAAACACATGTATGTTAGGATCACTCTAAACTTCCCGTAGGTGTGAGTGCGTGTGTAAGTGTTGGCCGTGTGATGAACTGGCGAGCTGTCCATGGTGTACCCTTGCCGGATAACGCTGGGATTGGCTCCAGCCCCCCCGTGACACCGACTAGTGGGATCAAGCAGAAGGTAATGGATGGATGGATGGATTAATATGAATCATGTGTAGTAAATTAAATCATGTGTATGAAAGAGTGTGTATTAAAAAGTATCTTAGCTCAGTATCTCAATAAGCTGTTCTTTCTGAAACTGTCTTACAGTGATTGGACAGTGAGGCGATCGTTTGTCCAGGCATCTCAGAAAGCATCAAATTCCATTCGGTGTACCGCAGGGTTCCGTTCTTGGCCCACTTTTGTTTTATCCGTATCTCCTTCTCTCTGCCCTGTTTGTGTCTGCAAACATCTGACTGAAGATGCATTGCTGCTATTGAAATGACAGACAGTCAAACAGTCAAAGTAATGAGGAGCCTTGATGGAAACTGAATGTGATTTTAGCTTCTGTTTGAAAGACTTAACCTGGAAAAGAAACGATGGCATCTAATGTTGCTGTGTAAAGAAAAACCAGTCTCCAAAATAGTAACTTTACAGGAGAGGCTAAAAACTGTCTTTACTGTTAATACAAGTCAATGGAACCAGAATTTTTCCAGAGTCATTTCGGGGCCTTTCTATTGGTCCGTTAACCATGACATTTTCACACAAGGTGAACAGCAGATGCTACGTTCAAATGGTGCAGACAAAAAAAATTGACAAAAATGGGGATATGATTGGATTTGATGTGATTTGATATGATGGAAGTGCTACAGAATATTCTATTATGCTCTCCATCTCTCCCTCCAATCTCTTGTTTAGCTGGCTGCCCAGAGGTATACAGAGGTGAGCCAGCCACCACAACAGGGCGGGTTCAAATCCCATGTCCGTTTTGATATTTTTGATTGTGTGGTTGGTGTCTGTGGTGCTGTGAGACGCTGTCCAGCTGTCAGAGTCCGCATGACTCGGCATAGTTAGGCAGCAAAATGACCAATTTCCTTTACAAGTGGATCGATAAAGTATAACAGTGTTGTGGTTGTAGGTTTGTGGTACAGGGTCCACATCCTGCATTTATCGTCTATTATATTCGTCCCTCTGAGGCCCACTTAGGACATTTGTGAGGTTTTGTGTACCAAAACAATCATAACTCATTTCAGCGTGATCATTGCTCCAGCCTCTATTCATCCCTTAGAATGAAACAGGCTGTTGTAGGCCTAGGACGCTGGGCCCAGAATGCCTTGTACCTTGCCAGAGGGTCGTTGCATCCGTAATCTAGGTTTGTAATTGTAATTAATAGAAGAAATTAAATATGGTGTACCACAGGGTTCCATTCTTGGCCCCCTTCTTTTATAACTATATGCTACCTTATAGGCAAAGTTCTCTTTCCATTGCTATGAAGCAGGTAGCCTGGACTTCTAGGTTATTACAGTAGATGAATAAAAAGTTGCTAACGTTCTCCATATTAGCTCTGAAGTACTGTACAGAACAGAAAATGGGTCCTATCACTATTATCTCAGAGACAGAATGGAACCCTGTGGTACAGCCTAGTGATTATTGTGCCGTTGACATGCTCAAGCCAGTTATTAAGTATGTTATTAAAGTATTGGTTCTTGTTCTTCAATTAATTGCTGTGTTTTATAATAATGTTTGTAACACTCTCCCAAGTTCTCTGAAATACTGGTCTGTCTCAAACTACAGGACAGTAACTGGTTTAGGGCTCTCAGCAGCATCAAACTCACTGTGGTGTACCACAGGGTTCCATTCTTGGCCCCCTTCTGTTTCAACTGTATGCTAATTCTTGGGCAAAATTCTCTTTTAGACAAATAACATGTTTCTAAAATTAAACGAAGGCGAAGCAGAAGTTCTCCTCATTAGCACTGAAGTACTGTACAGAACGTTCTGCAGGCCAAATGTGAAGGAATGAAAAATGGGTCCTATCAGTATTATTCCAGAGACAGAATGAACCCCTTTGGTGCACCATAGTGAATTTGATGCCACTGAGGCTCCTAAACCAATTATCTTCTTGAAAGTTCAAGACAAATATGTTGTTAATGTTTTGGTTCTTGTTCTTGATTTAATTGCTACTTTTTACACTAATGTTTAAGAAGCACTCAAGTTGTCTAAAGAACTGGTCTTTATTAAACTACGAGACAATAAATGGTGTAGGAGTCTCAGCAGCATCAAAATCACTATGGTGTACCACAGGGTTCCATTCTTGACCCCCTTCTTTTTGAATTATGTGCCTATTCTTGGGCAAAATTCTCTTTCTACTGCTGTGAAGCAGGTTAGCCTGGACGTCTAGGTCATTAAAGTAGAAGAATAACAAGTTTCTCAAATTAAATGAAGACGAGGCAGATCTTCTCCTCATTAGCACTATACAGGACTTTCTACAGGCCGAGTGTGAAGGAAAGAAAAATGGGTCCTATCACTATTATCCCACTGACAGAATGGACCCCTGTGGTACACCATAGAGGAGTTTTGATGCAGTTAAGACTCCAGAAGCTATTATTGTGTTGAAGTTTGAGAAAGAAACTTCAAGACTAATATGTTATTAAAGTATTGGTTCTTGTTCTTCATTTAATTGCTGTGTTTGATAATAATGTTTGTAAAGCTCTTTTGAGTTCTCTCAAAATACTGGTCTGTCTCAAACTACTGGACAGTAATTGGTTTAGGAGTCTCAGCAGCATCAAAATCACTATGGTGTACCACAGGGTTCCATTCTTGGCCCCCTTCTGTTTCAACTATATGTTAATTCTTGGGCAAAATTCTCGTTCTACTGCTGTGAAGCAGGTAGCCTGAACTTCTAGGTTATTAGAGTAGACAAATAACAAGTTTCTAAAATTAAACGAAGGCGAGGCAGAAGTTCTCCTCATTAGCACTGAAGTACTGTACAGAACTTTCTGCAGGGCAAGTGTGAAGGAAAGAAAAATGGGTCATATCCCAGTGACAGAATGGACCCCTTTGGTACATCATAGTGAATTTGATGCCACTGAGGCTCCTAAACTTATTATCGTCTTGAAACTTCAAGACAAATATGTTATTAATGTATCCGTTCTTGTTCTTGATTTCATTTTTGAGTTTTATGCTAATGTTTGTGAAGTAAGTTGTCTGAAGAACTGATATACTGGTGTACCACAGGGTTCCATTCTTGGGTCCCCATCTTTTCCCACTGTATGCTACTTTTTTGGCAAAACTATCTTTCTACTGCTGTGAAGCAGGTAGCCTGGACTTCGACTTTGTTATTGTAGATGAAAAACAAATTTCTAAAATGAAATGATTAGCACTGAAGTGCTGTACACAACCTTCTGTGAAGAGTGCTGTTAGCAAAGCTGGAGCTCACACAACCACATCTAGCTTTCTCTTTATAACAAAATGAGGCTGATTGGCTGAGAGCCAGATTTGAAGCTACTGCAACATATTCAACATGCGCACCTTAGATTGCCTACAACAACTGGGTTCTGCATTAATAATGTGATGCGTTAAGAACAAGCTTTGTGCTGCTAATGGACTCATCTTTGACCGTTGTGTCACAGTCTGCCACTCGTAGCTGGTGTAGGCAGCTGTATAGATGATACGTGAAGTGTTGTGGTGGTGGTGTTATCACTTTCTTGCTGTCATTCCACCTCAAATTACAAGGTATCCATAAAGTTACAGCTGAATACTGATTGTATTAGCTAGCATTGGTAAACTGGGACCATCAAGCTGCCCATGGAATATATAAGGGATGGAATATAACCCCATTAAATACAAGCACAGTGAACAAGGCTTCCATCCTGAAGACTTTGCAAAGCTACATGAAGCCAGTCTAAAGTTTGGGGACACACCTAACTGGACATATACAGTATGTTAATAATTATTAAGACGTTTTGATCTGCATGTGTTGAAAGATGAATGTAAATATCACTAAAACAAACATATGAGTGTATTTAAATCTAAAAATGAGAATGTATATTTTTATGTATATTTTTATATTTTTATAACCTGTTTATCAGAACAAGATCTCAGCATCTACACTATCTTCTTCAGTCCTGTTAGAGAAGCAGCTCATGTGGCTCCTCATGAAGCTGCTGGTCAGAATGTTCAAAGTATATAAACCTGCATCAGAGCAAATGAGCTAATTTCTAAAAGACCCTCTAAACATTCTTTAAACACAACCAGATGTTTCATTCTGCTCCAGGAATAATTCCATACGTGATACATTAAATAGTTTTGATCTTTTTTTTTACAATTATTCATTAATATTATTACTGTTAAAATAGTATAAGGAAGAACGAGCTGGGTAGACGTATCCAAACTAGTGTGTATGTTAGTGTGATACACAGTTTGGTGTGATGGTGAGACCGCTGTACTACATCCCTGTTGTTTATGTAATGCCAGACCTCGCTGTGGACCTGACCTCTGTAACAGGAAACTAACCCACTGCCCTGAGTCTGCATGATGGTGTTAGTGACCCATATCGTTTTTCAGCCCGTGTGCTCTGACCGCTTGACCCTGGTCTCTGTCAGAGCTTTGGAATGGAACTGGAATGTAGACCGAACGTCACTTTGGTTGTTTTATCTTGTTTGCTGTGGCACTTTGACCACCGTGCACCAGTGGGGTTCCCAGAATTTCATTTTCTAGGGGTCCTGCTTACACCACGGGGGTCAGCTATGGTGGGTTTTGTCCCAGAGACATCACTGCGATGGTTATGACCACCATTCCTTTCATGGTATTTCCCATAACCAGATAAATAAAGGAAATCAAAAAATGAACTGAATTGACCTGCGTAGTTACCTGTCTAGTTACAGTCAGAAAACTATGACAGGTAAAATCTTATTAGCCAGCGTCCCAGCATTTATGGTACTTAAGGTCTGGAAGTTTTACCCTTTGATCTCAGCTATTATAACAGTGCCCTCTGCCAGAGAAAACTCAACAAATATCAAGTAACACAACTAACACTGTGCAGTGAGACGAAAAGTTTTATTCTTAGATCAAAGCAAAGGGCTATATGTTTAATAATAAAGTTCTATGTATGTAGGTAAGTACCTCTATGTAATAATAATATTTTATCCAATATGCATATGTAAGTATTTATATGTATAGTAATGTGTAAAGTAGTGCTATAAAAGTAATAAAGCGTTGCATATATATTATGTATAGTTTTTTTTGTAATAGTAATATGTCCTATATGTATAATACATAAATATTTATATGCAGTAATGATATTCCCTATATATAAAATAGAAGTATTTATGTAGTATGTGTACAGGTCATATTACTATTACATAAAAAATACTTTATACATCATACATATGGGACATATTACACTTATTCACTAATTAGTTAATTAATGCATACATGACACATGATCTTGTGTATCAAAGATCAAAACTAAGTTTTCTTTACATATATAGAGCATATTATTACTACATATTACTACATATTACTACAGTACATATTACTATTACGTAAAAATACTTTATACATAATACTGTCTGTCTGTCTATATATTCTCTACTATAAGAGTACAAAACATATGTTTGTAATATATGTATTAGCATTGTAAGGTTATATTATGTATAAAGGAAGTATCTATATGTAATAGTAATAGTTTTTCTTCAATTCACAGCATCACAAATCACAGTATTACATATTTATACATTCTTTATACAGGACATATTAATATTACATACAGATACATATAATAAATCCCAAACAATAATATAGCATATAGATACTTAGTGTATACATTATATGGTATGTATTGCTTTTGTTAAATGACCAACATAAAACAAAATAAAATACACACATATTTTAGAATTATTATTATTATTATCATAATTTTTTGCTTCAGCTCTTCCAGACACTGATCAGTGTGTTCTGTGTTGATGATTGTGTGTTTGGGATCTACTAGAACAGATTTACATAGCTACATTTTCCCAAAACACTAGATTTTTTTGATACTGTACAGGTGTGTATGAGCTCCTGTGTCTTTAAACCCCGCCCCCCGATGAGCTCAGTGTGCTCTGATTTGTCAGCCAGCCCACTCTGTCCTGATTGATCAACCACCAGAGCGTTGTCCTGCTACAAGCTCCGCCCCTACCTCACTCTGGCTGTTCTTATCATGATATCACTTTGAGTCAGAGTCTGAAACCTGAAAGTCCGGCAGATCAAGCTGGTATATCCATCTTCGCCAGCCAGACTGGAGCAGGATGTCGGTCAGTGTTTGCTGTGTCTGTGAGGTGTGAGGATGTGCCCAGCTTGCTAGTAGGCAGTCAATAAGGGTTATGTTACGAGATGATGTCATGGCAACAGAGGAAAGGGTGGGAATTCCAACAAGGCATTTCAGGCAGCTAAGAATAGTGGTTTCTGGGTTTCTGTGGGAAAGAGTTTCTCCTTCTGGCATGTGCTTTGGGCTTTAGAACTTTTCAGAACGTTCACATGTATAAAAAGCTCCAACACACTTAAGGTAATAACAGGAGAGGCATAATAATAGGTCTCATCACTGGTGTCCTAAATTTCTGGAAGAACCTCCGTTTGTCAGTAGCAGATTATTTTGGGACTGTGGCTCCGTCACCGTGCCGAGCGTTCGCTCCGCCAGCGAGCGTCCACTTGACTTGGCATGCATTAACATTTCTTCTGCGAAATCTGAGGCTTCAGTGGCTCTAAAAAAAGAATAAACCAGAAAGGAAAGCGAGAGAGAGACAGACACAGAGAAAGGAGAGAGCTGGAGGGGAGAGGAGTGAACTGAAGCTTCATTAACTGCAGCTAATTGATGTTTTAACCTTTGACCTCAGCTGTCATAACAATTCCCACTGCCAGGGAAAACTGTAAAACAGCAACAAACACAACCCTGCGCGTGTGAGAAATCAGTCAGATGAAAACAGCTTCATTCCCAGATTAAATCAAAGAGCTATATTAATAAAGTCCTATGTATATATATGAGGACCCCTATGTAATAATAACAATAATCCAATAATCCAATATATATGTGCAAGTATTTATATGGATTGTAATATGTACTGAATGCATTAGTACTAATTAGTGTAATATATATTATATTATTACATATATATATATATATTCAAAATATATTACTATTACAGCTGTTACAAATAGATAACTACTTTATGCATAATATGTATGGAAAGTATTATTATTTTTATTATTATTGCTATTATTATTGTTGTTATTATTTATTATTCATCATGATGAATGGACTTTTCTTTAGAATGTGACTCTCTCTCTCTCTCTCTCTCTCTCTCTCTCTCTCTCTATATATATATATATATATATATATATATATATATATATATATATATATATATATATATATATATATATATATATGTATAAAAGAATACTTGTATAGTTACTTTCTAAAGAAGTAAAAAGTCCAGTCATCATCATAATAATAACAACAATAATAATAGTAATAATAATAATAAATAAATAATAAATAATACTTCCAATATATAATGCATAAAGTAGTTATCTATATGTAATAGTAATATATTTTAAATGTATTATATATATGTGTATGTAATAATATGATGCTATGCATGTGCTAAGTATCTATATGTAATAGGTCAGTGTAATTTATGATGGTGCAGCGGGTTTTATTTCAATTCACATCATCACAGTAGCTTATTGCTGTATTCTGAATTGATACTTCCTTTATACAGGACATATTAATATTACACACATGTACATACATATAATACATTCCAAACATAATGTCATAACATATAGATACTTAGTTTATACATTATATGATACTTATCGCTTTCTTTAAATGGTGGCCAACATAAAATAGTACTGTTTAATGTAAAACCTTAACTTTATAAGATCTTTATCACCACCATTAGTCTTATATAGCACCAATCCAGCTCCGTCCCTCTTCTCACCCTGAATCTCAAACCCCTCCCTGCTCCCTGCATAGTGCACTAGGTAGGAATTTAAATATTGACTCCTGCAGCCCAGCAGAACATAGTATATCTAAAAATAGACATTCAGACACATCTGTACTCCACACTGAGTGTACTGTTTGTCTCTAGAAGATAGAATTCCAGAAGAACTCTATGTAGGGAGCTCAGAGGTGTTTGGGATTCAGTCTGGGTTTGATGTATGCATGTACTATGTAGTGATATGGAGGTGTTTGGGATTCAGTCTGGGTTTGATGTATGCATGTACTATGTAGGGATATGGAGGTGTTTGGGACTCAGTCTGGGTTTGATGTATGCATGTACTATGTAGGGATATGGAGGTGTTTGGGACTCAGTCTGGGTTTGATGTATGTATGTACTATGTAGGGATATGGAGGTGTTTGAGACTCAGTCTGGGTTTGATGTATGTATGTACTATGTAGGGATATGGTGTGTTTGGGACTCAGTCTGGGTTTGATGTATGTATGTACTATGTAGGGATAGGGAGGCGTTTGGGACTCAGTCTGGGTTTGATGTATGTATGTACTATGTAGGGATATGGAGGCGTTTGGGACTCAGTCTGGGTTTGATGTATGTATGTACTATGTAGGGATATGGAGGCGTTTGGGACTCAGTCTGGGTTTGATGTATGTATGTACTATGTAGGGATATGGAGGTGTTTGGGACTCAGTCTGGGTTTGATGTATGTATCTACTATGTAGGGATATGGAGGTGCTTGGGATTTAGTCTGGGTTTGATGTATGCATGTACTATGTAGGGATATGGAGGTGTTTGGGACTCAGTCTGGGTTTGATGTATGTATGTACTATGTAGGGATATGGAGGTGTTTGGGACTCAGTCTGGGTTTGATGTATGTATGTACTATGTAGGGATATGGAGGTGTTTGAGACTCAGTCTGGGTTTGATGTATATATGTACTATGTAGGGATATGGTGTGTTTGGGACTCAGTCTGGGTTTGATGTATGTATGTACTATGTAGGGATAGGGAGGCGTTTGGGACTCAGTCTGGGTTTGATGTATGTATGTACTATGTAGGGATATGGAGGCGTTTGGGACTCAGTCTGGGTTTGATGTATGTATGTACTATGTAGGGATATGGAGGCGTTTGGGACTCAGTCTGGGTTTGATGTATGTATGTACTATGTAGGGATATGGAGGTGTTTGAGACTCAGTCTGGGTTTGATGTATGTATGTACTATGTAGAGATATGGAGGTGTTTGGGACTCAGTCTGGGTTGATGTATGTATGTACTATGTAGGGATATGGAGGTGTTTGGGATTCAGTCTGGGTTTGATGTATGTATGTATGTACTATGTAGGGATATGGAGGTGTTTGGGACTCAGTCTGGGTTTGATGTATGTATGTATGTACTATGTAGGGATATGGAGGTGTTTGGGAATTAGTCTGGGTTTGCTGTATGTATGTACTATGTAGGGATATGGAGGTGTTTGGGATTTAGTCTGGGTTTGATGTATGTATGTACTATGTAGGGATATGGAGGTGTTTGGGACTCAGTCTGGGTTTGATGTATGTATGTACTATGTAGGGATATGGAGGTGTTTGAGGCTCAGTCTGGGTTTGATGTATGTTTGTACTATGTAGGGATATGGAGGTGTTTGAGACTCAGTCTGGGTTTGATGTATGTATGTATGTACTATGTAGGGATATGGAGGTGTTTAAGACTCAGTCTGGGTTTGATGTATGTATGTACTATGTAGGGATATGGAGGTGTTTGGGACTCAGTCTGGGTTTGATGTATGTATGTACTATGTAGGGATATGGAGGTGTTTGGGACTCAGTCTGGGTTTGATGTATGTATGTATGTACTATGTAGGGATATGGAGGTGTTTGGGACTCAGTCTGGGTTTGATGTATGTATGTATGTACTATGTAGGGATATGGAGGTGTTTAAGACTCAGTCTGGGTTTGATGTATGTATGTACTATGTAGGGATATGGAGGTGTTTGAGGCTCAGTCTGGGTTTGATGTATGTTTGTACTATGTAGGGATATGGAGGTGTTTGAGACTCAGTCTGGGTTTGATGTATGTATGTATGTACTATGTAGGAATATGGAGGTGTTTGGGACTCAGTCTGGGTTTGATGTATGTTTGTACTATGTAGGGATATGGAGGTGTTTGGGATTCAGTCTGGGTTTGATGTATGTTTGTACTATGTAGGGATACAGAGGTGTTTGGTGGATATCATGGATTTTTGGAACTTGGCTCAGCCAATTAGATTTCATATATCTATATATCTTGTATCAATAATTTTCTAATCTTCATCCAAACTCTGATCATAAACTCTATTAAGAAGAAATGACTGAACATAGAACACACAAACGAGCACACACACATACATATACACAGACATACACACAGGTACACACACACACACACACACACACACACACACACACACACACTTGACAGCTATATGGCAGTCCAGCTCTGTAAACACACTATCCAAAACATCTCTATGAATAATTCAGATGGAACTGTCACCACACACACACACACACACACACACACACACACACACACACACACACACACACACACACACTGAGCAGGGTGTGTGTTGGTGTACAGTTGAGTTCTCTGGTGACAGTAAATAAGACAGAGCTGCTGAGGTGTGAACTGTGAACACGGTGCCTCCAAAGTTTGATACACAAATATATGATATATATTATATACTAGTTTCCTCAGGTTGTGTGTGTGCACGAGTTTGTGTATGTGCATTGTCTCTGTCTGTGTGTGTGTGTATTTTTACTTTTATGTGTGTTTGCAACTATGTGTGTGTATATGTCTTTGTGTGTGTGCTATGTGTGAATGCCTGTGTATATGTGTTTGTGTATGTCTTTCTGTGTGTGTGTGTGTGTGTGTGTTTGCCTGTATGTATGTGTGTTTGTAAATGAGTGTGTGTGTGTGTGTGGTTGTGTGTGTTTGCCTGTATGTATGTGTGTTTGTAAATGAGTGTGTGTGTGTGTGTGTGTGTGTATATGTATATGTATGTATGTCTGCGTATATCTGCGTATGTGTGTATGTCTGTGTATATATATGTGTGTGTGTGTGTGTGTGTATGTCTGTGTATGTGTGTGTGTGTGTATCTCTGTGCATGTGTGTGTGTGTGTGTATGTGCGTGTGTGTGTGTGTATCTCTGTTTGTACATGTGTGTGTGTGTGTGTGTATGTATGTGCGTGATTGTGCGCGCTTGTGTGTGTGTGTATCTCTGTTTGTTCATGTATGTATGTGTGTGTGTGTGTGTGTATGTATGTGCACGTTTGTGCATGTGTGTGTGTTTATCTCTGTGCATGTATGTGTGTGTGTGTGTTTATCTCTGTGCATGTGTGTGTGTGTGTGTGTGTGTGTGTGTGTGTGTGTGTGTGTGTGTGTGTATCTATCTCTGTTTGTGCATGTATGTGTGTGTATGTGTGTGTGTGTATGTGCATGTGTGTGTGTGTGTGTGTGTGTGTGTGTGTGTTTATCTCTGTGCATGTATGTGTGTGTGTCTCTTTGTTGTTTGAAGTGATTGTTGTGGAAAGTAATTGCTCGACTCGTTTGACTCTCAGGCTGTAATTGTTAATTAAATAATTTTTTTTGTGTTTTTGTTTTTGTGTTTACTTGGACAATCAGCAAACCTGTAAACTGACCACGGATGCTTAGACTCTTTGATCCTGTTATGTTGTTGGTCAAATTGTGGGAATATTAGTAATAATTGTGTAGTGTGAAAAGTTTTTTTGCTGGAATTAATGAGTTTAATTAACATATAAATAGAATTTAACATGCTGGCAGCCCATAAAGTACATATAGACCAATACTGTCATTCCTTTATTAGCATTTACTCGTTATGACACTTTTTAACCCCTATATTAAACTCATTTGTTTATTTATTTGTTTATATATATATATATATATATATATATATATATATATATTGTACAGTAGTCTAATGGATTGTAGTATAGTAATGTAGCATATGTAGTAAGGTAAGGTAGTAAAGTAAATAAAGTATCAGATGACCTGGTAAGTGAAGAGTTGAGGAGCTGGAGGATAAAGAGACCAGCACTGTTTGATTAATAGGTTACTCTAATACTCATCTCCGTTCCAGCTGTCACAGCTGTTATAAGTCATTAACGTAGCCCTGATTTACTCTGTGTACGGAAATGAAGAGCAGGAGGAATCAGAAGCGGCTGTTTTGCTCTCAGGGATCTGTTTCCCCCCACACCGGCTGGGAATGCAGGATAATAAACGACCCAAATGACCAGGAGCTCGACTGACGCTGCCTTTTAAAGCTTCATCCATCAGCTCTGTTAAACGTTCAGCTGGTAGCTATTGGCCTGTCCTTAAAATCAAGCCATAAATTACTCTGGAGGGTTCTGTGCTTGTTGACATCCAGCCTTGAAGATTCATCCTACTCCTGAAAATCAGTACCCTATTGATTATGTATGTATGAAAGTTTTTATATTATTTTAGGAAAAATTATTAGAATTAGAACAATATATTAGAAACTTTATTACTTTAAAAGGTAAAATTTCAATAGTTGATCCTAATATAAAACCCAAACTTAAATTAACATAAGATGTTAATTATGTAAAAATGTCACTTCTTGTCTTAATTTTAATGGGGCTAAATTCTGGAGATACATTCGATTAGGATTTCATTTTGAGCTTAATATTTATTATTGAGGTGGTTTAAATCTGAATATCATTTTTATCAGTACTCAGTAATAGTTACTGATTAAATGTGATCTTTTGTAAATATTACATTCATTAATATTTCAACTTTAAATACTAATTTTAGTATGAGTTTATTATAGATATTAATTTTATTAAATGTGTTTTTACACAGTTAAATAATGAAATTGTCATTCTGGATATTCATTTTATTAGAATTTCTTTTTGAGTGTAAATTTTATCAAAACATTATTTTGGATGTTAATTTTTTTAGCTTCATTTTAGATGTTAGTTTTATTTTGATTCTTAATGTTAATTATATTAAAATTCCGGAGATTAATTTGATCAGAACTTTATTCTGTATATTAATTTCATTAGAACTTCATTCTGGATATTATTTAATTATAACTTCATTCTGGAGAGTAATTAAATCAGATCTTTTTATCTGGATATTCATTTTACCTGAACTTTATTCTGGATATTTATTTCATTAAAACTTCATTCTGGAGATTAATTTAGATAGAACTTAATTCTGGATATTATTTTATTAAAACTTAATTCTGGAGATTAATTTTATCAAAACTTTATTTTATATATTAATTTTATTAAAACTTAATTCTGGAGATCAATTTAATCGAAACTTTATTTTATATATTAATTTTATTAAAACTTAATTCTGGAGATTAATTTTAGTAGAACTTCATTTTGGATATCAATTTTATTAGAACATCATTCTGGATATTAATTTTATTAGAACTTCATTCTGAATGTTAATTTTATTACAACTTCATTCTGAATGTTAATTACATTAGAACATTATTAGAACATTCTTGATGAGGTACAGTTTTCTTGTTTGTTTTAGAATCAGCTACAGTTCAGTTCCTCACACTAGGCGCTAAGGTCATGTTGAATTATCATGATTGTAATAATTATTATGAAAAGCACTAGTGTTGTATGGCTCCGCTGAGCTGGCGACTGACTGGAGCTGATCTGGTAAATGTGATGATGTATACTGGGTCGTGTTGGTTGTGTGTAGCTGGTCAGGAAGGTCTTGAGAAGCCAGACCAGTGCTTGTATCATATATACGTGACTAATTCCCTCTGAAGTTGCTCAGAACTGAACAGACGGGCCTGGTGTTCACTGTTCAGGTCTAATGCACCAGCGTCATCGTCAGGAAGGAACAGGCCGTCCTCAGACTCCTCAGAGCTTTTCTGGCCAGAGATAATTAGCAGGATTTGATCAGAGCGGCTGGATTCATCTGTAATTCTCACATTAGGATGCTAACTGCATCTGCGGTGCTGTTAGCCGCTGACTGCTCAGGCTGGTCAGACACCCAGTCTTGAAAACCATTTCACACACGATTTTCATGCCCCACTGTGACGTATTTATCCATGTACCTACATTTAAATAATATAACACTATATAGTTTATATGTAATAAATGTTAGATACAATATTTTACCATAAATTTAAAATATATTACACTCTGTATGAGTTTTAATACCTATATTATATATAAGAACACACTGTTAATACAGCTGGAACAGTGGACCGTGTAGAGAGGACTGTATTATATTATAATTATGTACTGCTTTGTGTATCAGCAGTAAATCACTCTGTGGAGTTTATTATGGGAGTTGTGTTTTGGTCACAGTACATTCACCATAACACACCACCTAAAGTGCTCTACTGTTAGAACTCGAGTTCAGATAGAAAACTGTGATGAATTACCCCTTATTTGTTACTATCTGTGTAGCCTTTAACATGCTAACTAGCTAGCGGTTACACCTGGTAATAGGATGTTTGTGCAGTTTTTACAGGCATTTAAATGAAAACAGCACACAAATAGAATATTCAAATATTTTTAGTTTTTATATATATATATATATATGTATATTTTATATATATAGAGTTTTTATTGATTTGTGCAGTTTTTTTACTTATTTCTAGTGATTTACTGATATTTGCTGATTTACAGATTTTTACAAAGTTTTTATTGATTTGTGCTGTTTTTGTATTGATTGACTGATTTCTAGTGATTTATTGATTTTTGCTAATGTTTACTGATTGTTATTGATTTTTGCTAATGTTTACTGATTTTATGATATTTAAAAAAAAACTTGATTCACGTATTTATAGTGATTTACTGATTTTTCCCTGATTCTCTGATTTCTAGTAATTTACTGATTTTCCCAGATTCACTGATTTATAGTGATGTACTGAATTTTTCTTGATTCACTGATTTCTAATGATTTACTGTTTTTTTTCCTGATTCTCTGATTTCTAGTGATATACTGATTTTTCATGATTCACTGATTTCTAGTGATATACTGATTTTTCATGATTCACTGATTAATAGTGATATACTGATTTTTCCTGATTCACTGATTTATAGTGATATACTGATTTTTCATGATTCACTGATTTATAGTGATGTACTGATTTTTCCTAATTCACTGATTTCTAGTGATTTACAAATTTTTCCTGATTCACTGATTTTGCTAATTTCTACCGATTTTTACTGATTTTTGCTGATTTCTACTGATTTTTTACTGATTCACTGATTTTAATTCTAAATCCTGTGGCGCAACCTTGAGAGCTCAGAACAGGGCACATGTAAGACTGACAAGTTTGATTAAGAACAAACATCTAGTGTAAGAGCAGTGAGTCCTAGAAAATTCACCATCTACACTCTAGAGCATGTTTAGGCCTCATTCACATGTACATGGATATATTTTTAAAACATAGCATTTTAGTAGTTTGTTAGAGCTAAACTAATGGTTGTGCTATGCTGGAGCTTTTAAAAGACACTACATTCACAGTCAATGGTGTATCTAGAACTATCAGATGGTCTAGACTGACTTTTTGGGGTTTCTAAATTCAGTGACACTCGTCTAGAATCTACTGTTTTAACTGTTAAGATAAAAAGGATGTGTAACTACATACGCTGCACTGCTGTAATCCATCTGTAACAGTGACTACATCACTAGTAGATACATTGTGTTGTTCATGTGTAACTATAGAGATATTACAGACTCAAACTTAAACTGGGACCATAAAAATAATTAGTTTATAATATTAAACTGTCTGTGTTTTGTGATAAGACTCCGTTAAAGACAGGATTGAAAAATAGAGCAGAAGAGAATACTAGAGAGAGAAAGGAAAGAGTGAGGGAGGAGCTCTGACAAAGACAGAAAGTGAACGGTTGCCTCATTCCCTCCATCTGGACAGCAGGTCCGGCCGCAGCTCCGAGCCAATCGGCCCCGTCTCTCTTGTAAAAGAGGCTGAAATCGCAGAGGCTTCAGGAGGGAAAAGAAGTTTTTCCTTGTTTTCCTTTTCTGCAAGTTGTGCGTATGAGTCAGCGCAGTTTAACAAGCCCCCCGGGGGGCTGATTCATACACCTCACACGCTCCTCACTCACAGCAGCTCCATTCTGAACTGGGTTACTTTTGTGAATGCTATGAATAGGCAGGGGAGCGGCGAGTGTTGGGAGTGTTGCGTTGCCGTGATAAACTTATCTGTGTCTGCGTTTGCGTGCTGTTCGGTTGTATCGACTATGTTGGGAAACTAGTAAGAGCCCAAAAAATCCTCAATCCCAAAGTTTCCGCTTCAGTTTGCTCCACAGATTCAGTCCACGTACATACGGATCAGGTATCGATTCAGTGTCAAACTGTAATGATGATATTTAGGCCTCAGCTCGAGCCGTAAACCTGCTGTAATGCTAATAGCAAGTTGCAGCACTCCCGCCCACTGCAGCACTCCACCGGTGGTTTAGCTGGTTGCTAAGCTACCGGCCAGCATCCGAAACAATAGCCCGAGGCCTAAAAATCTGCTAGCATGAATGCTAATGTCTGGAGTATAAAGTGTAAATGGTGAAGGACTCGTTACAGAGTTGATAATAAAATACTGTTTTGTGTGATTATATGACCAGAAGCACATTAAAACTCCAGAGAGAATCAAAATAACTCACACTTTAAAACCACTTCACTGCTCCTAGATTAGCCTGCGCTGCATCATGGGATTGTCTTAGCGGCTGAGGAAGCGTTCGATGCTTCCTTAAAATCAGGTCTAAATAAGGTTCCTCAGTAGACAGCATGTTTAAGGTATCTAAAGGTGTGTTTGAA
Organism: Megaleporinus macrocephalus; assembly: GCA_021613375.1. Lineage (NCBI taxonomy): Eukaryota > Metazoa > Chordata > Actinopteri > Characiformes > Anostomidae > Megaleporinus > Megaleporinus macrocephalus. Next base: position 5,153,231 of record CM038708.1, read on the forward strand.
ATCGTCTACTAGTCAGTAGGTACTAGATTAGAGTTAGTACGAGTAGGAGAGTTTTAGTAGCTACACAATCTCTAACGTACTACGTCCACCATATTGACAGCGTCCTGTGACGCAACACATCAGACCACCACCGTAAAAGTCCTGCTATTCATTTAAAAGCTCGTAGATTTAGATCTTTTAGTGACTCTATTCTGTGTTTTTGTCTGATTATGTATCAGACGGTGTCGAGCTGTAGCTCAGAGAAGATGAAACGAGAGGAATGTTATCATGGTTTACCTCAGCAGTAGCGCTAGCTCATACACTGTGAACAGTACTTTGTTAGTACAACCTAAACAAGTTGTGGTAAGAAGTTTTTGATAACCTCAATCTGACCTGAAAGTGTAGTTTGAATGAACGATTCTTTGAATCTAAGTATTTTCTTTAACTGAGTAAAACCTGATCACAGCATAAGACGAAAATCCACCACTGCTATAATGTTAGCCTCTGCTACCACCCGTATGGGATTCTAGTAGTTTGTTAGTGCAAAGCTGATGGCAAGTTGCAGCATGAAAAAGCTTTTAAAAGATACTACATTCACAGTCAGTGTTGTATCCAGAACTTTCAGATGGTCTACATTAGCTATTAAAGATGTAACCAATTGGAGAGCTTGCTTAGCTCTATCTGCCTGTCACTTGTGTTTGCACACAGTGGAATTTGACCTCCGCATTTAACCCATCCATGCAGTAAAACACCCACATACACACACTAGTGAACAGACACTAGGGGGCAGTGAGCACACATGCCCGGAGCAGTGGGCGGCCCTATCTACGGCGCCCGGGGAGCAGTTGGGGGTTAGGTGCCTTGCTTAAGGGTTCTTCAGTCGTGTCCTGCTGGTCCTGGGGATCGAACCGGCAACTTTCGGTCACTGGATCCCTAACCTTCAGGCCAAGTTGTGGTAACAAGTTCATGAGCGAGCTCAGTTTAACCTAAAAGTGTAGTTTGAATGAACAATTCTTTGAATCAAAGTCATTTTTAAAGTGTTTAAAACTTCTGCAGTTGCTTTTTTAAGACATAATAGTTTTTGGGTTGTACCAATAAATATTTTTTTACAGTGTAAGACTGAGCAACTCAAAATCTTTTGGTAAAATAGCTTGTTTTGAAAGTTGGTAGGTGAATTGGCGAGCTCCTGCTGGTGTGGGGAACATGGCTGATTCTTCCTTTTTAATAATGCACACAAGCTAATAGATCCCTTTTGTAGGTAAACATTTTTCTTTTCTGGGTAATATAAAATCTCTAAGTGGCCAATTTTTACCTGGACATTTCTACAAAACAAAACTAGTACTGTAATATTTCCTATAACAACTTTAGCTTATGTAGCTCATAAGATTGAGCAACTTAATATTGTTTACTAAAACAGCTTGTTTTGCTGTCCTTTGTTGGTGAACTTCAGACTGCTAAATGTGCTTGAGTGAGTGAGTGGATGGAAAGCCATGTCCACATACTGCACAATGTGTTTTCCATGGTTATAGTGAAATAAATCCTGATGTATTTAAAAAAACATTTTAAGATTAAAATTTTGGTGTACAACCTCCCGAAAAAGTTGAGACGCTGTATAAAATGTAAATAAAAACAGACTTTAATGGTCATTATTTAAACCCTACATTTAATTGAACATAGTATAACATATCAAATTGTACTGATTTTTGGAAAACATATACACATTTTGAATTTGATGCCAGCAGCTTGTTGACCTTTAAAATAAACCCTGACTGTTAAGACATATAGGCCTAAATATGGTATACATGCCCAATACCACTCAAACATGCATTATAAACCAATCAAAACATTTTATTTATTACTAAAAATGGACAACAGAATTTTACTAGTAAATGGCCACATCAAATTGTAGCTCTTGCTGTTGAGCATTCATTAAACGAGTAACAGTGAGCTAAATCTTGTTTAGCTCTAATGTCTCATCAGCTTCAGCTAGAACACAATACGTCAAGAGAACAACTTTTTATATTGTCTTCTATGGGTTTAAGTTCAGCTCAACAGTATGACGTCATCACAATGAAACAATAGTGGCCTACATGTAGAACAGTGTGGTTTTCATAATAAACAGAACATTCTCATTGGGTTTATATGCCACATTTTAATGTACACGAGACTTACCAGTCGGGTTCCCTTTAGAGTCGGATGATATATAAGAGCCAGTAAATATCACACGTTTTCAAAAAGCTCAGCTAAATCCGATAAGAGCTCACTGACCAAATAGACTTCCTTTACAAATAAGAGCATCGTTTTCGGAGACCCTTTTAGGCTCTGTAGAGGTTTTTTGTCCTTTAATGGACAAAAGCTCAGTTGGGCTGCTCTGAAAGTCCACAGCTTTGCCTACTCTGTGATAAAGCTTCTCTCTTTTAGTATAATACCCATTCACACTGTTTCTCTCTGGGCTGTGGATTTCATTCTTTTGCCCAATTTAGCATTCTCTGATTGTGCATTTGTGCTTTGACGTGAATACGCAGCTGTCCGTGCTGCCGAACGCTATTCAGCACCTACCGTCTCTTTTGTTTGTTTGTGTGTTCGTCCCGTTTTGTATAATGGCTGCGTTGCTCGCTGTGTGGGCTCTGCTAGTTCAGCCCCAACAATTCCAGCTTTTCTTCTTTTGTTCTCCTGAATGCCGAAATCAACACCTGATGCTAGTGAGCTCAAAGTCTCAGCTTATACAACTACCTCCAGCCAAAACAGCGCTAACATAAAGTAGGCACAATTATTTTGTAATCCAGACAAATTTGATGCCTTTCGAATGAGCGGGTGAGAAGAACTTTTACGAGTCAAAAATGGCATTTTAAGTTCTTCTCTGATGTTCTACATATGTTGATACAGTGTAGCGGGTTACACGGCATTACACGGCATTACACTGTGGTTCAAACCCCTACACTTTACCAATAAGAGTCCTGGACATCGATTGCCCACCTGGGTAACCCCCCTACACTATACCACTTAGAGTCCTGGGGTTTGAGTCCCTACCTGGTTAACCCCCCCTACACTATACCAATAAGAGTCCTGGACATCAATTGCCCACCTGGGTAACCCCCCTACACTATACCTATAAGAGTCCTGGGCACTGATTGCCCACCTGAGTAACCCCCTACACTATACCAATAAGAGTCCTGGGGTTTGAGTCCCCACCTGGGTAACCCCCCTACACTATACCAATAAGAGTCTTGGACATCGATTGCCCACCTGGGTAACCCCCCTACACTATACCTATAAGAGTCCTGGGCACTGATTGCCCACCTGAGTAACCCCCTACACTATACCAATAAGAGTCCTGAGTTCGAGCCCCCACCTGGGTAACCCCACTACACTATACCAATAAGAGTCCTGAGTTCGACCCCCCACCTGGGTAACCCCCCTACACTATACCAATAAGAGTCCTGAGTTCGACCCCCCCACCTGGGTAACCCCACTAGACTATACCAATAAGAGTCCTAGGGTTCAGTTCCTCACCTGGGTATATAATACCTGCTCTGTGGTGGTCCTGTGGGGGTCCTGACTGCTGAAGAGCAGGGTAACAGAGTATACAGAGAAACAGTAGATACGGAGAGTTTAGTGAGTGTGTTAAAACGGCTCCTGATTGGAGGTGGTGGAGGTGGTCAGGTTGTTTTGCTATGCTTGATTTGTTGAGTTATGAATTATTGAGCGACTCCAGCAGACGTGGTTAATTCCGAGCACTGAGGCTGTTCTTAGCGAGGCTGTGTGGAAACGATTAACATGAAAACCCTTTTTACCTGGCGGCCAGATTCCCGCAGTCTCAGCCGGCCTCTCACTCTCCGCTGTGCGCTGAACTGTGGCGGCGGAGCAGCAGGGACACAAACACCTATACGGCTCTGAAAGCTGTGCGCAGTGCAAGTGATATGGTGTTGACGGGCTCGACATCCATCACCGGCGGGTCACCGGCTCAAATCCTTGCAAGGCGCATCTTAAAATCTACTTAACGGTCACACGTCTGGTTTCATCCAGTATTCCCGCTCGGCTGTCGCTAAGCTGCCATTGTACCTGCCGGTTCTGAGTCGTGATAAGAACAGGTAGGACTGGAGACCAAGGGGTGGGAGTGTGGGGGCGGGATTAATGGTGGGTGTAGGATGAAGAGGTAGAGATGTTGCAGGAGCCACTGTGTATGTAATACAACTTTATACTATACTACATGTACTCTCTTTATATATATATGATACATTGTGTATACATATATTGGTTCTGTCTCAAACCCTAGTGAGTGTGTAAGTAGGCTGTCTAGGTAGTGAGTGTGTAAGTAGTCTGTCTAGGTAGTGAGTGTGTAAGTAGGCTGTCTAGGTAGTGAGTGTGTAAGTATCAGCGTTCTCTCCTCATCTCTCCTCATAAAACAGATTACTGAGACGCTCTAGTTAGAGAGAGACTGCGTCACGGCTTGTTCCCGCCCACTGCAGCACACCACCGGTGGTTTAGCTGGTTGCTAAGCTACCGTCCGGCATCCAAAACAATAGCCTGAGGCTTAAAAATCTGCTAGCATAAATGCTAATGTCTGGAGTATAAAGTGTAAATGGTGAAGGACTCGTTACAGAGTTGATAATAAAATACTGTTTTGTGTGATTATATGACCAGAAACACATTAAAACTCCAGAGAATCAAAATAACTCACATTTTAAAACCACTTCACTGCTCCTAGATTAGCCTGCACTGCATCATGGGATTGTCGTAGCGGCTGAGGAAGCGTTCGATGCTTCTTTAAAATCAGGTGTAAATAAGGTTCCTCAGTAGACAGTGTGTTTAAGGTATGTAAGAATTGGGACAGTCTACATGTCGGGAGTACATACTATGATGTAAAATGCTGCCTATGTAGGAGCTCAGTAGGATTTGAGATACGCCCATAGAGTATATAGTTATTGAGTATATATGTGTGTGTGTGTGTGTGTGAGTGTATATATATATATATATATATATATATATATATATATATATATACATACACACACTACACTAATATATATGCCTGTATACTAACAAACAAAAATAAATAAAAACATTAATTATTTCATTAATTAATGCATGTTTATTGTAGTACACTTTTCAGAATGTTTAAACTACAGCTATTATACGTACGTGTCTAAGAATAATGAGGAGAACTTTGTACCGTCCGCAGCTTGGAGGTCATCTGGTTTGTATGGAGCTGGTCAGAGTTTTTGTGGGGATTAGCTTTGTGCAGTGTGAGTGTATTTATTTGTATCCCTTTATCCGCGGCTTTACTCTTCCTCTCTTCCTCTCTCTCTGGTTCTCTCGAGCTGGCCCTGTGTGATGTAGCGTGAAGGTCATTTTGATCTCTCTCTCTCTCTGACTGTCCACCCCACTGGCCGGCTTGTGGTAAATGAGCTTCCTGTCGTACATGGTTTTAAAATGGACGCTGTGTCTTCTGCTCTCGTGAACGCAGTTATTGTTGCTGTGTTTACAGCCGTCCGGTCCAGAGGACAGTGGGGTCCCGGTTTTCAGGCTTGTACCAAGAACAGCTGAAAGTGTTTATATGACCAAACAGTGAAAAAGTGTCTCAGAGTATTAGTGGAATCCCACAGTCAACCTCGTTATCAATATCAGTTTAATTACATCAGCAAAGTCACCTAACCAAACAGCTGGAATCCCCACTGACGCTTCACTGATGGACCTGAAGGCTCTCGCGTGACCCGCACACTGGAAGTGCTCTACTGATTGATATTCCAGTCTTTTCACATGTACTTAACAACGTCATTTACACTGACAGCCACGTACACTCATTAAATCATGAACGCGGCAGCCGCGTGAGTAAACATACAGATGTTTCATGTACATGTAATTTGTTGTATAAATAGCCTCTGCAGCAGTTATGCTAAATTATAATGCTATTAGGTTCCCTTTCATATTAGCACCAAGCTAGCTGTGCTTTGTGGTCATATGTATGGTCAACTTAAACGCAGACATTTCAGGTTGGACGCAGCCAAGTAACATTTTTGTGTTTAGTATGTTGTAGTTTTAAACAAATTGGATGGGCAGTTGTTCAGTATCAGACTGCACGGAATGGGTAGTTGGACGCAGCCAAGTAACATTTTTGTGTTTAGTATGTTGTAGTTTTAAACAAATTGGATGGGCAGTTGTTCAGTATCAGACTGAATGGGTAGTTGCTGAAACACACAGATAGATAGTTCTGTTAAGGGTGACTGAGAAATAACATAGCAATAACTATAAAACACATTAGCAACCACCTGGAATACCATAGTAGGAACCATGCAACACATTAGCAACCAACTGGGATAACATAGCAACAACCATGTAGTACATTAACAACCACCTGGTGTAACAGCAATAACTATATAATACACTTGGGATAGTATAACAAAAACAATGTAGTACATTAGCAACCACCTGGGATAACATATCAATAACTATGTAGTACATTAACAACCACCTGGTATAACATAGCAATAACCATGTAACATATAACAACAGTCTGTGATAACATAGCAACAACCATGTAGTACATTAACAACCAACTGGGATAACATAGCAAAAACTATGTAGAACATTAACAACCAACTGGGATAACATAGCAATAACCATGTAATACATCAACAACCACATGGAATAGCAAAGCAAAAACCATGTAGCACTTTAACAACCACCTGGGATAACATGGTAATAGCCATGAAGTACATTAACAACCACCTAGGATAACATAGCATAAACTATGTAGTACATTAACAACCACCTGGGATAACATAGCAATAACCATGTAATATATCAACAACCACATGGAATAGCAAAGCAAAAACCATGTAGCACATTAACAACCACCTGGGATAACATAGCAATAACCATGAAAGCATTAACAACCACCTGGGATAACTTGCCAATAAAAATGTAGTACATTAGCAACAACCTGAGCTTACATAGCAACAACTTAGCAACCACCTTTTCCAATATTTTGTTCTCTTTGACGAAATCTGATTTTCTAATTAACACTTGTAATTGTCGAGCCTTCATTAACCCTTCAGAGACCGAGTACTGCAACCCCACCAGAAACGGTGCCAGACGTCAGACACGCGCCTGAAAGCCAGAGTAGAACATAAACAGCCAGCGACAGCCCAGCAGCCCTTACACGTACAGTTGGCTGTGGAGGAACGCAAACGAGCTGGCGACCACACAGAGCTCGGCGCCGCCGCCGCAGTATGTTTGCATATGATATGAGCCAAAACACGAGACGCTCAATGGCTGTTTGTTTTGGATCACTGACTGGAGAGGAAATGGTTTTGCTGGGAGCTGTCAGTCTCGGCATGTCGGAGAATAATGCAGTACACGCGCAGTCCGTCGCCGCTGGAGACCAAACCTCCGCATCTCCAACTTCTCATGACAGCTGAGAATCGCTCCTGCCCTTTAAACGCGAAGCGGCGTTAATTGCGGCGATGGTGGATTAGCTCTGCCGCTCGGTCGCCGCGGCAAAGCCGTTTTCAAATCTCGCCAAGAAACTAAACGTGAAAGCAAACTGCAGCGCAACAGCTGCCTGAGTGTCCCGCGCTGGACACGGGCTTTATCCGTTCCTGCTGTTTCCGTCCGCTGTTCACTCTTATTGCACCATTCCGCTGCGTTCCTCTCCAAACAGGCGGCGGGTGCGCGGCCGGCTCGGCGGGGTGATTGGAGCTGAGGTAATTGGAGCTGAGGTAATTGGAGCTGAGGTAATGGCCGCTCTAATGCGCTCCGCTCTCGCGCTGTTTATTTGTTTCTGTTGTTTTTTGGCTCAGCGGCGTTCGGCATGTTTACAGACGGAGAGTCGGAGTGCCCTTCACATCTGCTCAGTGGATCTCTTGTTGGACGGGTTCTCCGTGCGGCAGTGGCCTCGGGGCCAAACACGAAGCCTCCTACAGAAGATGGAACTTGTCATGTGCTGTACTGTGTGTTCTGGAAGGTCTGCTTGTTGTTAGCTAGCATCTCATCACATCCCTTATTAATCCATACACTCTAATGACCTGCAGACCCGGCTTTCATTCCATCCCAGCACTCATTGTTCAGGAACCGCATGGAGAACACAGCACGCTGGAGATTCTACTCGGGTTAAAGACGTACACATAGCGCTTTCTTTTACAGAGCCTTTTAGAGGTACTAGTACTTAAAGTAATCAAAAGCTCTCAAAGTCAAAGTACTCCAAGATACTAGTAATCGCCAACACTGAAAAAGACTCAAAGTACTTAAATGTGTTCAAAAGTACAAGTACTCAAAGACGATGTAATCCAAAGTACTAATAAGCAGTAGTACTAAAAATACCCAAAAGTATTCAAATTCAAAATACTCAAAGCCAAAGTACCCCAAGGTATTATTAAGTACCAATAGTCAAAGTACTTAAAGGTACTCAAATGTGTTCCAAAGCACTAGTACTCAGAGTAGCCAAAAGTGCTCAAAGGCAAAGAAATCTAAGATAATCTAATGTGTAGTACTTTAAAACACCCAAAATACTCAAATGCATTCAGAAGTACTAGTATTCAAAGTAATGAAAAGTACCCAAAGTTAAGGTACTGTAAGATACTAGAAATTACTAGTACTCAAAAAGACTCAAAAGGACCTAAATATGTTCAAAAGTATGAGTACTTAAAGGTACTCAGTCAAAATATTCAGTCTACAAAGGTACTAATAAGCACTAGTACTAAAAAAGAAGTACTAGCATTCAAAGTACTCAAAGTCAAAATACTTATATTCAAAGTACTCCAAGGTACTATGTTCTAGTATTCAAAGAGACTCAAAAGTACTTAAATGCACTCAGAAGTACTGGTATTCAAAGTACTCAAAAGTACCCAAATTCAAAATGCTCCAGGGTACTATTAAGTACTAGTACTCAAAAAGGCTTAAAAGTACTCAAAGGCATTCAAAAGTAGTAGTACTCAAAATTTGACTACTCAAAGTAGTCAAAATTCTCCAAGGTACTAGTAAGTACTTTTCAAGTAGTATCTTAAAAAACTCAAAGCTCAAAGATATCTTCAAAAATATTAGTACTCAAAGTAACAATAAAAGAAAAAGAAATAATTACTAGATATCCAAGCAAGTGTGAGTGGTTCCTCCGTCCAGCACCACGTATATGGGATATGAGAAGAGTGTTTACTGAGGTTGTTTATGAACTAATATCTTCTATTTAGGTGTACAGGTGTGTTTATTTAAGCATCTTCTATTCTGGCATACAGGACAGTTTGCTGAAATTGTTTATGGTCTAATATTTCCTGTTCTGTTGTACAGATGTATTTAATTAAGACGTTAATGTACTTATATCTCCTGTACTAATATATTGTATTGTTTATTGAAGTTGTATATGGTCTGATATCTCCTATTTTATAACATAGGAGTGTTTAATGAAGTGGTTTATGAACTAATATCTCCTTTTCTAGTAAATAGAATTTTTTAGTGTTGGTAATAAACAAATATCTAATATTCTGCTTTATAAGAGTGTCTATTAAAGCTGTTTATAAGCTAAAATCTATTGTCACTTAAAGAACTGTTTATTCAAATTGTTTATGGACTAATATCTCCTGTTCTGTTGTACATGTGTGTTTATTTTAGCAGAGCATAAACCAATATCTCCTATTCTAGCATACAAAACTGGTTGGGCTAATATCTTCTTCTATTCTGTTGTACAGATGGGTTTATTGAAGATGTTAATGTACTAATATCTCCTGTACTAGTATATAGTATAGTTTATTTAGGTTGTTTATGGTCTGATATCCCTCTATTTTAGTGTGTGGGAGCATTTAATGAGGTGGTTTATGAACTAATATCTCCTTTTCTAGTCAATATAATTTTTGTAGTGTTTATAGACTAATATCTAATGTTCTGCTGTATAAGTGTGTCAGTTGAAGCTGTTTATGTTGTACAGAAGTGTTTATTTAGCTAGAGCAAAAACTAATATCTCCTGTTCTAACTTTGCTGAAATAGTTTATGGACTAATATCTCCTATTCTGTTGTACAGATGTGTTTATTAAAGATGTTAATGTACTAATATCTCCTGTAGTATACAGTATTGTTTATTGAAGTTGTATATGGTCTGATATCTCCTATTCTAGCGCATAGGAGCGATCAATGAGAGGTGGTTTATGAACTAATATTTCTTTTTCGAGTGAATACAACATTTTTAGTGGTGTTTATAGAGAAAAATTGTATAAGAGTGTCTACTGAAGCTGTTTATAAACTAATATCTTCTATTTAGGTGTAGAGGTGTGTTTATTTAAGCAGAGCATAAACTAATCTCCTATTCTACCATACAGGACAGTTTGCTAAAATTGTTTATGGACTAATATTTCCTGTTCTGTTGTACAGATGTATTTAATGAAGACATTAATGTACTAATATCTCCTGTACTAATATATAGTATTGTTTATTACAGTTGTCTGATATCTCCTCTGACATCTCCTATTGTAGCACATAGGAGTGTTGAATGAAGTGGTTTATGAACTAATATCTCATTTTCTAGTAAATAGAATTTTTTTTAGTGTTGGTAATAGACCAATATCTAATATACTGCTGTATAAGAGTGTCTAGTGAAGCTGTTAATGAACTGTTAATGTACTAATATCTCCTGTACTAGTATATAGTATAGGTTGTTTATGGTCTGATATCTCCTATTTTAGTGTGTTGGAGCATTTAACGAGGTGGTTTACTAATATCTAACTAATATCTAACTAATATCTCCTATTCGAGCATTTATATGTCTATTATTTATACATGTTTACCTATATACTCCAAACATGTAGGATATTGGTTTGTTGAAGTTGTATTTGGACTAATATCTCTTATTTAACAGAGGAGCCCTATTTGAGTGTATGGACTGATATCTCTGAGTAGATTCAGAGGGACTTCAGACATGTTCAGCGTATCTTTCTAAACGTGTGCGAGAAGTTTTTGAGGACATGCTGCATTTACCCCACAGTTGTGAGGTGAGTGATTTCGGTGTCAGCTCTGGATCTGTCGAATGATTTATGGGCTCTGTTTCATGAAAACCTCATTTAGCGTAGCGCGGCTAACGGCCCCATTACATAACGACTGTTGAGTTTGCGGCGCTGTCAGCACACGCTGTTTCACAGTCGCTCCCCGAAAATGACTCCTGCTTTGGCTGACGCATTAAAAGTCGAGCAGTTCCAGCAACATTAGGAGCCGCTGGTAAAAGCCTCTCCAGCTCCGGTGCCTCCCCGCGTCGCGTCAGGACAAAGTTTTGAGCATTTCATTCACGTTTTCAGAGCAAAGATGTAGCTGAAAACAGTAACGGCGGCTTTACTGAAGCCTGGATTCGGTCTGTACTGGTGTACTGACCGCTCTCCACCTAGCAGTGAGTCATAGGTGTTGCTGCAGTGCTGAGAATGGAGCTCCACCTGAGAGTAGTCTGAATAGCAGCAACTCTAATCTATACTGGACTCCACATGCTCAAATCCAGACCTGCGAGAAGAAGAAGAAGAGGGTGTTTCTAATAAAATGGCCAGCTAGTGGAAGTACAAGGGAGGTGTTTCTAGTAAAGTGACCAGTTAATGGAAGTGGACAGTTAGTGTTTCTAATAAAGTGGACCGTTAGTGGAAGTAGAAGGTAGGTGTTTCTAACAAAGTGGCCAGTTAGTGGAAGTACAAGGGAGGTGTTTCTAATAAAGTGGCCAGTCAGTGGAAGTACAAGGGAGGTGTTTCTAATAAAGTGGCCAGTCAGTGGAAGTACAAGAGAGGTGTTTCTAATAAAGTGGACAGTTAGTGGAAGTAGAAGGTAGGTGTTTCTAACAAAGTGGCCAGTTAGCGGAAGCACAAGGTGGGTGTTTCTAATAAAGTGGCCAGTTAGTGGAATTAGAAGGTGGATGTTTCTATTAAAGTTGGTAGTTAGTAGAAGTATAAGGTGTTTCTAATAATGTGGCCAGTTAGTAGAAATAGAAGATGGGTGTTTCTAATAAAGTGGCCAGTTAATTGAAGTGGATGGTTGGTGTTTCTAATAAAGTGGACAGTTAGTGGAAGTGGACGGTTGGTGTTTCTAATAAAGTGGACAATTACTGGAAGTACAAGATTGGTGTTTCTAATAAAGTGGCCAGTTAATTGAAGTGGATGGTTGGTGTTTCTAATAAAGTGGACAGTTAGTGGAAGTGGACAGTTGGTGTTTCCAATAAAGTGGAAAGTTAGTGGAAGTAGAAGGGAGGGGTTTCTAATAAAGTGGACAGTTAGTGGAAGTGGACAGTTGGTGTTTCTAACAAAGTGGCCAGTTAGTGGAAGTACAAGGGAGGTGTTTCTAATAAAGTGGCCAATCAGTGGAAGTACAAGGGAGGTGTTTCTAATAAAGAGGCCAGTTAGTGGAATTAGAAGGTGGATGTTTCTATTATAGTTGGTGGTTAGTAGAAGTATAAGGTGTTTCTAATAATGTGGCCAGTTAGTAGAAATAGGTGTCTGTTTCTAATAAAGTGGCCAGTTAGTATAAATAGAAGGTGGGTGTTTCTAATAAAGAGGCCAGTTAGTGAAAGTAGAAGGTGTCTGTTTCTAATAAAGTGGCCAGTTAGTATAAATAGAAGGTGGGTGTTTCTAATAAAGAGGCCAGTTAGTGAAAGTAGAAGGTGTCTGTTTCTAATAAAGTGGCCAGTTAGTATAAATAGAAGGTGTGTGTTTCTAATAAAGTGTAAACCTATAAAGTGCGTCTACATGGTAGGTGTTTCTGATGGTCAGTGAAACGTCGTGTCCAGGCAGGTGGACGTAAAGCGGCGTCTCATTGTGACTCTAGCAGCGTTTCATCATCAGCAGCTTGTAAAAGAGGGAGGTGGTAGATGCTCTAGCTGCTCGGGGGGGAAACTGTCCCTCTGCTTGTTTAATGGAAGTCATTTTACACAAAATCATCCATTTGAGTTGCGATTGAATAGCCAGCTGTCTACGTTTTCGTCTGCAGGAAGAAAAAAACAGGACGCACAGACATTAGAGGCGCTATTATTCCACAAAGAGAGACAAACTCATTATGGGATATATTATATACTGCCGAAAGGGTCTCCATCTGGTAATGGACTGACGTGATTTCTCCAGATAAAATAACTCGAAACAAGTAAATGTTCCTGCACTTGAGAGAAAGTAGAGATGCGCTTTGTGAATAAACACCAGTCCAAGCAAACATTCATTTATATTTCTGTTGGAGTTAAAGCGGGAAAGTCCTTTCTTCTGAAATGATCAAAAGCAGATCAGCTCGGAGAGATTCTGTTTAATGTAGTCATGTGACATGGCATGCCGTCTTTTCTCATCTCTGGTTTTGAGAGTTTCACTCTGAGTGTATGAGATCTGATTTAAAGCTGCACTGGGTACGTTTTAGGGAGTTGGAGACCCCTCTGGTGGAAACATGTAACTGCATGCAGCCTGTTTACAAAGCAAGACTGAATTCATTCAGACTAAGACTGGGTTATTTGTGTTCACACTCATAGGGTCCCACCTAGTGTTGACCTTTACTGTTGCTGTTGGCGTCACATGAGGTGAGACAGGTTACCTGACCTCTGCTGGTGCACATGCCAAAGAAAAAAAACGTCTCCATTTTTTTTTCTACATCATTTGAAAGCAGCAGCTGCCGTTTACAATGTCTGATAATTTCCTGATTATTGGACCAAAAGAAATGCTTTGAACTTCTGGTTCCATTAACTTACATTGAAAGTAAAGACAGTTTTTGGCCTCTTCAGTAAAGTTACTATTTTAGAGAGACTTGTTTTTCATAGGAGAGAGACACATTGTCACAGGTTTAGAAAAAAAAAACATGGCCAGCTAGTGGAAGTATGAGTTAGGTGTTTCTAATAAAGTGGCCAGCTAGTGGAAGTACAAGGTAGGTGTTTCTAATAAAGTGGCCAGTTAGTGAAAGTAGAAGGTAGGTGTTTCTAATAAAGTGTCCAGTTAGTGGAAGTAGAAGGTAGGTGTTTCTAATAAAGTGTCCAGTTAGTGGAAGTAGAAGGTAGGTGTTTCTAATAAAGTGGCCAGTTAGTGGAAGTAGAAAGTAGGTGTTTCTAATAAAGTGGCCAGTTAGTGGAAGTACAAGGTAGGTGTTTCTAATAAAGTGGCCAGTTAGTGGAAGTACAAGGTAGGTGTTTCTAATAAAGTGGCCAGTTGGTGAGAGTCTCTTTTTTTTCCTCCTTTAATGGGTTTTTTTCTCGCGCAATTTGATATTTTTGCTCAAGTTTTTAGAGAATTATAACTGGCTGGCCCCCTCTGTATCTGAACAGCGGGACCACCAATCACCAACATTCTGCGGAGGCATCACAGTCTTATAGGGGGAGTCCAAGACTCACAGGCTTCCACTTAACCCCTCACACTCCAACACAGATTGAATAGACACAATTTAATAATTTATATATATATATAATATACGTGTGTGTGTGTGTTAGGGATATTTTAGGCCCTCTGAGAGGGCGTAGAGGGCCATGACGGTTCCCCACTGCTGGAACGTTAACTGTCCCCAAATCCATGTAGAACCGACTGAGCTCGCGGTGCAGGACGCATGTGAATCACATAACAGTGTGTATTACAGAGATCTGAACTCCTACATGTCCGTCCGCAGCCGGGGAGCCGGGGTGACCGTCAGCGCTCTCCTTTTCTGAGGGGGGAGGAAAGTTTGGAGGAGTGGATGTTCAGGCTGCAGCGGCGCTGAGATTAGAATGTCAGGCTAATCCCTCCTGATTCAAACCAGATCAGACAAATTTCACTCGGAACAAACCTCAGAACCCGAGCCGGTTATACACACGCCTCCTCTCTGGGCTCGGCGAGCGCGTGTGTAGGGGGGGATTGGAGGCCGCGGAGGTTTGGGACACTGAGGAGAAGTGACGTTTCTGGAGCGTCTCCGGAGTGAAGGACGAGGAGGACTGTGATGATGGTGATGATGGAACAGCTGCTGATGTCTCAGAATCTGCTGCTCTACTTTCTCATCTGCTCTGCTAGTGGAAGTAGAAGTTTGGTGTTTCTAATAAAGTGGCCAGTTAGTAGAAGTACAAGGTCGGTGTTTCTAATAAAGTGTCCAGTTAGTGGAAGTATAAGGTAGTTGTTTCTAATAAAGTGGCCAGTTAGTAGAAGTACAAGGTCGGTGTTTCTAATAAAGTGGTCAGTTAGTGGAAGTAGAAGGTAGTTGTTTCTAATAAAGTGGCCAGTTAGTAGAAATACAAGGAATATGTTTCTAGTAAAGTGACCAGTTATTGGAAGTACAAGGTAGGTGTTTCTAATAAAGTGGCCAGTTAGTGAAAGTAGAAGGTGGGTGTTTCTAATTAAGTGGCCAGTTAGTGGAAGTAGAAGGTGGGTGTTTCTAATGAAGTGGCCAGTTAGTGAGGTGTTTCTAATGAAGTGGCCAGTTAGTGGAAGTAGAAGGTGGGTGTTTCTAATAAAGTGGCCAGTTAGTGAGGTGTTTCTAATTGCAGGCTGCAGCAGTTGTGCCTGAAGGGTTTCCGACTCGTTGGAACTGAGAGGAAGTGTGTAAGCGCTCAGTCCGTAGCACATCTGTGTTTATGAGATGATGAGATGGTTCATTGTGGGGCGAGTGTGATGAAGGGTTTGTGGGTTTGTTTTGTGGAGACAGAGAAAAAGAAGCGTCTCTGCTCGTCAAGGCTGGGTTTAAAACATCACACTTTTAAACAACTGTGTACTGAAGCACGATAAAATCAGCCGGAGTGACACGCAGAGTGTTATTTCACATCAGCAGCTCGTAGTTTCAGGTACACTCTGTTATTCTGACTGTATTAAAACATTCACTGGTTAAAAAAAGTTGAGACAGTAGAAAAAAGACTTATACTTGGTGTAGTGGTTAGTACAGTGGTGTAGTGGTTAGTAAGGTGGTGTAGTGGTTAGTATGGTGGTGTAGTGGTCAGTATGGTGGTGTAGTGGTCAGTATGGTGGTGTAGTGGTTAGTATGGTGGTGTAGTGGTTAGTACAGTGGTGTAGTGGTTAGTACGGTGGTGTAGTGGTTAGTACAGTGGTGTAGTGGTTAGAACGGTGGTGTAGTGGTTAGTACAGTGGTGTAGTGGTTAGAACGGTGGTGTAGTGGTTAGTATGGTGGTGTAGTGGTTAGTATGGTGGTGTAGTGGTCAGTATGGTGGTGTAGTGGTCAGTATGGTGGTGTAGTGGTTAGTACGGTGGTGTAGTGGTTAGTACAGTGGTGTAGTGGTTAGTACGGTGGTGTAGTGGTTAGTACAGTGGTGTAGTGGTTAGTAAGGTGGTGTAGTGGTTAGTATGGTGGTGTAGTGGTTAGTACAGTGGTGTAGTGGTTAGTACGGTGGTGTAGTGGTTAGTATGGTGGTGTAGTGGTCAGTATGGTGGTGTAGTGGTCAGTATGGTGGTGTAGTGGTTAGTATGGTGGTGTAGTGGTTAGTACAGTGGTGTAGTGGTTAGTACGGTGGTGTAGTGGTTAGTACAGTGGTGTAGTGGTTAGAACGGTGGTGTAGTGGTTAGTACAGTGGTGTAGTGGTTAGTATGGTGGTGTAGTAGTTAGTATGGTGGTGTAGTGGTTAGTACGGTGGTGTAGTGGTTAGTACAGTGGTGTAGTGGTTAGTACGGTGGTGTAGTGGTTAGTACGGTGGTGTAGTGGTTAGTATGGTGGTGTAGTGGTTAGTATGGTGGTGTAATGGTTAGTACGGTGGTGTAGTGGTTAGTATGGTGGTGTGGTGTTCAGTATGGTGGTGTAGTGGTTAGTATGGTGGTGTAGTGGTTAGTATGGTGGTGTAGTGTTCAGTATGGTGGTGTAGTGGTTAGTATGGTGGTGTAGTGTTCAGTATGGTGGTGTAGTGGTTAGTATGGTGGTGTAGTGGTTAGTATGGTGGTGTAGTGGTTAGTACGGTGGTGTAGTGGTCAGTATGGTGGTGTAGTGGTTAGTATGGTGGTGTAGTGTTAGTATGGTGGTGTAATGGTTAGTATGGTGGTGTAGTGGTTAGTATGGTGGTGTAGTGGTTAGTATGGTGGTGTAGTGGTTAGTACGGTGGTGTAGTGATTAGTATGGTGGTGTAGTGGTCAGTATGGTGGTGTAGTGGTCAGTATGGTGGTTTAGTGGTTAGTATGGTGGTGTATTGGTTAGTAAGGTGGTGTAGTGGTCAGTATGGTGGTGTAGTGGTTAGTATGGTGGTGTAGTGGTTAGTATGGTGGTGTAGTGGTCAGTATGGTGGTGTGGTGGTCAGTATGGTGGTGTAGTGGTTAGTATGGTGGTGTGGTGGTCAGTATGGTGGTGTAGTGGTTAGTATGGTGGTGTAGTGGTCAGTATGGTGGTGTAGTGGTTAGTATGGTGGTGTGGTGGTCAGTATGGTGGTGTAGTGGTTAGTATGGTGGTGTAGTGGTTAGTATGGTGGTGTAGTGGTCAGTATGGTGGTGTAGTGGTTAGTACGGTGGTGTAGTGGTTAGTATGGTGGTGTAGTGGTTAGTACGGTGGTGTAGTGGTCAGTATGGTGGTGTAGTGGTCAGTATGGTGGTGTAGTGGTTAGTATGGTGGTGTAGTGGTTAGTACGGTGGTGTAGTGGTCAGTATGGTGGTGTAGTGGTTAGTATGGTGGTGTAGTGGTCAGTATGGTGGTGTAGTGGTCAGCACTGTCTCCTCACAGTAAGATGATCTGGGTTGGATTCCCGGTCTGGGTGGTTCTGTGTGGAGTGTGTATGGTCTCTCTGTGTTTGAGTGGGTTCCTCCGGGTACTCCGGTTTCCTCCCACAGTCCAAACACATGCATGTTAGGATCCTTACACTCTAAACTGAACGTACTGGCTGCCTTAACTCGCCAGCTTATTGACTATCAGCTCATCTAATGGGAGGTCGAATTTATTTGTGTAGCACTTTTTTCAACGATGCTGTCACAAAGCAGCCTTACAGAAGTTTAAAAGCGTGAAGCATGAAGTCACAGCATGTATCCCCCTGTGATCGAGCCAGAGACGATGGTGGCAAGAAAAAACTCCACTGGGAGGAACCAAAACTCTCAAGGGGCGACTCGTCTTCCTCTGGTCACACAGTATTTACAGTTTATATCATATTGTGGATAACACAACAGTGTGGTGCTCTGTCAGCTCTGCACAGTGGAGATGATTACAACAGTACAACTGCTACACACGAGACCTTGAAGATCAAACATCCCGTAGAGTTTTATCAACAACAAAGTGAAGAAGCAGAACTTGGACTCCAGTCTTGCGCGAGCTGATAACGTCTTGGCTGGTGAACTACGTCTGGAGAAAGCTGGAAATGGTGTGATTAGATCCTCCATCATTTCCGCCCTTTTAACGTCGCTGGGTATCTTCAGTCTCAGGACGGTGGCGCGCTGAGAGCGTGCGGCTGTGAGATGAGCGGGAGCTTGTGTGTGTGAGGAGGGGTGTGACGGAGAGGGAGAGCGTGAGGGCAGGAGTGAATGAGCGTGGGGTTAAAGAGAGGCTATGGAGATAAAAGGTTTCGGGAGGCTGTGTTTGAGAGATCGTGTCAAGATCCACTTTCTAACCCTCTGAATATTTCAGAGCTGATTCTGTTCCCGTCTCACACGAGAAGCCCGGAGCTCTGAGCTTTACAGCGCCTTCACGGTGGAGGGACACAGGCTGGACGTCCTCTCGTCCCTGAAACAGAAGGAACTATATTCGGACTCTATATTCCATGATAACACGTGTAGGTTCACTGGTGCAGGTAGACATGGTGACCCCTGGTTCCAATCAACACCACTGTATTCTAATACCTGCTTTGACTGCTCAGTACTTCATTAAGCTAAATCAAGATTTGCTGCTGAAGGAACTGAATACATTCATACAATGTCTGGGGCGTCCAGGAGAAATCTGGAACCTAACTTTGTTCTTCAAACTGGATCAAGATCTGATCTACTTCTCTCACAATAACATATTCATGTTACTTTGTATTGTATGTATGATTATTTACATCTGTTCTAATCAGATCTGCTTATTATACACTTATTGATCAGATAAAGATTTTTAAACTATCAGCTCAGGCTTCTGGGATCCAATGAATTGAGTATGAAGGCCTCGTGGTGACCCTTCAGTCCTGCCTTTGCTGTGGATGATCTGGGGAGCTTCGCTGTGACAGTCGGTCCCCCTAGTAGTGATACGAGGGTCAGCCATATGTGCAGGATAATGTTCCACATGGGGTTCTTCTCATGGCAGAACTTCCTGCTGATAGCTTGTTCAGCAGGATAGTGTTGCACACACAGTGAGGGTCTCCCAGGAACATCTCCACCAGATCCCGACACTTCCTTGTCCTGCCCGCTCGCTAGATTTACCACCAATCCAGCATTTATGGGAGTTGCTAAAGCTGGAGTCCCAGTTGGTCCTGTAGATCCTGAACACTCGTAAGTGCTGAAGCTGGAGTCTCAGCTGGTCCTCTAGATCCTGAACTCTCGTAGGTGCTGAAGCTGGATTCCCAGTTGGTCCTGTAGATCCTGAACACTCGTAGATGCTGAAGCTGAAGTCCCAGCTGGTCCTGTAAATCCTGAACACTTGTAGTTGCTAAAGCTGGAGTCTCAGCTAGATCCTGAACTCTCGTAGGTGCTGAAGCTGGAGTCCCAGTTGGTCCTGTAGATCCTGAACACTCGTAGGTGCTGAAGCTGGAGTCCCAGTTGGTCCTGTAGATCCTGAACACGCGTAGATGCTGAAGTTGAAGTCCCAGTTGGTCCTGTAGATCCTGAACACTTGTAGGTGCTGAAGCTGGATTCCCAGTTGGTCCTGTAGATCCTGAACACTCGTAGGTACTGAAGCTGGATTCCCAGTTGGTCCTGTAGATCCTGAACACTTGTAGATGCTGAAGCTGGAGTCTCAGCTGTGTCTGTGCTCATGTTTTTTACCCTGCAGCTCTGGTCTTTGAGGTTCTAGGTACTTGACAAATTGGACTTTCAGCTGGACTAGATGTCTAGAACCACATCCTGGTCAGGCTGGTGGACCAACTGTTTGGACTGACCGTTACAGCTCAGTTTTATGAATCTGGCTGAACTTTAGAAATGACTGGAAGCCGGACATCTGGAACAAACTTTATATGGCCTGGTCAGTGGGGCCATCATCGGCCCAGCAGACACGGACAAGCAGCGCTGTAAACTTGACCTGAGCTGCGGCGCTGCGAGGCCTGAGAGTCCACTAATCTGACCACAATCCTCTTATTCTGATTGTGACATCTGCATATAAACTCATCCAACACGACTCGCTGTGACCAACACGCAGGCCCGTCTCACGCTCAGCCGCTCCCTGGGTCACGCAGAACAACGCCAGACGCTTTTTAATATCTGCTGCAGGGATTCTAACATTCTGGGTCAGAACCGAAACTCATACAGACATAAAAGTGATTGTACTGAAGAGCTGTGAAACATGCTGTGGGCTAAGGTCGGGAGAACTCCCTGTTTGAAGGAGGAGTCGTTAGATTCGACTGAAGCTGTTTGTGTCTAAATTAGAGATGGACCGATCAGCGTTTTTGAGGCTGATTCTGATCGCCGAGCACCTTTCAGCGCGATCGGCCTATAGCAGATACCGATAGAGGGCGGGGCTGTTAGACACGGCAGGGCTACATATTATTAGCACAGGCAAGTCAAGAAACCTGGTCTAAACTGGTTTATCATCATTTTTAACGAGCTCATATGAAACAGTATAATATTTGTAACTAAATTAGAAGTTGGTCTAAATTAGAAGTTGGTCTATGTGGGAGTAAACCGCTTGATAAGCTCCAGAAGATCCACATCTGAAAAGTATCTCTACTAGGAACAGCAGAGCGTGGATCCAGGTGGAACATTAAGCAGCAGAATGAACGTCTTCTACAGCCGAGAAGATCTGCTTATCTAGAACTATAAACTCAATCACTCTGGCTGTGGTTCTTTAGCTCTCTGGCTGTTTCTGCTGCTGTTCTGTTTGTACCGGTCAGATCTGGTCTGTAGGGTTTCTGGGTTATTAGTTTGTGTTAGCTGTGTGTTCTAGCTCTGCTGTTTGTACCGGTCAGATCTGGTCTGTAGGGTGTTCTGGGTTATTAGTTTTGTGTTAGCTGTGTGTGTAGCTCTGCTGTTAGTACCGGTCAGATCTGGTCTGTAGGGTTTCTGGGTTATTAGTTTGTGTTAGCTGTGTGTGTAGCTCTGCTGTTTACTGATACTCACTGTGTTCAGCTGTGTGGTGTCTCTGAAGTGTGTATCAGATTAGTAGTTAAATGTCTTTGTCTTGGTTTCCGTGAGAGACGCTGATGTTACTAATTTTACAGATGTTATAAACTGTCCTGGATGAGTCTGAGTCTCATACGGTAACAAACTGCCAGACGGGCGATGTTTTATTTCCGCACAAGTGGTGAACGCTTAAACTGTTCTCTCGAGTCAGTCTGTCTAAAATGAAATGGTATGTATTTCCTAGTGGTTCAGATAGGAATTGCAGGGAGCCGGCCGGAGGTTTCACGCAGGGCTTCTCTTCCTGGATGAAACGCTAGCTGGAAATGCAGAAATTAGGCTCATTTGCCATTGATCGTCTCTCGAGATCGGCCGATCGCCGATCACATATTTTGATTCAGAATCGGCCGATACCGATACATGGCCGATCGATCTTTCCATCTCTAGTAACGATAATACATCGTCGCCGCTGAAATTAGGTATCTCCAAAATGGCAACTTTACAGGAGAGAACAAAAACTGTCGTTACTTTTAATGTACGTCAATGGAACCAGATTTTTTTCCTAGTGATTTCGGAGCGTTTCTATTGGTCCATTCATCATGAAACTCTCACATGACATAAACAGCAGCAGTCATGTTCATATGATGTATAAAAATAAAAATCAACAAAAATGGAGATGTTGGTCCTGTAGATCCTGAACAGTCAAAGGTACTGAAGCTGGAGTCCCAGCTTGTCCTGTAAATCCTGAACACTTGTAGGCACTGAAGCTGGAGTCCCAGTTGGTCCTGTAGATCCTGAACACTTGTAGGCACTGAAGCTGGAGTCCCAACTGGGCGTGTAGATCCTGAACACTTGTAGATGCTGAAGCTAGCATCCTTGCTGGTCCTGTAGATCCTGAACACTAGTAGTTGCTGAAGTTGGCATCCTAGCTTGTCCTTCAGATCCTGAACAACTGTAGGTGATGAAGCTGGAGTCCCAGCTGGCCCTGTAGATTCTGAACACTTGTAGGCACTGAAGCTGGAGTCCTAGCCTGTCCTGTAGATCCTGAACATTTGTAGGTGCTGAAGTTGGAGTCCCAGCTGCTCCCATAGATACTGGATTGAAGATAAATAAGATGGATAATTGAAGGATTTTTAGCATGTATTAGCTAATGATGTCCACATGAGTGTCTGTGCTCATGTGTTCGTCCTGCAGCTCTAGTCTCTGAGGGTCTGGGTCCTTAACAAATTGGACATCCAGCTGGACTAGATGTCTAGAAACACATCCTGGTCAGGCTGGTAGACCAACTTTGTGGACTGACCGGCCTCGGGTATGTTTTTATTTAAGCTTGATCGTTCAGATTGCTTAATCAAGCTGGTCATGCTGGTCCACCAACTTGTTCTAGCTGGTGGTCCAACATTTTCAATCCAAGTCCAGAGATAAAAGAGACCAGACAGTTGGAACAAAGTCTTGGGAAGTATTTTTTACTTCAGGTTTGAATCATTCTCTCTCATTTTGTCTCTGGTATATTTTTAAACCTTTTCTCCTCCTTTTCTCTGCTACCTGTTGTCCTACAGACTAGACAAGAGAAAGACACTTCAGAGAGACTTTGATTTGAGGGCTGAGCTGTGTGTGTCAGGCGCTCAGGTAAAGAAGTGTAGAGTACATTCTGTATTCTTTCTTTTCATCGCTGCTGTGAGAGAAACAGTCAGAGTGATTGACAGGTTCGGGTGTCAGGAACACTTTTACATTGCTGCTTTCCGTAGACCTTTATTCTTTTATTCTTCAGGTATATTTGGTTTTTATATGCGGGGAATATTTGTCAGTCTCTTACTTTCAGTCTCTTTAAGGCCTACAGCACCATGATCCTTCGTTCTCCAGCCGATCCAGATGTACTGGTGTGCCACGGGTTCATTTGGCTTCTTGGTTCTTTTTCTGGAGCATCATAAAAACCATAGAACCATTCTTGGTTTTGGGGGAATTATGGTGCTCGTTTGATGAAGATACTTTAAAGTTGATGATTATTGGTGTTTGTTGGAAAATATTGGAGTTTGATGAGGACTGTTTCGGTCTCGTAGAGAAGTGTGGCCACTGTTTTGTAAAGAATTATGGTGTTGGAGAATATTGGTGTTTGGACGGTACGGTGTTGGAGAATATTGGTGTTTGGACGGTACGGTGTTGGAGAATATTGGTGTTTGGAGAGTACTGGTGTTGGAAAAGGTTGGTGTTTGGTGGCAAATAATGATGTTTGAACCATGTTGGTGCTTGTTAGAAAACAATTGTGCTGGAGAATGTTGGTGTGTGTTAGAGGATGATTGTGTTTGGAGAATAGGGGTTTTTGGAGAACGTTTCTATGTGTTAAAGGAAATTGTTTGGTGAACAATTACAGTGTTTGGAGATTGATGGTGCTTGTTGGAGAACAATGGTGTTTGGAGAATGTTGGTGTGTGTTGAAGGAAAATGGTGTTTGTTGGAGAATGATGGTGTTTAATAAAAAATGATGATATTTGGAGAATGTTGGTATGTGTTAAAGAAAAATGGTGTTTGGAGAATGTTGGTGTTTGTTGGAGAATGACAATGTTTAGAGAATACAGGTGTGTTAGAGGATGGTGGTGTTGGATTGTGGTGGTATTTGGAGAATTTTAGAATTTTTAGAATTTAGACACTCAAATTAACCACATGTGATTTTGCACACAGCGGAATTTGACCTCCGTATTCAACCCACATATACACACACTAGGGGGCAGTGAGCACAGGTGCCCGGAGCGGTGGGCAGCCCTATCCACAGCGCCCGGGGAGCAGTTGGGGTTAGGTGCCTTGCTCAAGGGCACCTCAGTCATGGCCTGGGGGATCCCGGGGATCGAACCGGCGACCTTCCGGTCACAAGACCGGATCCCTATCCTTCAGGCCACGACTACCCCAAATTCTAATTTGTTGGAGAATGACAATGTTTAGAGAATACAGATGTGTGTTAGAGGATGGTGGTGTTTGTTGGAGAATGTTGGTGTGTGTTAGAGGAAAATAATGTTTGAGAATAGTGGTGTTTGGAGAATGGTGGTGTGTGTTAGAGGATGGCGGTGTTTGTTGGAGAGTGGTGTGTGGAGAATGTTAGTGTGTGTTAGAGGATGGTGGTGTTTGTTGGAGAATGTTGGTGTTTGTTGGAGAATGACAGTGTTTAGAGAATACAGGTGTGTGTTAGAGGATGGTGGTGTTTGTTGGAGAATGTTGGTGTGTGTTAGAGGATGGTGGTGTTTGTTGGGTTGTGGTGGTGTTTGGAGAATGTTGGTATGTGTAAAAGGAAGATGTTTGTTGGAGAATGTTAGTGTGTGGAGAATGTTGGTATGTGTAAAAGGAAGATGTTTGTTGGAGAATGTTGGTGTTTGTTGGGTTGTGGTGGTGTTTGGAGAATGTTGGTATGTGTAAAAGGAAGATGTTTGTTGGAGAATGTTGGTGTGTGTTAGAGGATGGTGGTGTTTGTTGGAGAGTGGTGTGTGGAGAATGTTGGTGTGTGTTAGAGGATGGTGGTGTTTGAGGGTTGTGGTGGTGTTTGGAGAATGTTGGTATGTATAAAAGGAAGATGTTTGTTGGAGAGTGGAGCCGGTCTGAGACTTATGCAGGTATAAATAGTGTAATCTGTGTTTATGTGCGCTGGATGGAGAGATGTTTCTTTTCTGGTTCTGCTGCTGCTGATACAGACAGATGGAAGGGATTCTGAACACCTAGACTGGAGCTTGAAAGGGTCTGATGTGCAGCTCATTTCCTTCCTCTCATGCTTTATTGAGTCTGGATACATTTCTCAAAAATGCATTGAGAGAATGAGTGACTATCACTTGGAACGTTTTGGAGATGATGTTGTAAATGTGATCTTAATGTTAGTCCCTTTTCAGAAACAGTATATTTTGGCAATATTGCTCAATGATGCCTTTATTCTTTCTGAACGAGTCACGGCTACCACACCCCCACCCCAGGCTGGAGATCCACAGACTGTACAATTTGGGGTTTGTTCTGAAACATCTTATCCAGCTTAGCAAGGTCTCTTAATAAACTGATTGGCTGAATCGTGTGTGTTGGAAGAGAGTAAACACCAAAAGTGATATATTCATGACCTGATAGTGATCTTTATAGTGGTGGTGATGGGAACTAGGGGTCACCATTACCCCAACCCAAATAAAATAATTTTATTTGCTATTAAACCCACCAGTAAATCTACACGAGCCTTTCAAGTGTTTTATTTTGTGGCGTCTGTGTAGAGTACACAACCTCGCTGTGCCACCTCCGACCTCAAGCCTCCTCACACTGTCCTTATTGCTGGGCCGTCCCACACCAGCTCTGCTGTCAAATCTTGCCATGTGATTATGACTCTGGGGTGTAGCAGCTATGTACCCATCGTCTTTCATCAGACACTGCCTCTCTCACTGTCTGCCTAAAAGCTCTTTGTAGCACAAGCCCTCCCCAGACCACTAGACCAACTTCTGACACCAATGTAGCATTAGTAAAACACAGTGGGGGCAACAACTCACCACACCACCATTGCACCTTGCCATGCCAAGCCACCTCTGGCCTGAAGTTTGTTCATGCTGGCCTATTGCTGGGTCTTCCAATGCTAGCTCTGCTGTTAAGTCTTGCCAGGCAGTCATCACTGTGTAGCCTAGCAGCTTTGTACTCATCGTCATTGTCATTCACAAGGCTCTGCCTCTCTCACTGCTTGCCTAGAAGCTCTTTGCAAAGCTGTTCCACCTCAGACCACTGGGGCTATCCCACTTCTGACACCACTGTAGCATTAACCTAAAATAACACACAGGGGAGGCCACGATTCTGCTGCAAGAAGTGCTCTTCAGAGAGAGGAGGCCACCACTAGCAGCAGGCTTTACCCTAATGGTTCATGACCTCCCTCATAAGCATCTGTACGCATGTATTCTGAGCCTCTTGTTAGCAGATATTTATGATATGTGAAGCTGATGCTGTTAAAGTAATAATTGTACCGGAATCTTCTCAAAAGTATTGTAAACTGGTGTCCAATCGGGAAACATACTTGTAACTAGAGGTGGACTGATCAGCGTTTTTGAGGCCGATTCCAATCGTCGATCACCTTTACCGATCGAGGGTGGGGCTATATGCTACGGCAGGGCTACATGTAGTTATTAGCGCAAGCAAGTCATGAAACATGGTCTAAACTGGTTTATCACCATTTTTAATGAGCTCATGTGAAACAGTATAATATTTTTTAACAAAATGAACAGTAAATAAACAAAGTACATCAAACAAATATCCCCAATACTGCAATCTTTACATTTAGAAAAAAGCTAATTAAATAAATTCAGTAAAAACTGCAGTCATTAAACACAGACTCTGGTTATTTTAAACAAAAAACTGTAATCATTAAATGTAGATCTTGAATTATAGTCTTTGGAAAATAAAAGGGTGTGTATTTCCACCTAGCGGTTCAGATAGGAATTGCAGGAACCTGGCCGGAGGGGGTTTCAAGGAGGGCTCCTCTTCCTGGATGAAACGCTAGCTGGAAACACAGAAATTAGGCTCATTTGTTTAACGCCATCGATCAGCTCTAAATTGGAGAAATATCGTCCGATCACATATTTTGATTAAAAATCAGCCAATGCCGATACATAGCCGATCGATCCTTCCATCTCTACTTGTAACCATGTAGGATGACTACCCTACTGTCTTACCGAATTCTATTGGAAGACTGACCATCATGGCCTCCTCCTCATCTAAGACCAACCAGTTCTTCTCTTCATTCGTGCCAACTGCAACAGCCTCAACTGCCCCGCTGTGCCATCCAGATGTACCATGTATCAAGATATGATGGGACTGTTTTAGTTCACTCTCAGCCTCAGTCAGAAACTGCTTCAGTCAGAGACTGCCTCTACCTGTGCAGTCTCTATAGACTTTTACCATCTAGACTTCTACCAGTTCTATTTTGAAATTAAGCTTAATAAACTGTAAACACTGTTTGACCAGAGGGGAGGACGAGTCTCCACTTGTGAGTCTTGGTTCCTCCCAATGTTCTTCCTCCAGTCTTTAGGAATTTTTTCTTGCCATTATTGCCTCTAGCTTGTTCACAGGGGGATGCGTATTAGGACTTCATGTTTTCATGTTTTTTTAAACTTCTGTAAAGCTGTATACAAATAAACGTGACTGAACTGGGCGCCTTTAGAGGTGGACGTCTGGTTCCATTCACCACCACTGTGAACACGTACACTAGTGCTCAAAAGTTTGGGATCACAGTGAAATGTTCTTGTTTTAATGGAGTATCTTCTTCCTTAACACAACAATGGACTGACGGGTCTCTAAAGAAAGTTATTTCTTTCTGGTCATTGTGAGCCGGTCAGCAAGACATCAACTGCTGATCTTCAGATACTAAACTAACCTAGAATGTTGTTCCCTTTTATACTCACTTATTAGTAGAATGTTTTTCAGCTGTGATCACAATTGATCAAGAGTGTCCCAACAACCAATTAGTCCAATAACATCCTTAACCTGGATTGGTGGTCGTACCAGGAGATTTAGACAGAGGACTGAGAATTGCTGATAATAGGACTATATGTAAAATAAGCCTCTATACAAAAATAGACTTTAATACAAACATTTTTATTCTTTAAAAATCATCTGATACACTTACATTCATTGTGAAATGGACAGTACTGGAACACTTTTCCAGTGGACGCTGAAGGACACCCCTCGTTCAGCCTCACTGATGATGAAGGGAAACTCTCTTTCATTAAATGTTGGGATATGAAAGGTTTCTGACGGCTAATCTTCTCTGAGGATTACCGGTTCAGACTCGTGTCTGGGGCCCATTAGGAACGAAAGCCGTTTCTCTGTTTGTTTGCGGGTTCTGTTGTTGCAGGAGCAGTTTATTGATTGTTCTCTGTCGATGAAACACCAGCTGGGTTGTAGCGGAGAGGATGTTGTAGTGTACGATCAGGGGCTTAACTAAAGCTGATCATTTTCTTCTCTCTCTCTCTTTCTCTCTCTCTCTCTCCAGGTAAGAGCGTTCATCTGATTAGCTTTGACGGAGCGTTTCCCCTGGTCTGGTGGTGTTGATCTGTAGCCGGCCGGAGTAAGGAGAGGGGATCGAGTGTAAACACAAGCGCTAACGTTTTATATCCTGCCTGTGGGTCTCGCTGAAGGTTTGACACAATATAAGACCTCCAAGACCTGCTGGAGGATCGTGTGGTGTGTTGAGCTCACGGTTAGACATGCCAGGCCACTCGCCTAAGCCTAAGTCAACACTTGGAGAGCTAGTAGCTAATGCCATTGTAAGATTTCAGGTCAGGATTGAAGCCTTAACATCAGAGTGTTAACACTGTTTATATCCTGTCTTCAGTTTCAATGTAAGTCAATGGAACCAGAATTTTTTTCAAGCTATTTTGAAGCATTTCTATTCATTCATCATGAAATTGGCACACAATTGAAATGGCAGCCGTCATGTGTCAATGATGTAGAAAAATAAAAATATAAGACATGTGAGCATCACGGCTGCATGTGTAACACCTGCTGGAGGACCATGTGGTGTTTAGCCTGAGCCAAAGTCAACATTTGGAGAGATAGTAGCTAATACCATTGTAAGACTTCAGCTCAGGATTGAAGCCTAAATCTCAGAGTATTAACACTGTTTATAACTGACTGCATATCATCACTGCACAACTTTACAAGAGAGACCAAAAACCTTCTTCACTTTCAATGCAAGTCAATGGAACCAGATTTTTTTCCAAGGTGTTTTGGGCCATTTCTATTGATTCATTGACCATGAAATTGGTACACAATTTGAATGACAGCTGTCGTGTTCAAATGATGTAGAAAAATAAGAAAAATATAAGACCTACATGCATTGCAGCCGCATGTGTAACACCTGCTGGAGGACCGTGTGGTGTTGAGCTCATGGTTAGACATGCCAGGCCACTCACCAAAGTCAACATTTGGAGAATTGTAGCTAATATCATTGTAAGACTTCAGGTCAGGATTAAAGCCTAAATATTGAATATTGAAGCCTAAAGTATTGCTATCATTAAAACTGTTTATATCTGACTGCATATTGTCTCTGTCCAGACAATATATCTCCAAAATGGCAACTTTACAAGAAAGACCACTTTTAATTAAGAAAAAGAGCCAAATTTTAAGAAACTACCTGCAAATAACAGCAAACTTTTAATAAAGAAAACATCTATATATTTCTGTTGGTCTGTAACATTCTATAATTTTACAGGAGAAACCAAAAACTCGTTCTGACAGACTGTAATACACTACAGGAAGCGTAGGGGGCGACGGTCACTCTGACAGACTGTAATACACTACAGGAAGCGTAGGGGGCGACGGTGGTTCTGACAGACTGTAATACACTACAGGAAGCGTAGGGGGCGACGGTCATTCTGACAGACTGTAATACCTTACACGAAGCGCAGGGGGCGACGGTCGTTCTGACAGACTGTAATACACTACAGGAAGCGTAGGGATCGACGGTGGTTCTGACAGACTGTAGTACACTACAGGAAGCGTAGGGGGCGACGGTGGTTCTGACAGACTGTAGTACACTACAGGAAGCGTAGGGGGCGACAGTCGTTCTGACAGACTGTAATACACTACAGGAAGCGTAGGGGGCGACGGTGGTTCTGACAGACTGTAGTACACTACAGGAAGCGTAGGGGGCGACGGTCGTTCTGACAGACTGTAATACACTACAGGAAGCGTAGGGGGCGACGGTCGTTCTGACAGACTGTAATACACTACAGGAAGCGTAGGGGGCGACGGTGGTTCTGACAGACTGTAGTACACTACAGAAAGCGTAGGGGGCGACGTCGTTCTGACAGACTGTAATACACTACAGGAAACGTAGGGGGCGACAGTCGTTCTGACAGACTGTAATACGCTACCGGAAGCGTAGGGGGCGACGGTCCTTCTGACAGACTGTAATACACTACAGGAAGCGTAGGGGGCGACAGTCGTTCTGACAGACTGTAATACACTACAGGAAGCGTAGGGGGCGACGGTTGTTCTGACAGACTGTAATACACTACAGGAAGCGTAGGGGGCGACGGTCGTTCTGACAGACTGTAATACACTACAGGAAGCGTAGGGGGCAACGGTGGTTCTGACAGACTGTAATACACTACAGGAAGCGTAGGGGGCGACGGTCGTTCTGACAGACTGTAATACACTACAGGAAGCGTAGGGGGCGACGGTCGTTCTGACAGACTGTAATACACTACAGGAAGCGTAGGGGGCGACGGTCGTTCTGACAGACTGTAATACACTACAGGAAGCGTAGGTGGCGACGGTCGTTCTGACAGACTGTAATACACTACAGGAAGCGTAGGTGGCGACGGTCGTTCTGACAGACTGTAATACACTACAGGAAGCGTAGGGGGCGACGGTCTTTTACAATATTACATATACGGTTTATTTAAAAAGTGCAGCTGTTGTATGGGTGGAGGAAACATCTAAACATCTGCTGCTCCTCGGCAGTGCTAGCAGAGCGTCTGGTGAACTGGGCTGGAATATTAACGCTGATCTCTTTAATCAGTCTGTCACATGAAGAATTGAAGAAGTACACCGAGCGCATTAAAGAGGCTGAGGCAGACGCTGCTGCTCTCAGGAGGACGATTTAGGAGCCTTTAATGAACAAATGAAGCTACAGGATGTTTCTCCCGCCCTTCATCCCTCTCTGTCTCCTTTCATCTCTCGTCCTGTCTCTGTTTTATCACACTCTTTTCATCAGCGTAGCTTAAAGCGACATATTGTTGTACTTTTTGATTTCTCGGTAGCAACAGCGACTGCGCTAGACCTCCTGTTGAGACCAGATCATTTCTGTGATACGCATATGGCATCTAGAGTTTACTTAAAAATGTAATATATTTATAGGACCTACACACGTATATAATACACTACTCGTAATACACTACTTGAGTGGCGTCCCATTCTTAATCCATAGGGTTTAATATGATGTTGGCCCAACCTTTGCAGCTATAACAACTTCAGCTCTTCTGGGAGGTCTCTCCACACGGTTTAGGATAGTGTTTATGGGAGTG
The DNA here is from genome assembly GCA_021613375.1 of Megaleporinus macrocephalus. Classification (NCBI taxonomy): domain Eukaryota; kingdom Metazoa; phylum Chordata; class Actinopteri; order Characiformes; family Anostomidae; genus Megaleporinus; species Megaleporinus macrocephalus. The sequence goes on from CM038708.1 coordinate 5,184,323, forward strand.
TTTGACCGACAGTTCTTCTAGAAGACCATTGGTAAGGTCAGACACTGATGTTGGACGAGAAGGTCTGGCTCATAGTCTCCACTCTAATTCATCCTAAAGGTGTTCTATCATGTTGAGGTCAGGACTCTGTGCAGGCCAGACAAGTTCTTCCACACCAAACCCGCTCCCTCATGTCTTCATGGAGATGCT
>CM038708.1:5189511-5239511 GCA_021613375.1 Megaleporinus macrocephalus
GCTACACTGCTGTAGACTGAATGGGTGGAGCTACACTGCTGTAGACTGAATGGGTGGAGCTACACTGCTGTAAGCTGAATGGGTGGAGCTACACTGCTGTAGACTGAATGGGTGGAGCTACACTGCTGTAGGCTGAATGGGTGGAGCTACACTGCTGTAGGCTGAATGTTTGGAGCTAAACTGCTGTAGGCTGAATGGGTGGAGCTACACTGCTGTAGACTGAATGGGTGGAGCTACACTGCTGTAAGATGAATGGGTGGAGCTACACTGCTGTAGACTGAATGGGTGGAGCTACACTGCTGTAGGCGGAATGGGTGGAGCTACACTGCTGTAGGCTGAATGTTTGGAGCTAAACTGCTGTAGGCTGAATGGGTGGAGCTACACTGCTGTAGGCTGAATGGGTGGAGCTAAACTGCTGTAGGCTGAATGGGTGGAGCTACACTGCTGTAGGCTGAATGGGTGGAGCTAAATTGCTGTAGGCTGAATGGGTGGAGCTACACTGCTGTAGGCTGAATGGGTGGTTTGGTGTGTTCTCCAGACAGATTGAGGTGTAGGTCTCAGTGAAGGAGAGATTATGATGTATGTGAGAACAGTGAAGTGTGATGATGATTCAGGTGATGATGAAGAGCGTCGTGAGGCGGGGTGTCAGATCAGGAGAGGAACAGTGGCCTAGATTGGAGTCGAGATTTGAACTATTTTAAGCTGGAAGTAAATGGCGGCGCTCCTCCAAACTGGATGTGCCCTTTTAGTGCTGTGTAGCAGTGAAACCCTTCAGAGATCATATCTCCTCACTCCCGCGTTCTTCAGAGCCAGCGTCCTCACAGAAGACAGAACATCAAATAGAACCTTCTGGAGGACGTCACTGGACAGAGATGCGTCCACACGTGTGTGGGGCGGGCGGGAGACGCTCAGAGCGGAGCGTACTAACAGATTAATTAATAACTAATAAAGAAGAACTGATAACACAGTCGGGGGTCCGACCTGTTGGAGTGAGGACCGCTGAGTTATGAGGACGAGGAAGAGGAATGATGTGGAGCACTGAGCTACACTCTCACAGCAGGACCTGAATAAAACACAATACACACTAGAGTGAGTGTGTGTGTGTGTTTCTGTTAGTGTGTGTGTGTATCTGTTTGTGTGTGTGTGTGTGTGTTTCTGTTTGTATGTGTGTTAGTGTGTGTGTGTATCTGTTTGTATGTGTGTATCTGTTTGTATGTGTGTGTGTGTATATCTGTTTGTGTGTGTGTGTGTGTGTGTGTGTGTGTGTGTGTGTTTCTGTTTGTATGTGTGTTAGTGTGTGTGTGTATCTGTTTGTGTGTATGTGTGTGTATCTGTTTGTGTGTGTGTGTGTGTGTGTGTGTGTGTGTGTGTGTGTGTTTCTGTTTGTATGTGTGTTAGTGTGTGTGTGTATCTGTTTGTGTGTATGTGTGTGTATCTGTTTGTATGTGTGTATCTGTTTGTATGTGTGTGTGTGTATCTGTTTGTGTGTGTGTGTGTGTGTGTGTGTGTGTGTGTGTGTGTGTGTGTGTGTGTGTGAGTCGATAATTCTGAACGTTGTGCTTGTGGTGATCTTTTCTGTGGGGTACAGATACAGATGGAGAAGTAGAGGAGTAGAGAAAGAAAGGAGTATAGAAAGAGAGAAAGGGAGGAATAGAGAAGGAGAGGTAGAGAGAAAGAGAGAAGTAGAGAAAGAGAGGAGTAGAGAAAGAGAGAAAGAGAGGAGTAGAGAAAGAGAGAGTCGAGAAAGAGAGAACGGGAGGAGTAGTGAAAGAAAGGGAGGAGTAGGGAAAGAGAGAAAGGGAGGAGTAGAGAAAGGGAGGAGTAGAGAAAGAGAGAAGTAGAGAAAGAGAGAAAGGGAGGAGTAGAGAAGGAAAGGAGTATAGAAAGAGAGAAAGAGAGGAATAGAGAAAGAGAGGAGTAGAGAAAGAAAGAAAGAAAGAAGTAGAGAAAGAGAGAAAGGGAGGAGTAGAGAAGGAAAGGAGTATAGAAAGAGAGAAAGAGAGGAATAGAGAAAGAGAGGAGTAGAGAAAGAGAGAAAGAAAGAAGTAGAGAAAGAGAGAAAGAAAGAAGTAGAGAAAGAGAGAAAGGGAGTAGTAGAGAAAGAAAGGAGTATAGAAAGAGAGAAAGAAAGAAGTAGAGAAAGAGAGAAAGAAAGAAGTAGAGAAAGAGAGAAAGGGAGTAGTAGAGAAAGAAAGGAGTATAGAAAGAGAGAAAGGGAGTAGTAGAGAAAGAAAGGAGTATAGAAAGAGAGAAAGGGAGGAATAGAGAAAGAAAGGAGTACAGAAAGAGAGAAAGGGAGGAATAGAGAAAGAGAGGAGTATAGAAAGACAGAAAGGGAGGAATAGAGAAAGAAAGGAGTACAGAAAGAGAGAAAGGGAGGAATAGAGAAAGAGAGGAGTATAGAAAGAGAGAAAGGGAGGAATAGAGAAAGAAAGGAGTACAGAAAGAGAGAAAGGGAGTAGTAGAGAAAGAAAGGAGTAGAGAAAGAGAGAAAGGGAGTAGTAGAGAAAGAAAGGAGTACAGAAAGAGAGAAAGGGAGGATTAGAGAAAGAGAGGAGTACAGAAAGAGAGAAAGGGAGGAATAGAGAAAGAGAGGAGTATAGAAAGAGAGAAAGGGAGGAATAGAGAAAGAAAGGAGTACAGAAAGAGAGAAAGGGAGGATTAGAGAAAGAGAGGAGTACAGAAAGGGAGGAATAGAGAAAGAAAGGAGTACAGAAAGAGAGAAAGGGAGTAGTAGAGAAAGAAAGGAGTATAGAAAGAGAGAAAGGGAGGAATAGAGAAAGAAAGGAGTACAGAAAGAGAGAAAGGGGGGAATAGAGAAAGAAAGGAGTACAGAAAGAGAGAAAGGGAGTAGTAGAGAAAGAAAGGAGTATAGAAAGAGAGAAAGGGAGGAATAGAGAAAGAAAGGAGTACAGAAAGAGAGAAAGGGAGTAGTAGAGAAAGAAAGGAGTACAGAAAGAGAGAAAGGGAGTAGTAGAGAAAGAAAGGAGTAGAGAAAGAGAGAAAGGGAGGATTAGAGAAAGAAAGGAGTACAGAAAGAGAGAAAGGGAGGGATACAGATGGACTGAGATACAGACGGAGAGAGAACTTGTCATTGATACCTATTACAGACAGGACCATAACTGATCTGGAGAAGGTTCTCCTCAGACTGGACCGTAACTCTTGTGGAGAAGGTTCTCCTGAGACTGCACTGTACATGATCTGGAGAAGGTTCTCCTGAGACTACAGGTTTATGTATCTCCTCAGACTGGGTTGTAACCGATCGGATCGTAACTGGTTTGGAGGAGTTTCTGATCTGAACTGATCTGAAGAAGGTTCTCCTCAAACTGGATCATAACTGATCTGGAGAAGATTTTCCTTGGACTGGACTGTAACTGATCTGGAGAAGGTTCTCCTCAGACTAGAACGTAACTGATCTGGAGAAGATTCTCCTCAAACTGGATCATAACTGATCTGGAGAAGATTTTCCTTGGACTGTAACTGATCTGGAGATTTTCCTCAGACTCTTTCCGAATAAGATTGGACACCCTTATTTTATGCTATTGGTCCAATGTAACCTCCTTCACTGTTACCCTTTTACTGAATCTTTCACTCTGAGCATCAAACCTCAACCCAAATCCTGATCCTGATCCTGATCCTGCTCTTAATTCAGTTCCTCAGCTCCTGACTCTAGTCTGGTACATTCTAACAAGCAGACCCAACCAGAAAGCCCTCAGAATCTCAGATTAGGCTCAGTCACTGGCGTTACCGCTGCAGGAAATGTGAGGAAATTAAAAGAAAATGAAGAGGACGAGAGGAGAACGCTGGAGTCGCTGCGGATTTCTCTGACATTAGATAAAAACATCTGTTAGAAACTTTTTCATTAGGAGGAAATTGAGCTCCGTGTTGGACTGTGACGGATTTAGAATTATGAAAGGCTACAACAAAGCAATGAGGCGAGCACGCTCTGTTTAAATGATCTTCCAGAAGTAGCTTTTTAAAAGTGTCTGAGTGGAAAGAGATCATATGAGCTGAGTATAAATCATCCTCCATCAATGGAGTCGTGACTCAGGTAGAGGAGACAGCGGCTCGAGTAAAGCAGCAGGTCGAATACGCCTGCAGTCCCCGCTCAGCTGCAGTGGAACCTCTGAGAACCACAGAATACAAAACCAGTACCACCAATCAGATTAGCAGAAATACAGGAAACACAGAGATATCAGAAATGATGTAAACACACAAAACCAGAATAATAAAAACTGCAGCGTTACGTTTTATTTTTTAATTCAGCAGATAAACAGTAACTGTGCAGCAAACTGGAATAATAGAAATACATGAAATGAGAATATGTAAAGCACATGAACTCTGAATAGTGAACACAGAGGAAATCAGATTAATGGACAGAGACGAAATTGGAATAATGAATAACAGAGAAAATCATAGAAATACCAAAAATCTGAATATGTAAGGGCAGGAAACTGGGATAGGTTAACGAATGATATTGGAATATGTAGATTTATGAAATCAGGATGTATAAATACAGGAAATTGGAATATGTAAATACAGGAAGTTGGAATATGTAAATACAGGAAGTTGGCATAGGTAAACAAGGGATATTAGAATATGTAGATTTATGGAATCAGAATATGTCAGTACAGAAATTTGGAATATGTCAGTACAGGATATTAGTACTTTTTAAATATAAATAAATTGGAATGTAAGTACTGAATATTGGAATATGTGAGTAGTGAATATTGGAATATGTGAGTACTGAATATGTAAGTACTGAATATTGGAATATGTGAGTACTGAATATGTAAGTACTGAATATTGGAATATGTGAGTACTGAATATGTAAGTACTGAATATTGGAATATGTGAGTACTGAATATGTAAGTACTGAATATTGGAATATGTGAGTAGTGAATATTGGAATATGTGAGTACTGAATATGTAAGTACTGAATATTGGAATATGTGAGTACTGAATATGTAAGTACTGAATATTGGAATATGTAAGTACTGAATATTGGAATATTTGAGTACTGAATATGTAAGTACTGAATATTGGATTATGTGAGTACTGAATATGTAAGTACTGAAAATTGAAATATGTAAGTACTGAATATGTAAGTACTGAATATTGGAATATGTGAGTACTGAATATGTAAGTACCGAAAATTTGGAATATGTAAGTACTGAATATTGGACTATGTGAGTACTGAATATGTAAGTACCGAAATTTTGGAATATGTGAGTGCATAAACAACGGAACATACATGGATATGAAACTGGAGTTTGTAAATACAGGATATTAGAATATGTGTGCACAGTTTATGGTTACTGTTGTGTTAGCAGTGTGTAAAGTTCAGTAGTTGTGTATTCAGCGTGCAGAGCTGTCTGTGCAGGATGTGTAAGTGTGACACGCGGTGGGGCTCTGACTGGGGTGCCTAAACTTTTGCATACAACTATGAGCACACAGTCGTGTTTCCACGTCATTTATCGCTGTGTTGCGCATATGCTGTAGGTGTAGTGGTGGCGATGGGGGGGGTTGATGGTGTTTGTGGGGGGTGTCAGAGAGAGAGGCGGTGTTGGTGTTTATAGCAGGTGACAGTCGGCTCTTCTGTTTACTGTTGTTGGAATGTGTAAATACCTCATAAACACATACAAACCACATGCATCACCACTTTCACACCCATAAATATACAGCCTTGAAGCTCACACACACACACACACACACACACACACACACACACACACACACACACACACACACACACACACACACACACACACACTCGCTCTCCCTGTGTGTTCTGTAGCTATTTCAGGTCTTGCTGTCTGATCCTAATAAGCCCCCATCACTTCCTCAAAGCGGAAATCAAAGCACTAATCGTCCTGCAGGAGACGCAGAGCCACAGTTCTGTGGTTAAGAAAAGAATGCTGTGTGTGTGTGTGTGTGTGTGTGTGTGTGTGTGTGTGTGTGTGTGTGTGTTTATTTTTGTGTTTCTTCATGCTGCTACCCTTCCAACAATACCATCATTTTCACTGCAGGTAGCTGGAGCCAAGTACACAAAAGGGCAAGAGAGGAAGAGAGAGAGAGAGAAAGAGAAAGAGAAGAGAGAAGGAGAAAGGAAGAAGAGAGAGATAAAGAGAAATAGAAGAGAGAGAGAAAGAGAAGAGAGAGGGAGAAATAGAAGAGAGAGGGAGAAAGGGAGAAGAGAGAGATAAAGAGAAGAGAGAGGGAGAAAGAGAGAGATAAAGAGAAAGAGAAGAGAGAGAGAAGTAGAAGAGAGAAAGAGAAAGAGAAGAAAGAGCGAGAAAGGGAGAAAAAAGAGAAGAGAGAAAGATAAAGAGGTAGAGAGAATTCTGACTGCTGTAAATGATGAAGTACTGGTCGTGTGTAGACGGTACGTTGGGTTGTCAGTATAAAATAAGTATCATAGCTGGGTTTAGTATTATTGAACGGCTGTGTTTATTACTATAGGGCTGTTGGGTTTAGTGCTCCAGTGCAGGTGGGTTTAGTATTATTGTACGGCTGTGTTTATTACTATCGTACTGTTGGGTTTAGTGCTACTGTGCAGGTGGGTTTAGTATTATGGTACGGCTGTGTTTATTACTATAGTACTGTTGGGTTTAGTGCTCCTATGCAGGTGGGTTTAGTATTATTGTACGGCTGTGTTTATTACTATAGTACTGTTGGGTTTAGTGCTCCTGTGCAGGTGCATTTGTTATTATAGTGCAGCTCTGTTTATTACTACAATAGAGATGAGTTTTGTACTATAGTACAGCTGTGTTAAGTGCTCCAGTGCAGGTGAGTTTATTACTATAGTACAGCTGAGTACGGCTCAGCTCAGTTTAGTGCCACAGCACAGTTGAGTTTAGTGCCTCAGCAAAGTTGAGTTTACTGCCTTTGTACAGGTGGGTTTACTGCCTTTGTACAGTTGAGTTTACTGCCTCAGCACAGTTGAGATTAATGTCACAGTACAGTTGAGTACAGTTAAGTTTACTGCCATGGTACAGTTGAGTTTACTGCCTTGCTACGGTTGAGTTTACTGGTTTGGTACAGTTGAGTTTACTGCCTTGCTACAGTTGAGTTTACTGCCTTGGTACAGTTGAGTTTGCTGGTTTGGTACAGTTGAGTTTACTGCCTTGCTACAGTTGAGTTTACTGCCTTGGTACAGAAGAGAGAAGGAGAAAGGAAGAAGAGAGAGATAAAGAGAAATAGAAGAGAGAGAGAAAGAGAAGAGAGAGGGAGAAATAGAAGAGAGAGGGAGAAAGGGAGAAGAGAGAGATAAAGAGAAGAGAGAGGGAGAAAGAGAGAGATAAAGAGAAAGAGAAGAGAGAGAGAAGTAGAAGAGAGAAAGAGAAAGAGAAGAAAGAGCGAGAAAGGGAGAAAAAAGAGAAGAGAGAAAGATAAAGAGGTAGAGAGAATTCTGACTGCTGTAAATGATGAAGTACTGGTCGTGTGTAGACGGTACGTTGGGTTGTCAGTATAAAATAAGTATCATAGCTGGGTTTAGTATTATTGTACGGCTGTGTTTATTACTATAGGGCTGTTGGGTTTAGTGCTCCAGTGCAGGTGGGTTTAGTATTATTGTACGGCTGTGTTTATTACTATCGTACTGTTGGGTTTAGTGCTACTGTGCAGGTGGGTTTAGTATTATGGTACGGCTGTGTTTATTACTATAGTACTGTTGGGTTTAGTGCTCCTATGCAGGTGGGTTTAGTATTATTGTACGGCTGTGTTTATTACTATAGTACTGTTGGGTTTAGTGCTCCAGTGCAGGTGGGTTTAGTATTATGGTACGGCTGTGTTTATTACTATAGTACTGTTGGGTTTAGTGCTCCTGTGCAGGTGCATTTGTTATTATAGTGCAGCTCTGTTTATTACTACAATAGAGATGAGTTTTGTACTATAGTACAGCTGTGTTAAGTGCTCCAGTGCAGGTGAGTTTATTACTATAGTACAGCTGAGTACGGCTCAGCTCAGTTTAGTGCCACAGCACAGTTGAGTTTAGTGCCTCAGCAAAGTTGAGTTTACTGCCTTTGTACAGGTGGGTTTACTGCCTTTGTACAGTTGAGTTTACTGCCTCAGCACAGTTGAGATTAATGTCACAGTACAGTTGAGTACAGTTAAGTTTACTGCCATGGTACAGTTGAGTTTACTGCCTTGCTACGGTTGAGTTTACTGGTTTGGTACAGTTGAGTTTACTGCCTTGCTACAGTTGAGTTTACTGCCTTGGTACAGTTGAGTTTGCTGGTTTGGTACAGTTGAGTTTACTGCCTTGCTACAGTTGAGTTTACTGCCTTGGTACAGTTGAGTTTGCTGCCTTGGTACAGTTGAGTTTACTGCCTTGGTACAGTTGAGTTTACTGCCTTGGTGCAGTTGAGTTTAGTTCCTCAGCACAGTTGAGTTTACTGCTTTGGTACAGTTGAGTTTACTGCCTTAGTACAGTTGAGTTTACTGCCTCAGCACAGTTGAGTTTACTGCCTTGGTACAGTTGAGTTTACTGCCTTGGTGCAGTTGAGTTTACTGCCTCAGCACAGTTGAGTTTACTGCCTTGGTACAGTTGAGTTTACTGCCTCAGCACAGTTGAGTTTACTGCCTTGCTACAGTTCAGTTTACTGCCTTGGTACAGTTGAGTTTAGTTCCTCAGCACAGATGAGTTTAGTTCCTCAGCACAGTTGAGTTTACTGCCTTGGTACAGTTGAGTTAATTGGTTTGGTACAGTTGAGTTTAGTTCCTCAGCACAGTTGAGTTTACTGTCTTGGTACAGTTGAGTTTAGTTCCTCAGCACAGTTGAGTTTACTGCCTTGGTACAGTTGAGTTTACTGCCTTGCCACAGTTTAGTTTAGTGCCGCAGCACAGTTGAGTTTAGTGCCACAGCACAGTTGAGTTTACTGCCTTGGTACAGTCGAGTTTACTGCATTGGTACAGTTGAGTTTACCGCCTCAGCACAGTTGAGTTTACCGCCTCAGAACAGTTGAGTTTACTGCCTCAGAACAGTTGAGTTTACTGCCTCAGAACAGTTGAGTTTACTGCCTTGGTTCAGTTGAGTTTACTGCCTTGGTTCAGTTGAGTTTACTGCCTTGGTTCAGTTTAGTTTACTGCTTCAGCACAGTTGAGTTTAGTCCCTCAGTAAAGTTGAGTATAGTGCTTCAGCACAGTTGAGTTTACTGCCTCAGCACAGTTGAGTTTACTGCTTTAGCACAGTTGGGTTTACTGCCTTGGTACAGTTGAGTATAGTGCCTCAGTTCAGTTGAGTTTACTGCCTTGGTACAGTTGAGTTTACTGCCTCACTTCAGTTGAGTTTGCTGCCTCAGCACAGTTGAATTTAGTGCCTCAGCACAGTTGAGTTTAGTGCCTTGGTACAGTTGAGTTTAGTGCCTTGGTACAGTTGAGTTTACTGCCTTGCTACAGTTGAGTTTACTGCCTTGCTACAGTTGAGTTTACTGCTTTGGTACAGTTGAGTTTACTGCCTTAGTACAGTTGAGTTTACTGCCTCAGCACAGTTGAGTTTACTGCCTTGGTACAGTTGAGTTTACTGCCTTGGTGCAGTTGAGTTTACTGCCTCAGCACAGTTGAGTTTACTGCCTTGGTACAGTTGAGTTTACTGCCTCAGCACAGTTGAGTTTACTGCCTTGCTACAGTTCAGTTTACTGCCTTGGTACAGTTGAGTTTAGTTCCTCAGCACAGATGAGTTTAGTTCCTCAGCACAGTTGAGTTTACTGCCTTGGTACAGTTGAGTTAATTGGTTTGGTACAGTTGAGTTTAGTTCCTCAGCACAGTTGAGTTTACTGTCTTGGTACAGTTGAGTTTAGTTCCTCAGCACAGTTGAGTTTACTGCCTTGGTACAGTTGAGTTTACTGCCTTGCCACAGTTTAGTTTAGTGCCGCAGCACAGTTGAGTTTAGTGCCACAGCACAGTTGAGTTTACTGCCTTGGTACAGTCGAGTTTACTGCATTGGTACAGTTGAGTTTACCGCCTCAGCACAGTTGAGTTTACCGCCTCAGAACAGTTGAGTTTACTGCCTCAGAACAGTTGAGTTTACTGCCTCAGAACAGTTGAGTTTACTGCCTTGGTTCAGTTGAGTTTACTGCCTTGGTTCAGTTGAGTTTACTGCCTTGGTTCAGTTTAGTTTACTGCTTCAGCACAGTTGAGTTTAGTCCCTCAGTAAAGTTGAGTATAGTGCTTCAGCACAGTTGAGTTTACTGCCTCAGCACAGTTGAGTTTACTGCTTTAGCACAGTTGGGTTTACTGCCTTGGTACAGTTGAGTATAGTGCCTCAGTTCAGTTGAGTTTACTGCCTTGGTACAGTTGAGTTTACTGCCTCACTTCAGTTGAGTTTGCTGCCTCAGCACAGTTGAATTTAGTGCCTCAGCACAGTTGAGTTTAGTGCCTTGGTACAGTTGAGTTTAGTGCCTTGGTACAGTTGAGTTTACTGCCTTGCTACAGTTGAGTTTACTGCCTTGCTACAGTTGAGTTTACTGCCTCAGCACAGTTGAGTGTAGTGCCTTAGTTCAGTTGAGTTTACTGCATCAGTTCAGTTGAGTTTACGACCTCAGTTCAGTTGAGTTTACTGCCTCAGTTCAGTTGAGTTTACTACCTCAGTTCAGTTGAGTTTACTGCCTCAGTTCAGTTGAGTTTACTACCTCAGTTCAGTTGAGTTTACTGCCTCAGTTCAGTTGAGTTTACTACCTCAGTTCAGTTGAGTTTACTGCCTCAGTTCAGTTGAGTTTACTACCTCAGTTCAGTTGAGTTTACTACCTCAGTTCAGTTGAGTTTACGACCTCAGTTCAGTTGAGTTTACTGCCTCAGTTCAGTTGAGTTTACTACCTCAGTTCAGTTGAGTTTACTGCCTCAGTTCAGTTGAGTTTACTGCCTCAGTTCAGTTGAGTTTACTACCTCAGTTCAGTTGAGTTTACTGCCTCAGCGGTTGAAAATGATGCCATATGCATCCTGTTTATTGCCAGAGTAAGGCTAGAAAAAGAGTTTGTGGTGGTAGTACAGCTGGGACTGGTGATGTAGTATAGCTGGGCCCTGTGGCAGTGTGGCTTAGTAAAGCTGGGATCATTGCTGTATGACTGCTGGGTTTGAACACTTTTCATACATGCAGCTGAATCCGACAGTAAAGCTACATTCAGTACAGCTGCTCTGCTTACTTACTCGCGCATTCTTCAGTAAATACCGCCGAAAATCATCTCAGTACTTTTTGTGACGTGGCGTATGACTAATTCCTGCAGAGGACGCTAACGGTGTGATTCACATGCTTGTAGCTGACCAGTTTTAGAGTCTCTGAGGTCCAGAGGTCCTGCCTGTATGTCCACCTTTGTTAAAAGATGAAAACAGAGTGAACGGAAGAGAGAGAGAGAGAGAGAGAAAGAGAGAGAGAGAGGAAAAGATGTTCTTCAAAGCCTTTACAGCAGATGACAGAGAGCAGCTTTGTTGTTGTCTGTTTACATTTGGTTTGTTAGCGAGGCTCTGTGTGTGTGTGTGTGTGTGTGTGTGTGTGTGTGTGAACTGAGCATGAGAGAGCATTAGCATTAGCCTTCCAGCACATCTAATAACGAGCAAGTGTTTTATCCACTTTTATTAAACGCTTTCCTGTCAGTTTCTCTAACAGCCTCCTGCCTTCCGGCACCCAGCAGCTCCAGCCATCAACTAAATGAATCCAGTATGAATTAGCGCAGTGACACACAGCCCGCGCTGCTTTCATTAAGCGGCTGTGATAGCTGAGCGGCAGCGTGCTTTATGGAGGCAGGGCAGAGGAACGTGTGCTGAAACAGTGTGGATTTATAGCAGCGTGGAGCAGGACTGGAAACAGACTGCAGTACACTTAATAAGCAAATGGAGATCCTCCATCCTCTGAAGAGCACTGTGTACGTCTCAGTACCGGCCCGCACGACTCTATACATGTCACATACATACACACACTCTCACCCCCCCACAAACACACACATATATACATACACACACAGACGTACCGGCCCGCACGACTCTATACATGTCACATACATACACACACTCTCACCCCCCCCACAAACACACACATATATACATACACACACAGACAGACCGGCCCGCACGACTCTATACATGTCACATACATACACACACTCTCACCCCCCCCACAAACACACACATATATACATACACACACAGACGTACCAGCCCGCACGACTCTATACATGTCACATACATACACACACTCTCACCCCCCCCACAAACACACACATATATACATACACACACAGACGTACCAGCCCGCACGACTCTATACATGTCACATACATACACACACTCTCACCCCCCCACAAACACACACATATATACATACACACACAGACGTACCGGCCCGCACGACTCTATACATGTCACATACATACACACACTCTCACCCCCCCACAAACACACACATATATACATACACACACAGACGTACCGGCCCGCACGACTCTATACATGTCACATACATACACACACTCTCACCCCCCCCACAAACACACACATATATACATACACACACAGACAGACCGGCCCGCACGACTCTATACATGTCACATACATACACACACTCTCACCCCCCCACAAACACACACATATATACATACACACACAGACAGACCGGCCCGCACGACTCTATACATGTCACATACATACACACACTCTCACCCCCCCACAAACACACACATATATACATACACACACAGACGTACCGGCCCGCACGACTCTATACATGTCACATACATACACACACTCTCACCCCCCCACAAACACATACATATATACATACACACACAGACGTACCGGCCCGCACGACTCTGTACATGTCACATACATACACACACTCTCACCCCCCCACAAACACACACATATATACATACACACACAGACGTACCAGCCCGCACGACTCTATACATGTCACATACATACACACACTCTCACCCCCCCACAAACACACACATATATACATACACACACAGACGTACCAGCCCGCACGACTCTATACATGTCACATACATACACACACTCTCACCCCCCCCCACAAACACACACATATATACATACACACACAGACGTACCAGCCCGCACGACTCTATACATGTCACATACATACACACACTCCCACCCCCCCACAAACACACACATATATACATACACACACAGACAGACCGGCCCGCACGACTCTATACATGTCACATACATACACACACTCTCACCCCCCCACAAACACACACATATATACATACACACACAGACAGACCGGCCCGCACGACTCTATACATGTCACATACATACACACACTCTCACCCCCCCCACAAACACACACATATATACATACACACACAGACGTACCGGCCCGCACGACTCTATACATGTCACATACATACACACACTCTCACCCCCCCCACAAACACACACATATATACATACACACACAGACAGACCGGCCCGCACGACTCTATACATGTCACATACATACACACACTCTCACCCCCCCCACAAACACACACATATATACATACACACACAGACGTACCGGCCCGCACGACTCTATACATGTCACATACATACACACACTCTCACCCCCCCACAAACACATACATATATACATACACACACAGACGTACCGGCCCGCACGACTCTATACATGTCACATACATACACACACTCTCACCCCCCCACAAACACACACATATATACATACACACACAGACAGACCGGCCCGCACGACTCTATACATGTCACATACATACACACACTCTCACCCCCCCCACAAACACACACATATATACATACACACACAGACAGACCGGCCCGCACGACTCTATACATGTCACATACATACACACACTCTCACCCCCCCACAAACACACACATATATACATACACACACAGACGTACCGGCCCGCACGACTCTATACATGTCACATACATACACACACTCTCACCCCCCCCACAAACACACACATATATACATACACACACAGACGTACCAGCCCGCACGACTCTATACATGTCACATACATACACACACTCTCACCCCCCCACAAACACACACATATATACATACACACACAGACGTACCGGCCCGCACGACTCTATACATGTCACATACATACACACACTCTCACCCCCCCACAAACACACACATATATACATACACACACAGACGTACCAGCCCGCACGACTCTATACATGTCACATACATACACACACTCTCACCCCCCCACAAACACACACATATATACATACACACACAGACGTACCAGCCCGCACGACTCTATACATGTCACATACATACACACACTCTCACCCCCCCCACAAACACACACATATATACATACACACACAGACGTACCGGCCCGCACGACTCTATACATGTCACATACATACACACACTCTCACCCCCCCACAAACACACACATATATACATACACACACAGACGTACCAGCCCGCACGACTCTATACATGTCACATACATACACACACTCCCACCCCCCCACAAACACACACATATATACATACACACACAGACGTACCGGCCCGCACGACTCTATACATGTCACATACATACACACACTCTCACCCCCCCACAAACACACACATATATACATACACACACAGACGTACCAGCCCGCACGACTCTATACATGTCACATACATACACACACTCTCACCCCCCCACAAACACACACATATATACATACACACACAGACAGACCGGCCCGCACGACTCTATACATGTCACATACATACACACACTCTCACCCCCCCACAAACACACACATATATACATACACACACAGACAGACCGGCCCGCACGACTCTATACATGTCACATACATACACACACTCTCACCCCCCCACAAACACACACATATATACATACACACACAGACGTACCGGCCCGCACGACTCTATACATGTCACATACATACACACACTCTCACCCCCCCACAAACACACACATATATACATACACACACAGACGTACCAGCCCGCACGACTCTATACATGTCACATACATACACACACTCTCACCCCCCCACAAACACACACATATATACATACACACACAGACAGACCGGCCCGCACAACTCTATACATGTCACATACATACACACACTCTCACCCCCCCACAAACACACACATATATACATACACACACAGACGTACCAGCCCGCACGACTCTATACATGTCACATACATACACACACTCTCACCCCCCCACAAACACACACATATATACATACACACACAGACAGTACCGGCCCGCACGACTCTATACATGTCACATACATACACACACTCTCACCCCCCCCACAAACACACACATATATACATACACACACAGACGTACCAGCCCGCACGACTCTATACATGTCACATACATACACACACTCTCACCCCCCCCACAAACACACACATATATACATACACACACAGACAGTACCGGCCCGCACGACTCTATACATGTCACATACATACACACACTCTCACCCCCCCCACAAACACACACATATATACATACACACACAGACAGACCGGCCCGCACGACTCTATACATGTCACATACATACACACACTCTCACCCCCCCACAAACACACACATATATACATACACACACAGACGTACCAGCCCGCACGACTCTATACATGTCACATACATACACACACTCTCACCCCCCCACAAACACACACATATATACATACACACACAGACGTACCGGCCCGCACGACTCTATACATGTCACATACATACACACACTCTCACCCCCCCCACAAACACACACATATATACATACACACACAGACAGACCGGCCCGCACGACTCTATACATGTCACATACATACACACACTCTCACCCCCCCACAAACACACACATATATACATACACACACAGACGTACCGGCCCGCACGACTCTATACATGTCACATACATACACACACTCTCACCCCCCCACAAACACACACATATATACATACACACACAGACAGACCGGCCCGCACGACTCTATACATGTCACATACATACACACACTCTCACCCCCCCCACAAACACACACATATATACATACACACACAGACGTACCGGCCCGCACGACTCTATACATGTCACATACATACACACACTCTCACCCCCCCACAAACACACACATATATACATACACACACAGACGTACCAGCCCGCACGACTCTATACATGTCACATACATACACACACTCTCACCCCCCCCACAAACACACACATATATACATACACACACAGACGTACCAGCCCGCACGACTCTATACATGTCACATACATACACACACTCTCACCCCCCCACGAACACACACATATATACATACACACACAGACGTACCGGCCCGCACGACTCTATACATGTCACATACATACACACACTCTCACCCCCCCACAAACACACACATATATACATACACACACAGACGTACCAGCCCGCACGACTCTATACATGTCACATACATACACACACTCTCACCCCCCCACAAACACACACATATATACATACACACACAGACAGACCAGCCCGCACGACTCTATACATGTCACATACATACACACACTCTCACCCCCCCCACAAACACACACATATATACATACACACACAGACAGACCGGCCCGCACGACTCTATACATGTCACATACATACACACACTCTCACCCCCCCCACAAACACACACATATATACATACACACACAGACAGACCGGCCCGCACGACTCTATACATGTCACATACATACACACACTCTCACCCCCCCACAAACACACACATATATACATACACACACAGACGTACCAGCCCGCACGACTCTATACATGTCACATACATACACACACTCTCACCCCCCCCACAAACACACACATATATACATACACACACAGACGTACCGGCCCGCACGACTCTATACATGTCACATACATACACACACTCTCACCCCCCCACAAACACACACATATATACATACACACACAGACAGACCGGCCCGCACGACTCTATACATGTCACATACATACACACACTCTCACCCCCCCCACAAACACACACATATATACATACACACACAGACAGACCGGCCCGCACGACTCTATACATGTCACATACATACACACACTCTCACCCCCCCACAAACACACACATATATACATACACACACAGACAGACCGGCCCGCACGACTCTATACATGTCACATACATACACACACTCTCACCCCCCCCACAAACACACACATATATACATACACACACAGACAGACCAGCCCGCACGACTCTATACATGTCACATACATACACACACTCTCACCCCCCCACAAACACACACATATATACATACACACACAGACGTACCGGCCCGCACGACTCTGTACAGTTTGTTACATACATATACACATACACTTAGACACACACACACACACACGGACACATACACTCAACCAAACACACACACACACACACACACACATACACTCAACTACACACACATAAATATACACACATACACTCAACCACACACACACACACACATAAAAACACAAACATACATATAAACATACACACACAGATACATAATCACAGACACATAAATATACACACACAGACGCATAAACACACAAACATACACAAAATATATACACACACACAGACACAAACACACAGACACACACATACATTCAACTACACACACATAAATATACACACACACATACACTCAACCACACACACACACACACATAAAAACACAAACATACACATAAACATACACACACAGATACATAATCACAGACACATAAATATACTCACACACAGACGCATAAACACACAGACATACACAAAAATATATACACACACACACACACAGACACAAACACACACAGACACAAACACACACAGACACATACACTCAACCACACAAACATAAATATATACACACACACACACAGACACAAAAACACAAACACACACATAAATAAACATACACATGAACATACACACACATGCACTCTCACCCCCCCCACACACACACATATATATATACACACACAAATATATATATACACACATACAGACACATAAACACACAAACATACACAAAAATATATACACATACACAAACACACACACATACAAAAACACACACAGACACATACACTCAGCCACACAAACAATATACACACACACATATGAATATACACACACAGACACAAAAACACAAACATACACAAAAATATACACACACACAGACACATGCACTCACCCACACACACATAAATATACACACACACACACTCAGTATCTACCACCTGAAGTAGTGAGTTAGAAGTAATGTTTATTAAGTGTTTAGTAAACACAGTACATGAGTATCTGCTGTAACAGTATCTGGGATCTGTGGCGCCTCACGTTGACCAATAGAGTGTAATGACTGTGACTGAATGGTTAATTGTCATCACTGTAAGAGAGACTAATATTGTGATTCAAAGCCTGAACGTGATCTGTTTGAAAACTTCACACAGAAAAAGTTTGACACTGAAACTGTGAGGCCGCAGTAGCTAAGAAGTAACGGAAGCGTATAGCCACCAATTAGCACTGTGTGAACTGCAGTGACGAATAGCACTCAGCACCCCACACACTCCCTCACTTGACGCTTCACCCTGCCCAGTAATCTCCAATCACTTCATATGACAAGCTACAGCAGACCTTTTCCATCCCCCCTCCCACCAGACTGCCACTCTCTCCCCTTTCATCCATCCATCAAACGCCTGCCCTGCTCCTGATGCCAGTGGGGAAAAAGATTCTGGAGCTGGAAATAAAGCACACGAGTCAAACGTCTGTGTCATTCAAATCCAGCTTCTACATACAGATTACATACATACAGACTACATACAGACAGATTACATACATACAGACTACATACAGACTACATACAGACAGACAGATTACATACATACAGACTACATACAGACAGACAGATTACATACATGAACAGTCTAAAAGGTGGACTGACCTGATTGTATGTAAGTTTTACATAATCTGAAAAGTCATGTATGTACACTCCACACAGACACTGGGAGACCATACACACTCCACACAGACACTGGGAGACCATACAGACTCCACACAGACACTGGGAGACCATACAGACTCCACACAGACACTGGGAGACCATACAGACTCCACACAGACACTGGGAGACCATACAGACTCCACACAGACACTGGGAGACCGTACACACTCCACACAGACACTGGGAGACCGTACACACTCCACACAGACACTGGGAGACCGTACACACTCCACACAGACACTGGGAGACCATACACACTCCACACAGACACTGGGAGACCGTACACACTCCACACAGACACTGGGAGACCGTACACACTCCACACAGACACTGGGAGACCGTACACACTCCACACAGACACTGGTTATGTTGGTTGTGTCTAATACCAGCCAACATTAGTTGTCCAGTTGTTTAGAAACCTTGATATGATATTTGATGGCACAGCATCCTGTTCAGTCTAGTGGTGGTGATGGTCTATCCAGTGAGGTGGAGAAGTTTGGAGAGTAGGTTAGTTCTCCTCACTCTGAGCTTGTATTGCTAACAGAGCAGACACTGTTATGTGCTGTACAGGCTGCTTCCTGTGTGTTGTGTTTACAGCTGTGACCATGTGGGCTGGTTGCTTTCATCGGTGGTCTTATTGTCTGTTTACTCTGTATGAACTGGGAATGTGGATGTAGTGTTTTTATGTGTTTTCATGGCTCCTTCTGGGCGAAACACACAAACAGTTTATCTCTTTTTCAGAAACCGGTGGTCATTTTCAGTATAACAGCACAGATCAGTTACCTGAGGGTCTCTAAACCAATATACAACATTTACACTAATATACAATCACCCCAATATTAATATCAGACTGAATACATTATATTATTATATTTTTATATTATTATATATTATTTCATTATTTTCATTTTTACCTGGGTAGCCCATCCTTGCCCCAACCAGCTTTAAGTGTAAGCCCTCCTTCCTCCAGATCTAATTGTGCCCCCTTTCCCTCTCCGAGCTCTAATAGTCCTGCCCCTCACTCCCAGCTCTAATCGTGCCCCCATCCCAGCTTGAATTGTGCCCCTCCACTGTATTCCCCCAGCTCTATTGGTGCCACCTAATTGTGTCCCCTTCCAGCTCTAAATGTGCCCCCTTCCCTCTCCCAGCTCTAACTGCCCCCTTCCCCAGCTACAATTGTGTCCTCTACAATTGTGTCCCCTTTCCCCCTTACAGCCCTAATTGTGACCACCTTTCCCCTTACAGCCCTAATTGTGACCCCCTTTCCCCATCCCAGCCCTAATTGTGACCCCCTTTCCCCATCCCAGCCCTAATTGTGACCCCCTTTCCCCATCCCAGCCCTAATTGTGACCCCCTTCCCCCTTACAGCCCTAATTGTGACCCCCTTCCCCCTTACAGCCCTAATTGTGCCCACTTTCCTAAATTCTAGCAGTAACTGTGTCCCCCTCCCATCTCTAGTGGTGCCCTGTCCCCCCCTCCCAGCTCCAATTGTGCCCCCCCAGTTAAGCCCCCTTTCCAACGCCCCAACTCTAATTGTCTCCCTCTTCCCCCTCCCACCTCCAATTGTGCCCCCCTTCCCCCTGCAGCCCTAATTGTGCCCCTCCCCCATCCCAGTCCTAATTGTGCCCTCTTTCCTCCATTCAGGCCGTAATTGTGCCCCCCTCCCAACTCTAGTGGTGCCCCCTTCCCTCCTCCCACCTCCAAATGTGCCCATTCCCTGTCCTCCCCGCTGTAATTGTGCCCCCCCCCCCTTAATGTGTACATCAGTACAAATGTATGAAATACATCAGCTGGGCTTTTATGGGAGTAAGAATGTAAATGGCTGTAATTGTGTTGATGTACTTCGTTCACGTGGAACCAATGCACAACATTTACTTTCCATTGTAGAGCTTTAGTGAAGTTGGAAAATGTGGAACCGCCGTCATTATATGAGCCTAATTAGGACGCACGCCTCGTTAAAAGTTAATTAGTGGTTAATTAGTGTCTGTCCTCATTACGGTGTTTTAGCCAACTGATGGTTGAATGGATGTATTTGGCAGAAGGCCAGAATTCATGATTATAGTAAGTTTGTGTGGTATTTCTTATGTGTGATGACTCACCTGCACCGCACACAAGTCGACGACCGCCATATCACCTGTTTATTAACTTCCACTCAAAACAGCCATTACGACTCTGAGAAACATGTTCAGCAAAACATTCCACGAAAGCCTGAAGCCCTCCATCTGCTCTTTACCTTCATTACAGCTTCCATTCTCTTCACTTTCACTTTCACTTTCAAAGTTCAGTTCTTCTCACCATCCAAATAACCCACCACTTTCAGTCATCTTGAGGTTCTGGACTTTGGGGTGATCAGTCCATTTAGTGGTGTTGAGGTTTTGGGCTCTGGGGTGGTCAGTCCATTCAGTGATGTTGAGGTTCTAGGCTCTGGGGTGGTCAGTCCATTCAGTGATGTTGAGGTTCTGGAGTCTGGGGTGGTCAGTCGATTCAGTGATGTTGAGGCTCTGGACTCTGGGGTGGTCAGTCCATTCAATGATGCTGAGGTTCTGGACTTAGGGGTGGTCAGTCCATTCAGTGATGTTGAGGTTCTGGAGTATGGGATGGTCAATTAATTCAGTGATGTTGAGGTTCGGGACTCTGGGGTGGTCAGTCCATTCATTGACGTTGAGGTTCTGGGCTCTGGGATGGTCAGTCCATTCAGTGGTGTTGAGGTTCTTGACTCTGGGGTGGTCAGTCCATTCAGTGACATGGAGGTTCTGGACTCGGGGGTGTTCAGTCAATTTAATGATGTTAAGGTTCTGGACTCTGGGGTGATCAGTCCATTCAGTGGTGTTGACTTTGGGGGATATGAGTCCCTTGTTTTGAGACCACCAGCAGCTTCTTTGTTGCTCTGTATCTCCTTTTCTCAGTGAGGATCTTTTTGAACAGTGTTGAGGTTTCTTCTCACAGTGGAAGGATGGACAGAAACACCTTCTCAGATGGTGTTTCTTCTAGATCTCAAAGATGAAAGTGCTCCTCGGGGCAGTGTTGGCAGCCCTACCAGGTCTCCCAGGTGGCTGTTAGGTTTCCAGGTTTGGAACCTAGTTTCCTAATGCATCTCATGCAGTTTTCATGCAAATCACAAACAATATTGTCCATTTCAGAATTAATTTAAGTGTATCAGATGATTTTTAAAGAATAAAAATGTTTGTATTAAAGTCTATTTTTGTATAGAGGCTTATTTTGCATATAGTCCTATTATCAGTAATTCTCAGTCCTCTGTCTAAATCTCCTGGTACGACCACCAATCCAAGTTAAGGATGTTATTGGGCTAATTGCTTGTTAGGACACTCTTGCTCAGTTGTGATGCACAGCTGAAAAACATTCTACTAATAAGTGAGTATAAAAGGGAACAACATTCTAGGTTAGTTTAGTATCTGAAGATCAGCAGTTGATGTCTTGCTGACCGACTCACAATGACCAGAAAGAAACAACTTTCTTTAGAGACCCATCAGTCCATTGTTGTGTTAAGGAAGAAGATACTCCATTAAAACAAGAACATTTCACTGTGATCCCAAACTTTTAAGCGGTAGTGTATGTATGTGTATATATATATATATATATATATATATATATATATATATATATATATATATATATATATATATATATATATATATATATATATAGATATATATGCTCATATTTCACTCAGAGCTTTCTCTTTAATATACCTCTGGATGCTTGTGCTGATAAAAGAACTGATAACATCAGTTATTTCTGCTTGTACTCAAGAACAGCTTTTCCACCAAACATCATAGACCGCCATTCACAGGGACTCTAAATCTCGGAGACGTCTCTGAAGCAGGCAACGCAGCGGAGAGCCAAAAACGTGGGGTGTTTTTTTTTCAATCAGAAAGAAACATCAGAGGTCAGTTTTTACGCTAGATCGTGGTGTTTTATGCTTTATATAGCGCTGTTTCAAGGCTCGGCGGATGCTGATGTCGGCAGCTTGTGAATGTCAGAGCGTTTTGATATATGTGCTTTAAAGTTATTCGACTCGGCGCACAATGACTTTATTATACACATCAGAGTTTATTTTTATTTTTGGCCTTGATGTGAGACCGAAAAGTGACTCACAGCTTTCTCTCTCTCTCTCTCTCTCTGCGTCGGCACTGCCAAAAGTTTTCCTACTTCCTTTGTATCCATAGATTTATTGTAATCCATTAACAGCTGTTCGACGCAGCTGTGAAAATACAGCGGTTAAGCTCCAGAGAATGTCCACGCCGGTAGTTGCCGTCTAACAATTTCAGCTATTATAATCATTATTGTTATTAATCTTCATGGTCAAAGATTAAGGACCGTCTAAGGAAACATGTCCAGATCCATGAACGCCTTTTAGCACAAGCTTCAACCTCCGTTAACCACAGTGTACTCTAGACTGAGCCCTCCAGAACACGCTACGGTAAGTAGATTATCAAGTCATGGTTTATATACCCTACTGTACGCCTGAGCTGATTGTTTAAAAGTCTTCATCTGATCAATAAGTGTTTGTTCACCAGTAAGAACAGCAGATCTTATTGTGAGAGAAGTAGATCAGATCTTGAGCTCCAGTTTGAAGAACACAGTTAGGTTCCAGATTTCTCCTGGACGCCCCAGACATTGTATGAATGTGTTCAGTTCCTTCAGCAGCAATCTTGATTTAGCTTAATGAAGTACTGAGCAGTCAAAGCAGGTATTAGATGAGAACTGATAATAATACTGGGTTGTTTATAGAAGGAGAAGATTGGAAAGAGTTAAATAAACACACTGGCGTATGTAAAAGCTTTAATTACTCTATTAATACTGTGATGCAGTAGCCGGCAAAGGCAGGAGAGGTGGACACAGATGTAGGTTTTTATTATTAGCCAAACAAAACCTAGAAATCCAAAAACACCATCAACGCTAACATGCTACAGCTACATATAGACACACAGCCACAGACACAATGCTGAACCAAGACAGGAGCAAACTGAGGGTATAAGTAGACAAAGGGAGCAGGGAACACCTGGGACTAGGCTCTAGCTCAGGACAGGTGAGGGGAGGAGACAAGAAGAGCACATGATGTCCACAGAAGCACATGGGAATGACAGGATGTCAACAAGGACACAGACCAACCGAAGAAACACAGGGCATAACTTTGACAAATACTGTATAATATTTAATAGTAAAGTGTTTACTGAATAAATAAAAGCTTCCTTCTGGAAAAAGGAAGCTTCCTTCTGCTTTTTCTATAGAATAATGTCCCTAAGTGGCTAAAACCTTTGCACAGTACTGTTTATGACAGATGTTGTAGTATTTTCTTCGCCAGTTTTCCTGTCCCACCTTAAATGATGCGACAGTTATTCAGTGCTGCTAAGTTGGAGCAAAAAACTGGTGAGTAAGCTGACTTCACCCTCATGTGGTCGGTAGGAGTCAGTAATTATAGTGTACAGTTGGTCTGTGGTTAAAAGTAATAGCAGTAGTACTATTGGTAGTAGTATTAATATCAGTAATAGTAGTAATAATAGTGGTGGTGGCATTAGTATCAGTAGTAGTAGTATCAGCAATAGTAATAGTAATAGTGGTAGTGACATTAGTATCAGTAGTAGTAGTATCAGCAATAGTAATAGTAATAGTGGTAGTGACATTAGTATCAGTAGTGGTATCAGGAATAGTAATAGTAATAGAGGTAATGGTATTACAACAACCATCAGTAATAGTAGTAGTTCTGTTGGTAGTAGTATTAATATCAGTAATAATAGTAGTAGTAGTGGTGGTGGCATAAGTATCAGTAGTAGTAGTAGTAGTAATATCAGTAATAGTGGTAGTGACATTAGTATCAGTAGTAGTAATATCAGTAATAGTAGTAGTACTGTTGGTAGTAGTATTAATATCAGTGATAGTAGTAGTAATAGTGGTGGTGGCATTAGTATCAGTAGTAGTAATATCAGTAATAGTAGTAGTTCTGTTGGTAGTAGTATTAATATCAGTGATAGTAGTAGTAATAGTGGTGGTGGCATTAGTATCAGTAGTAGCAGTAGTAGTAATATCAGTAATAGTGGTAGTACTGTTGGTAGTAGTATTAATATCAGTGATAGTAGTAGTAACAGTGGTGGTGGCATTAGTATCAGTAGAAGCAGTAGTAGTAATATCAGTAATAGTGGTAGTGACATTAGTATCAGTAGTAGTACCAGGAATAGTAGTTGTAATAGAGGTAATGGTATTACAACTACCATCATTAATAGTAGTAATACTGTTGGTATTAGTATTACAAATAGTAGCAATAGTGGTGGTAGTAGTAATACAATAATCAGTAATAATTTTAGTAATTTTGTTAGTGGTACTAGGATTAGTAATATTAGAATTAGTAGTATTGGTAGTAGTATTTATATTAGTAGGAGCAATAGTGGCAATATTGGTGGTAGTATTAATATCATTCATAGTCATAGTGTTGCTATCATTCATATCTATAAATATCATTAATGACACTACTAGTATTCTAAAACGTTCCCCCAGAATTTAGATTTTGAGGCGTTCAGTGTGTTTAATTTGAGTTTAATTAAGACTTTAATTTGAGGGGTCCTGGACCCTCATTATTTTGCACCTTGGGTAATAGTATCATTAGTAATAGCAGTAGTAGTGAATGTATTAGTATAATGGATAGAAGTAGTAGTATTGGTTTTAGTAGTAAAATCAGTAATAGTAGTAGTACTACGTAATTAAATTAATAGTTCTACTTCAGCTACTGGTTGATATTGACAGTATTATTAGTAGTATGGTTATATAGAAAGTAATAATACTGAAAAGCAAAAGCAGAGCAGAAGAGAGAAAGAGTGAGAGAGAGATTGAGAGAGAGGGCGCTGGCTAATACTGTTCCTCAGAGCGACCCATATCTGTTTCCACACTGCCTTATTATTCCACTAAAGTTTAAATGTTGGTGTTTGTGTTGGAACATCTCCTGATCTCTCTCTCTCTCCTTTGAATGAATGCTCAGGATGGTGGTCTCCACAAAGACAATATCGTAACCAGGGCATGTCCTCTCTAGTCATGTTTCCACTGCAAGAACCTTTCCAGGAAGCAACTTTTAGGCATGTTTCCACTGGAGGAACCTGGATTGATTCAGGCTGCTGTGCTTGGCCTCAGTCCTGGGAACATTGTCAGTTCCTGCTCCAAAGTAGGTACATCTCTGCTGTGGTCCAGGAACTATTGGCACTGGGCTTGCAAGCTTGTCATGTAAGAAGAAGAAAACTACGCTTACAAGTTCTTTCAAGTAAACAAGGCCACACGTGTCTGTATTTTATGGCTCACATTGTTTTATTTTCTCAAAAGGGTCTGTAACCTTGGAGGTGTTGTAGATTAAAGGTAAAGTGCTTTAGTTGCTTTAAAGGTTCTGGAAGCCTAATGGAAAACCACATAAAGTCTTGAAACAGTTGAAGTCCCTAAAGGTTCTGCAGCCTTGGTGGGAAAGGTTCTAATATTTTTAAAACTTGTATTTCGTCAAAAGGTTCAGGAAGCTGCATAAAGCGTGCCCCAGGTTGAAGAATTCTTTAAGTTAATCATAACTGCTGCTTTGGAAGGTTTTAGTGAGCATTTGCTGACAGGCCTCTATGGCTTCAGAGCTCTTTAGGTTCTCAATATTTCTGGAAAGGCTTTTATGGTTTCAGACCTCTTTAGGTTCTCAAAAGGTTCTGGAAAGGCTCCTGTAGTTTCAGAGATCTTTAGGTTCTCACAAGGTTCTGGAAAGGCTCCTGTAGTTTCAGGGATCTTTAGGTTCTCACAAGGTTCTGGAAAGGATCCTGTAGTTTCAGAGATCCTTAGGTTCTCACAAGGTTGTGTAAAGATTGCTATAATTTGAGAATTCTTTAGTTAATCATGAGTACTGCTTTGGAAGGTTTTAGTGAACATTTTCAGGAACCTGTGTGCCAACAGTTTCAAAACCAACGTGAAGCATTTTAGAAATGCTTTTGTTCCTCAAAATGTTCTGGAAAGGATCATATTGCGTCAGAGCTCTGTAGTTCCTCAAAATGTTCTGGAAAGGCTTATATCGTTTCATAGCTCTTTAGGTCCTTAAAATATTCTGGGAATGCTCCTATAGTTTCAGAGCTCTTTAGATTCTCAAAAGGTTCTGGAGAGTTTTCTATGGTTTTAGAGTTCTTTAGGTCTTCAAAACGTTCTGGAGAGGTTTTTATGATTTCAGAGCTCTTTAGGTCCTCAAAAGTTTATGGAAAGGCTTCTATAGTTTTAGAGTTCTTTAGGTTTTCTAAAGGTTCTGGAGAGGTTTCTATGGTTTCAGAGTTCTTTAGGTTCTCAAAAGGTTCTGGAGAGGTTTCTATGGTTTCAGAGGTCTTTATGTTCTCAAAAGGTTCTGGAGAGGTTTCTATGGTTTAAGAGCTCTTTAGGTCGTCAAAAGATCCTGGTAATGCTCCTATATTTTTAGAGTTTTTTAGGTTTTCAAAAGGTTCTGGAGAGGTTTCTATGGTTTCAGAGTTCTTTAGGTTCTCAAAAGGTTCTGGAGAGGTTTGTATGGTTTCAGAGGTCTTTATGTTCTCAAAAGGTTCTGGAGAGGTTTCTATGGTTTAAGAGCTCTTTAGGTCGTCAAAAGATCCTGTTAATGCTCCTATATTTTTAGAGTTTTTTAGGTTCTCAAAAGGTTCTGGAGAGGTTTCTATGGTTTTAGAGCTCTTTGTGTTCTCAAAAGGTTCTGGAAAGGTTCCTATAGTTTCAGAGCGCTTTAGGTCTTCAAAATTTTCTAGAAAGGCTCCTGTAGTTTCAGGGCTCTGTAGTTCTTTAAAAGGTCCTGTAAAGGCTCCTATGATGGATATTTGTGTGATGTATTAATTTTGATTCTGATTTTGTAATATGTGCTGTTATTAGGACATTTACATGACAGGTTTTTTATTGGTTGACATTCTGACAGTGAAGTAACTTAATGTGTAAACACTGTAACAAAAAGCATTGTTATTTTATTAACAAAAGCATTGTTATTTTCCTACCTTATAAAAACGCAGCTGTTTTTCACTGCTACTCTGATGGGAGAGTTTTTTCCTTTTCTCTCTATCCAGCGATGCATATAGTTATAAATTATAATCTTCTTGTATTTGTACTTGTTTTACTATCTGGTGCAGACCAGATAAGTTCCCCTTTATGAGTCTGGTTCCTCTTGAGGTTTCTTCTTTTGATCTGAGGGATTTTTTTCTTGGCTTACTCACCAGATTTTCTGTAAAGCTCCTTTGTGATAACATCTGTTGTAAAAGCTGTATTTAAATAAACCTTGACTTGACCTGACCTTGATTATTACTCCTACTACTAATACTGACACTAATATTACTACCATTATTGCCATTACTACTACTACTACCACAACGACTACTGCTCCTATTACTATTACTGATAGTAATAATACTACCATTATTGCTATTACTACTACTACTACTACTACTACTACTACTACTGCTCCTATTACTATTACTGATAGTAATAATACTACCATTATTGCTATTACTACTACTACTACTACTACTACTACTACTACCACAACGACTACTGCTCCTATTACTATTACTGATAGTAATAATACTACCATTATTGCTATTACTACTACTACTACTACTACTACTACTACTACTGCTCCTATTACTATTACTGATAGTAATAATACTACCATTATTGCTATTACTACTACTACTACTACTACTACTACCACAACGACTACTGCTCCTATTACTATTACTGATAGTAATAATACTACCATTATTGCTATTACTACTACTACTACTACTACTTCTACTACCACAACGACTACTGCTCCTATTACTATTACTGATTCTACTACATCAGCGTCTACTGCTCCTATTACTATTACAGACCACAGTTACTATTACTGATACTACTGATACTACTACCACTACTTCTACTGTTCCTACTACTACTACCGACAGTAATACTATTACTACAGTTACTATTACTGATACTACTACTACTACTTCTACTGTTCCTACTACTACTACCGACAGTAATACTGTTACTACAGTTACTATTACTGATACCACTACCACTACTTCTACTGTTCCTACTACTATACCGACAGTAATACTATTACTACAGTTACTATTACTGATACTACTACCACTACTTCTACTGTTCCTACTACTACTACCGACAGTAATACTATTACTACAGTTACTATTACTGATACTACTACCACTACTTCTACTGTTCCTACTACTACTACCGACAGTAATACTATTACTACAGTTACTATTACTGATACTACTACCACTACTTCTACTGTTCCTACTACTACTACCGACAGTAGTACTATTACTACAGTTACTATTACTGATACTACTATCACTACTTCTACTGCTCCTATTACTATTACAGACAGTAATACTATTACTACAGTTACTATTACTGATACTACTACTACTACTTCTACTGTTCCTACTACTACTACCGACAGTAATACTATTACTACAGTTACTATTACTGATACTACTATCACTACTTCTACTGCTCCTATTACTATTACAGATAGTAATACTATTACTACAGTTACTATTACTGATACTACTACCACTACTTCTACTGTTCCTACTACTACTACCGACAGTAATACTATTACTACAGTTACTATTACTGATACTACTACTACTACTTCTACTGTTCCTACTACTACTACCGACAGTAATACTATTACTACAGTTACTATTACTGATACTACTACCACTACTTCTACTGTTCCTACTACTATACCGACAGTAATACTATTACTACAGTTACTATTACTGATACTACTACCACTACTTCTACTGTTCCTACTACTATACCGACAGTAATACTATTACTACAGTTACTATTACTGATACTACTGATACTACTACCACTACTTCTACTGTTCCTACTACTACTACCGACAGTAATACTATTACTACAGTTACTATTACTGATACTACTACCACTACTTCTACTGTTCCTACTACTATACCGACAGTAATACTATTACTACAGTTACTATTACTGATACTACTACTACTACTTCTACTGTTCCTACTACTACTACCGACAGTAATACTATTTCTACAGTTACTATTACTGATACTACTACCACTACTTCTACTGTTCCTACTACTACTACCGACAGTAATACTATTACTACAGTTACTATTACTGATACTACTACTACTACTTCTACTGTTCCTACTACTACTACCGACAGTAATACTATTACTACAGTTACTATTACTGATACCACTACCACTACTTCTACTGTTCCTACTACTATACCGACAGTAATACTATTACTACAGTTACTATTACTGATACTACTACCACTACTTCTACTGTTCCTACTACTACTACCGACAGTAATACTATTACTACAGTTACTATTACTGATACTACTACCACTACTTCTACTGTTCCTACTACTACTACCGACAGTAATACTATTACTACAGTTATTATTACTGATACTACTATCACTACTTCTACTGCTCCTATTACTATTACAGACAGTAATACTATTACTACAGTTACTATTACTGATACTACTATCACTACTTCTACTGCTCCTATTACTATTACAGACAGTAATACTATTACTACAGTTACTATTACTGATACTACTACTACTACTTCTACTGTTCCTACTACTACTACCGACAGTAATACTATTACTACAGTTACTATTACTGATACTACTATCACTACTTCTACTGCTCCTATTACTATTACAGACAGTAATACTATTACTACAGTTACTATTACTGATACTACTACTACTACTTCTACTGTTCCTACTACTATTACTAACATTAAAGCCACTACCAATATCACTATGACCACTCTAACAGATGCTAATATTACTACCACTATCTTTACTACC
The DNA here is from genome assembly GCA_021613375.1 of Megaleporinus macrocephalus. NCBI lineage: Eukaryota > Metazoa > Chordata > Actinopteri > Characiformes > Anostomidae > Megaleporinus > Megaleporinus macrocephalus. The sequence continues at coordinate 5,220,467 of CM038708.1, forward strand.
TTTCTACACTCTACAGCAGAGTGACTGTCCTAAAGGGTGACTATTAAAGCCAAACTATTGTTTTAAAAGCAGTGAGGACCTCCTTCCCCCACCCCCCTCCATCTGTGAACACCTTTCACTGCAGCTTCCTCTTCTTTTCATTATTCCTGTGAGTCTGTAGTCCTGCTCTCGTTCTCTGGCGTTTTAGCGCTGGGTCAATAAGAGCTAAATGAAAAGAGGGAGTGATAAGCAGCGCTGCATTCCGTTTCATTTTAGAGAGGTGGGAAAAGGGGTCACTTCTTTCCAGGCTGTGGGAAGTTGCTTTTACTGATATTCCTTCTCTCGATTGTCCGTCACTTACTGTTGTTAATGCAGTCACACATACTGTCCTGTACGGAATAAGGAATGAAGAGCTTGTGCTGAAATATTAATAATCAGATTAATATCTGAGCTGCTTTGTTTATGACAACACAGACCTGATCAATATCTGATATTCAGCAGTAGAGCGTTCAGATGAGATATCGCTGACCTCTACCGCTCTCTCCCTGTCTCTCTCTATCCCCCTCTCTCTCTCTCCATCTCTCTCTCTCCATCTCTCTCTCCATCTCTATCAATCCCTCTCTCTCTATCAATCCCTGTCTCTCTCTCCATCTCTCTCTGTCTCTCTCTCTCTCTCTCTCTCTCTCTCTCTCTCTATCCCCCTCTCTCTCTCTCCATCTCTCTCTCCATCTCTATCAATCCCTCTCTCTCTCTCTCTATCCCCCTCTCTCTCTCTCTATCCCTCTCTCTCTCTCTCCATCTCTCTCTCTATCTCTCTCTATCAATCCCTCTTTCTCTCACTGTCTCCCTCTCTCCCTCTCTCTCTATCCCTCTCTATCAATCCCTATCTCTCTATTAATCTCTCTCCCTCTCTCTCTATCCCTCTTTATTAATCTCTCTCTCTCAATCAATCCCCCTCTCTCTTTCTCTCTCTTTCTCTCTATCAATCTCTCTCTCCCTCTCTATCAATCCCTCTCTCTCTATCAATCCCTCTCTCTCTCTGTCTCTCTCTCTATCAATCCCTCTCTCTTTCTCTCTCCCTCTCTCTCTTTCTCTCTCTCTATTAACCCCCTTTCTCTCTCTATGTCTCTATCTCTCTCTGTCTCTTTGTCTCTCTATCAATCCTCTCTCTCTCTTTTCCTTTCTCTGTTTCCCTCTTTCTCTCAGTCTCTCCCTCTCTCTTTCCCTCTATCTCTCTTTTTTTGTCTTGTTTAATCTCTTTTTTTCTATCACTCTTACTTTTCCCTCCCTCTCTTTACCTCTTTTTTTCTCATTGTCTGTCTTGCTTTCTCTCTCTCTCCATCCCCCCCCCTCTCTCTCTATCTCTCATTTCTCCAGCTGTATTTGTCGTCTCTTTGTTCTCCGCCAGTCTGTGTTCAGCCAACATGCCCCCGAACCCCCCGAGATCAGAACTCAGTCCAACCCAGCGACCGTTTTGTCCGTAACCCATTAGTATCAGACAATGGAGCCGATTTTAGAAGTGCATGTGTTTGGTCAGGCGTGAGGTCAGCATTAGCATTATCACCAAAAAAACCAAAAACACAAACACAAACAATAGCAGACTGAAATGATAGAGTCAGTGGAAACTACTGCAGAGTAACACACTTATAGACATTCACCGTAACTATAACAGCGGACAGTGTGACCTTTATTCATATCATCTCTACCGTCTAAATGTTATTATATAATCACACAACTACACATTTACACTTCACTTTAACACCATTAGACTATTAATACACAATCATTACACACACACACACACACACACACACACACACACACACACACACACACACACACACACGTACACACACACGAGTCTGATAGTTTAGTCTGATCACCCGTAAGAACAGCAGATCTGATTAGAACAGATGTAAATAATCAGACATACAATACAAAGTAACATGAATATGTTATTGTGAGAGAAGTAGATCAGATCTTGATCCAGTTTGAAGAACAAAGTTAGGTTCCAGATTTCTCCTGGACGCCCCAGACACTGTATGAATGTGTTCAGTTCCTTCAGCAGCAAATTTAGCTTAATGAAGTACTGAGCAGTCAAAGCAGGTATTAGATGAGAACTGATAATAATACTGGATTGTTTAGGAGAAGCTTGGAAAGAGTTAAATAAACACACTGACGTATGTAAAAGCTCTACTTACTCTATTAATAATAAATAAATAAATAAATAATCAATCAAGCAAACATACAAACAAATAAGTAAATAAACAGCTAACTTCCTAGATAAATTACTAATTAGCTAACAAATAATGAACTAATTAAATAACTAGCTAGTTCACTAACTAATTAACTGACCAATTAAAGAACTAACTAATCAACTACCTGATCAAATAAATAAATATCTAAATCAGTAACTAGCTAACTGACCAACTAATAAACTAAATAACAAGCTAAATAAACAAATAAATACATAAACAGTAAATTAACTATATAAGTAAATTATTGACTAGACAACTGACTACTTAAATAACTAACTAGCTAACTAACAAACTAATCAACAAACTAACTAATTCAGTAACGAACAAGTTAACAAGCTAATTAACTAATAAATAACTAGCTAACTAACCAGTTAACTAAATAAATAAACAAACAGCTAAGTGAATAACTAAGTAACGACCTAACCAGCTAATTGGATTGTGCCACTAAACAGGTTTTAGTTAATCGTATTACAAAAAAATAAAATATAAGTAAATGTCTGTAAGGTATATAAACATTTGATTATAAAGTATTATAGTTTGTATAGTATTTTGTAACTTGTGCACACAGTGAGGTTTGCGGTGTCCAGTCTCCACACTGTTTCATTAAGTTGGCATAAATTGAATTTTGATCTTTATTATTTTATCAAATATTTTAAGCTCTGCTTAATCACAGTTTATTGGGCAGTCGCGGCCTGAAGGATAGGGATCCAGTCTTGTGACCAGAAGGTCGTTGGTTCGATCCCCGGGACCCCCCAGGCCACGACTGAGGTGCCGTTGAGCAAGGCACCTAACCCCCAACTGCTCCCCGGGCGCCGTGGATAGGGCCGCCCACCACTCCGGGCACATGTGCTCACTGCACATGTGTGTTCACTAGTGTGTGTATATGTGGGTGTTTCACTGCACGGATGGGTTAAATGCGGAGGTCAAATTCCGCTGTGTACAAAAACACATGTGGTTGATTCGAGTTCTGATTCGATTCTGATTCGAGTTTAAACAACACCTATACTTCGTGTCACCAGAACTCAAAAAAATATAAACCGCAAATAAAAAAATCTGACAAAATCATATACATTTCATGAGTACGTATAGTTAAGTTTAGGATAAAGGCCACCAGAATTATTTTTTAGAGTGCAAACATGGTTTGAGGAGTCTGATGTGGAGGAACCCCAGTGGTCCTGACCTTTGGATGACCTCACAAATCTTCTGCATGAATGGGCACACATTCCCACAGACACACGCCAACATCTAAGCTCATTTTAATATTGTTGTCCACATACTTTTGGCCACGTAGTGTATATGTGCTTGTACTTGGGGTGAATACGGGGAAGCTTCTGGAGAAGTTTTCTCCGTTTGATTTCCCTGAAGCCCTTCAGACGAGTGTGCGGCCGTGTTCGGGCTGATTTGGGGATGTGTTGAAAGCTGAAGGCGAGCGGAGTGTATTTTTCTGCCAACACACACTCACACACACACACACTGGCCACTCTAAAACCTCTCCACTCACTCTTCAGGGAGCAGTGAAAGCAAGGAGAAGGAGTGAGACGCTGAAGCTTCAGTAGCACAAAAACAATCCTCTGTAGCTTTAACGGCTCACCATGTGACCTGTCAGCATCTATACTGTCTAAAGGTCATTACATAACCACATAATTACTACACAGAGAGAATTAATAGTTCAATTAATAGTTAATTGTTATTATTGATATTAATATTATTAGGTTAGATGAAATACATCTACAGTTCACATTAAATCACATTACATAACTTGATAATATGAAATATAACACTGTAATTACAGGTTTACTAAACAGTAGTTTCATAATTACTATAGCTTTATTTGATTTACAATATAATAAAATGTAATAAAACATTATAAACAATAAAATAAAGACGTGTTCTTGGTTGAAAGTTCAGAGTCTTCCTCTCTATGCTTTCTGAGAAGTAATTGCACATGCTGTCTGCTATCAGCCACTGAGAACGGGAGACTTGTAAGGGTTAAAATGACGGCAGTTAAAAGCACTTTGGCTGCTGAGTCAGTGACTCCGGTTCTGACTCAGAAGTGGGCTGTGATTGTGCGGCTGTATAGTTCCACAAAACATGAGAATTAAACATGGTGCTCGGTTATAAACAGCCAAATGTGGCTTCAGTCATGGTTCACTCCCTCAATTTTTGTTGTGTATGTATATATAAGCACTTATTAGGTTGGTTATATATGCACTGACTGGGTTTTTTATATACACTGATTAAGATGGATATATATATATACTGATTTGATTGGTTATATGTATACTGACGGGATTGTTATATGTACACTAATTGTGTTGGTTATATATATGCACTGATTGGGTTGTTAGTTATGTACTTAATGGTTAAATATACATTGATTGGATTGGTTATATTTACATCGATTGGGTTGGTTATATATACATTGATTGGATTGGTTATATTTACACTTATTGGGTTGGTCATATATACGTTGATTGGATCGGTTATATTTACATTGATTGGGTTGGTTATATTTACATTGATTGGGTTGGTTATATATACATTGATTGGGTTGGTCATATATACATTGATTGGGTTGGTCATATATACATTGATTGGGTTGGTCATATATACATTGATTGGGTTGGTTATATTTACACTGATTGGATTCGTTATATATACATTGATTGTGTTGGTTATATATACATTGATTGGGTTTGTTATATTTACACTAATTGAGCTGGTTATATTTACACTGATTGAGTTGATTGTATACACATTGATTGGGTTGGTTATATATACATTGATTGGGTTGGTTATATTTACACTAATTGAGCTGGTTATATTTACACTGATTGAGTTGATTGTATACACATTGACTGGGTTGGTTATATATACATTGATTGGGTTGGTTATATTTACACTAATTGAGCTGGTTATATTTACACTGATTGAGTTGATTGTATACACATTGATTGAGTTGATTGTATACACATTGATTGGGTTGGTTATATTTACACTGATTGGGTTGGTCATATATAAATTGATTGGGTTGGTTATATTTACACTGATCGGGTTTGTTATATTTACACTAATTGAACTGGTTATATTTACACTTATTGGGTTGGTCATATATACATTGATTGGGTTGGTCATATATACATTGATTGGGTTGGTTATATTTACACTGATTGGGTTGGTCATATATACATTGATTGGGTTGGTTATATTTACACTGATTGGGTTGGTCATATATACATTGATTGTGTTGGTTATATATGCATTGATTGGGTTTGTTATATTTACACTAATTGAACTGGTTATATTTACACTTATTGGGTTGGTCATATATACATTGATTGTGTTGGTTATATATACATTGATTGGGTTTGTTATATTTACACTAATTGAACTGGTTATATTTACACTTATTGGGTTGGTCATATATACATTGATTGGGTTGGTTATATTTACACTGATTGGGTTGGTCATATATACATTGATTGGGTTTGTTATATATACATTGATTGGGTTTGTTATATTTACACTAATTAAACTGGTTATAATTACACTTATTGGGTTGGTCATATATACATTGATTGTGTTGGTTATATATACATTGATTGGGTTTGTTATATTTACACTAATTGAACTGGTTATATTTACACTTATTGGGTTGGTCATATATACATTGATTGTGTTGGTTATATATACATTGATTGGGTTTGTTATATTTACACTAATTGAACTGGTTATATTTACACTTATTGGGTTGGTCATATATACATTGATTGGGTTGGTTATATTTACACTGATTGGGTTGGTCATATATACATTGATTGTGTTGGTTATATATACATTGATTGGGTTTGTTATATTTACACTAATTGAACTGGTTATAATTACACTTATTGGGTTGGTCATATATACATTGATTGTGTTGGTTATATATACATTGATTGGGTTTGTTATATTTACACTAATTGAACTGGTTATATTTACACTTATTGGGTTGGTCATATATACATTGATTGGATTGATTATATTTACATTGGCTGAGCTGGTTATATTTACATTTATTGGGATCTCAACAATACATATAATACTCAATGAGATACTCACCAATACATAAAGTGACCTAGGAAATGAATACAGGTCTAGTTTAACCCATGTTGTGCATTAGAAGGGGTTTGCTTAGATTGTGCATCGAAGGCTTAACCTCTCTTTATTCAGAATCCATTAAATTGAGGATCTTTTGCTTTTCCCTCTCTGGACTCAGAGCCCGTCTAATATTAATTAAAACTGTTGGGATAATTAAACCTCGTGTGGAGCCACTGCATTTATATTTTATTTGATTTAGCTGGAAGGACTAGGCTATATTTTTCTTTCATATTATGTATTTTAATATTTGCCCTCAGGTTCTCGGTACCAGTGAGTATTTAATGTTTGAATTGTTGTTCATTTAATTGGTTAAAATGAATGAAATAACACGACTGACTCTGAGCTTGTTCAGGATTATTAATGAACCAAAGCACTTCTGTTTGAAATGCCACACAAGCCCAATTTCCTGATAATCAGACCACTTCTCATAACTCCGAGTCGCTCTTGTGTCCTTGTGTTCTCCAGAATATGCATCTCTCTTTAATATTCTGGACCCGGAAGATTTGTTTCAATGAGTGAAAGGTCAATTAGTCACGCTTCATCACTGAGGATTGATTTATTTGCTTATTTTACTGCTCATTTTCCACCTGGATATGCAGCACGCCATTCCCGTTTGAAAAGTTTAGGGCGTGTGTGATGCTTCGACTCTAAAAGACTTTAATTAAAAAATCCTCAATTTGTCTAAGAAAGAGTGAACATTGTGTCTGATGTACATACTGTCCATACAGTAAATATACAGAAGATGCAACAATTGGACTGCGTTGATTGGGTTGGTTATATATACATTGATTGGGTTGTTATACACTGATAGAGTTGTTATATATACACTGATTGGGTTGTTATATATACACTGATTGGGTTGTTATGCACTGATAGAGTTGTTATATATGCACTGATTGGGTTGTTATATATACACTGATTGGGTTGTTATACACTGATAGAGTTGTTATATATACACTGATTGGGTTGTTATATATACACTGATAGAGTTGTTATATATACACTGATTGGGTTGTTATATATACACTGATTGGGTTGTTATACACTGATTGGGTTGTTATACACTGATAGAGTTGTTATATATACACTGATTGGGTTGTTATACACTGATTGGGTTGTTATACACTGATAGAGTTGTTATATATACACTGATTGGGTTGTTATATACACAGTGATTGGGTTGGTTTTGTTATATATATACACTGATTGGGTTGTTATACACTGACTGGGTTGTTATACACTGATAGAGTTGTTATATATACACCGATAGAGTGGTTATATATACACTGATTGGGTTTTTATATATACATTGATTGGGTTGTTATATACACAGTGATTGGGTTGGTTTTGTTATATATACACTGATTGGGTTGTTACATATACACTGATTGGGTTGTTATATATACACTGATTGGGTTGGTTTTGTTATATATACACTGATTGGGTTGTTATATATACACTGATTGGGTTGTTACATGTACACTGATTGGGTTTTTATATATACATTGATTGGGTTGTTATATACACACTGATTGGGTTGGTTTTGTTATATATACACTGATTGGGTTGTTATGCACTGATTGGGTTGTTATATACACACTGATTGGTTGGTTTTGTTATATATACACTGATTGGGTTGTTATGCACTGATTGGGTTGTTATATATACACTGATTGGGTTGTTATGCACTGATTGGGTTGTTATGCACTGATTGGGTTGTTACATGTACACTGATTGGGTTGTTATGCACTGATTGGCTTTTATATATACATTGATTGGGTTGTTATATACACACTGATTGGGTTGTTATGCACTGATTGGGTTGTTATATATACACTGATTGGGTAGTTATATAAACACTGATTGGGTTGCTATATATACAATGCTTGGGTTGTTATACACTGATTGGGTTGTTATATATACACTGATTGGGTAGTTATATATACACTGATTGGGTAGTTATATAAACACTGATTGGGTTGCTATATATACACTGATAGGGTTGTTATATATACACTAAGAGAGTCGTAGAGTCTTTCTTCTCAATCTGGATCTCTCTCTTTTCCTCTCTCTTTTATTTTTATTTTTATTCTCTCACAGTCTTTTCTATTCACTTATTATTTCACTTCCCTTCTTTCTTTCTTGCTTTCTACTGTCTTGAACTTTTATCAATCTTTATTTATGGGTTCTCTTTCTCTCCCTCCCTCTCCCTCCCTCTCTCTGTATGCTAATTGAATTCAGTGTTGAGAGCCTGCTCTCTGTTATGTAACTGATGGCTCCACTCTTAATGTGGTTTTATCTTCAAGTGGCTGCTCTTGTCTTTCTGTTGTCTGCTTTCACGCTCTACAGCACTCTGTGCTATACTTACTGATATACTGCTAATGCTGGTATCTATACTCTACAGCACTCTGTGCTATACTTACTGATATACTGCTAATGCTTGTATTTATACTCTACAGCACACTGTACTATACTTACTGATATACTGCTAATGCTGGTATCTATACTCTACAGCATACTGTACTATACTTACTGATATACTGCTAATGCTGGTATCTATACTCTACAGCATACTGTACTATACTTACTAATATACTGCTAATGCTGGTATCTATACTCTACAGCATCCTGTACCTACTGATCTACTGCTACTGCCTGTTTCTATAATTTACAGCTTACTGTACTATAATCACTAATGTGTCATCACCTGTCTTTATACTCTGCTACATACTGCACTATACTCTCTGATGTTCTGCTTCTGCCAGTCTCAGTACTCTACAGCATACTGTACTACACTCAAGGATCTACTGCTACTGTCTGCCATTTCACTATATAAGAGACTCCATACTCAATTGAAGCTTTGATCACAGAGCGTACTCATACTTCACTATATACTATTTCACTATATTCATACTTCACTTTATACTATTTTACTATATTCATACTTCACTTTATACTATTTTACTACATTCATACTTCACTAAAGACTATTTCACTATATTCATACTTCACTATAGACTATTTCACTATATTCATACTTCACTATAGACTATTTCACTATATTCATACTTCACTATATACTATTTCACTATATTCATACTTCACTTTATACTATTTTACTATATTCATACTTCACTTTATACTATTTCACTATATTCATACTTCACTATATACTATTTCACTATATTCATACTTCACTTTATACTATTTTACTATATTCATACTTCACTTTATACTATTTTACTACATTCATACTTCACTAAAGACTATTTCACTATATTCATACTTCACTATAGACTATTTCACTATATTCATACTTCACTATAGACTATTTCACTATATTCATACTTTACTATATACTATTTCACTATATTCATACTTCACTTTATACTATTTTTCTATATTCATACTTCACTTTATACTATTTTACTACATTCATACTTCACTAAAGACTATTTCACTATATTCATACTTCACTATAGACTATTTCACTATATTCATACTTCACTGTATACTGTTTCACTATATTCATACTTCACTATATACTATTTCACTATATTCATACTTCACTATAGACTATTTCACTATATTCATACTTCACTTTATACCATTTCACTATATTCATACTTCACTTTATACTATTTCTCTATATTCATACTTCACTATAGACTATTTCACTATATTCATACTTCACTATAGACTATTTCACTATATTCATACTTCACTATATACTGTTTCACTATAATCATACTTCACTATATACTGTTTCACTATATTCATACTTCACTATAGACTATTTCACTATATTCATACTTCACTATAGACTATTTCACTATATTCATACTTCACTTTATACTATTTCACTATATTCATACTTCACTATAGACTATTTCACTATATTCATACTTCACTTTATACCATTTCTCTATATTCATACTTCACTATAGACTATTTCACTATATTCATACTTCACTATAGACTATTTCACTATATTCATACTTCACTTTATACTATTTCTCTATATTCATACTTCACTATAGACTATTTCACTATATTCATACTTCACTATAGACTATTTCACTATATTCATACTTCACTATATACTGTTTCACTATAATCATACTTCACTATATACTGTTTCACTATATTCATACTTCACTATAGACTATTTCACTATATTCATACTTCACTATAGACTATTTCACTATATTCATACTTCACTATATACTGTTTCACTATATTCATACTTCACTATAGACTATTTCACTATATTCATACTTCACTATAGACTATTTCACTATATTCATACTTCACTATATACCATTTCACTATATTCATACTTCACTTTATACTTTTTCAGTATATTCATACTTCACTTTATACCATTTCACTATATTCATACTTCACTTTAAACTATTTCTCTATATTCCTACTTCACTATAGACTATTTCACTGTATCCATACTTCACTATAGAATATTTCACTATATTACTACTTCACTATAGACTATTTCACTGTATCCATACTTCACTATAGACTATTTCACTATATTACTACTTCACTATAGACTATTTCACTGTATCCATACTTCACTATAGACTATTTCACTATATTCATACTTCACTATATACCATTTCACTATATTCATACTTCACTATATACTATTTCACTATATTTATACTTCACTTTATACCATTTCACTATATTCATACTTCACTTTATACTATTTCACTATATTAATACTTCACTATAGATTATTTCACTATATCCATACTTCACTATAGACTATTTCACTATATTCATACTTCACTATATACTGTTTCACTATATTCATACTTCACTATATACTATTTCACTATATTCATACTTCACTTTATACTATTTCACTATATTCATACTTCACTATAGACTATTGCACTATATTCATACTTCACTATAGACTATTTCACTATATTCATACTTCACTTTATACTATTTCACTATATTCATACTTCACTATAGACTATTTCACTATATTCATACTTCACTATAGACTATTTCACTATATTCATACTTCACTATATACCATTTCACTATATTCATACTTCACTTTATACTATTTCAGTATATTCATACTTCACTTTATACCATTTCACTATATTCATACTTCACTTTAAACTATTTCTCTATATTCCTACTTCACTATAGACTATTTCACTGTATCCATACTTCACTATAGAATATTTCACTATATTACTACTTCACTATAGACTATTTCACTGTATCCATACTTCACTATAGACTATTTCACTATATTACTACTTCACTATAGACTATTTCACTGTATCCATACTTCACTATAGACTATTTCACTATATTCATACTTCACTATATACCATTTCACTATATTCATACTTCACTATAGACTATTTCACTATATTCATACTTCACTTTATACTATTTCACTATATTTATACTTCACTTTATACCATTTCACTATATTCATACTTCACTTTATACTATTTCACTATATTCATACTTCACTATAGACTATTTCTCTATATTCCTACTTCCTTCCCCCCTCTCTCTTTTTCCGTCTCTCTCTGTCTCTGAATATCAGAACTGGCAATTTACATATGCAATTGGGCTTGAAAGAAACACACTCACACACACACACACACACACACACACACACACACACACACACACACACACACACACACACACACACACACACACATTCTGTCATGTTTTCATGTTTTCACTCAGAGACACACTCTCCACTCTGTATCTGAGCTGTATGCTATGCTGTAATATGATGCATATTCCAGTTCCTCATTAGCATACGTAATTAGGTCAGTTAACTCATGAGCTAATTCATGAGCGTTATGCAAATTCACAGACACCAGCGACACAGTGTCATTTATAGTTTGGCTGTTGCCGAGTGGAAAGTGTGTGTGTGTGTGTGTGTGTGTTTGTGTGTGTACACTTAGCCTTATTGTCTTTCTGCTCAGGTCAGTTCTATTCACTCAGCTCATTTGCATTGGCATATTTACTTACAGCATTTTAGAGCATCAAAATAATAATAATAATAATAATAATAATAATAATAATAATAATAATAATAATAATAATAATTTCTCAACCAGTCTTTGTTCCTCTTGGTGGTTCTTCTTCATGCTCTTTTGTGAGGGTCTCATTTTGAGTCTTGGTTCCTCTTTAGGATTCTTTTTTATGCTCTTAGTAAGGTCCTTCTTTTGAGTCCTGGTTCCTCTTGGTGGTTCTTGTTCATGCTCTTAGTGAGGGTCTTCTGTTAAGTCTTGGTGCCTCTTGGGGATTCTTCTTTATGTTCTTAGTAAGGTTCTTCATTTGAGTCTTGGTTCCTCTTGGGGGTTCGTCTTCATGCTCTTAGTAAGGTTCTTCTTTTGAGTCTTGGTTCCTCTTGGTGGTTCTTGTTCATGCTCTTAGTGAGGGTCTTCTGTTAAGTCTTGGTGCCTCTTGGGGATTCTTCTTTATGTTCTTAGTAAGGTTCTTCATTTGAGTCTTGGTTCCTCTTGGGGGTTCGTCTTCATGCTCTTAGTAAGGTTCTTCTTTTGAGTCTTGGTTCCTCTTGGTTGATCTTCTTCATGTTCTTAGAGAGGTATATCTTTTGAGACTTTGTTCCTCTCAGTGGTTCTTCTTTATGTTCTTAGAGAGGTTCTCTTTTGAGACTTGGTTTCTGTCAGTGGTTCTTCTTCATGTTCTTAGAGAGGTTCTTCTTTTGAGACTTGGTTCCTGTCAGTGATTCTTCTTCACGCTCTTAGTAAGGTTCTCCCTTTCAATGTTTTTTTCTTTATGCTCTAATTGTGGTTATCTTTTTGAGGTTCTCCAAATTGTTTATTTTTCTTTTGAGACTTGGTTCCTGTCAGTGGTTCTTCTACATGGTCTTAGCGAGGTTCTCCTATGCTCTTCTGGATTTTCTCCTTTTTGATTTATGTTTTATTCACAGTGGTTTTTCCACATCATCTACAGGAGCTTTTCCTAAACTCCCTTGTGGACGATTGTAAGACGCCTGTTTACATTTCTGGACAGCTGCCCCGGACTTAGTGTCTTCTGTTGAAAGCATCATACTGAGATTGTGGATGTCAGTATATAGAACTGGGTGTAATTGAATGTAGTTTCCACAAAGAGGCTGAGCATGCGCTCGCTCTTGCTTGCTCCTCTCGTGATTGGTTATGTGACAGTGCTGCTCATGGGCATTAGCAGGTACTGCATCCTTTATTACAACCACTTTAAGAAAATCATCTCGCAGTGCAGCAGAAACCCATGTGGAGTCTGTAGTGTTATTGTTCATTCTCCTGACTGTTTCGCTCGTTTCCGGATTGTGTTGTTGATAATGAGGTTGTGGTATCACATTACTGTGCAGCAGGATCTCTAATCTGTGTGTGCTTCATCCGTAAAGCCTCTGACCCCCGTTTTGTGTGTGTGTGTGTGTTTATCCAGGTGATCCTGATCAGCTCCACTATAAATGAACGAGACCAGATGCTGTTCATTAGCACAGATGAAGGAGCTTCATTCCAAAGGCAGCCGCTCTCCTTCACTGTGGAAACGCTTCTCTTCCATCCATCTGAGGAGGACAAGCTTTTGGCCTACAGCAAAGAAGCCAAGGTAAGTTTCTTCTTCTCTGTTTTAATCAGTGATGAGGCCTTACTGGATTAGTTGGGTTAGTTACTGGTGAAGCACCAGTTAGGGTCATGTTTGTCATTGGTGAAACACTGGTTAGAGTCATGTTCATCACTGGTAAAGCATTGGTTAGTGTCATCTTCGTCATTGGTAAATCACTGGTTAGTGTAATATTAGTTATTGATGAATCAATGGTGGGTGTCATGTTTGTCATTGGTGAATCACTAGTTAGTGTCATCTTCGTCATTGGTGAAACACTGGTTAGTGTCATCTTCGTCATTGGTGAAACACTGGTAGGTGTCATGTTTGTCATTGGTGAATCACTGGTTAGTGTCATCTTCGTCATTGGTGAAACACTGGTTAGTGTCATCTTCGTCATTGGTGAAACACTGGTAGGTGTCATGTTTGTCATTGGTGAATCACTGGTTAGTGTCATGCTCGTCATTGGTGAATCACTAGTTAGTGTCATGCTCGTCATTGGTGAAGCAATGATTACTGTCAATGATCATTGGTAAATGACTAGTTAGTGTTATGTGCATTGTTGGTGAAGCCCTAATTAGTGGCATGTTTGTCATTGGTGAAACACTGGTTAGTGTCATCTCCGTCATTGGTGAAACACTGGTTAGTGTCATCTCCGTCCTTGGTGAAACACTGGTTAGTGTCATCTTCGTCATTGGTGAATCACTGGTTAGTGTCATGTTTGTCATTGGTGAAACACTGGTTAGTGTTATGTTCATCATTGTTAAATCACTAGTGGGTGTCATGTTTGTCATTGGTGAAGCAGTAAGTTGTGTCATGTTTATCATTGGTGAATTACAAGTTAGTGTAATACTAATCACTGTTAGTGTCATGTTGGTCATCAGTGAATCACTGGTTAGTGTCATGTTGGTCATCAGTGAATCACTTGTTAGTGTCATGTTCGACAATGTTAAACATTCATCATTGACGAAACACCTGTTAGGCTCATGTTTGTCAGTAGTTTACATAAATAAACTTGACACTAATCAGTAATTCACCAATGACAAACACAACAAACCAATTATTCACCAATAACACTCGTTAGTTCATCTGTGAAGTTCTGGGTAGTGTTTTGGTCATTGGTGAAGAATTTATCAGGGTTATTTTTATCAGTAGTTAGGAACAGTTAGTATCATCACTGAAGAACTGATTGCAGTTGTTTTGGTAATCACTAATGACTTGGTGTTGTATTGGCCATCAGTTTAGGATCGCTCAACATGGTAGTCATTGTTGCACTGTTCCCTGGTGGATCGTTGTACAGAGCCACATCTCATTTATGGGGCCATGAACTTTTAAGGTCACCTCGTATATGTCATAAGACCGGTCACATTTCAAAAGAACTCAAACAATCCTTGAAATGCCGGTCAGGAATGTGACTTTCTGCTGGCAGAGTTCTGATTGTATCCTTCTCCGCGACACATCTCATCGTTCTTTTCCGTCACAAGCCATTCGTTTTTCTTGGGAGGAGCAGTTACTGTTGTTTTAGTCACATGTGAAGCACCACTGGTCAATCAGCATTGTCGTGGTCATTGGTAAAAGGCCGGAGCTGCTTTAGTCATCAGAAATCAAGGACCACTCATGAGTGCTGTTATATCGGTTGGGCAGTAATGTTTTTATGGTCATTGCTGAGAGGTCGTAATAGCCTGTGATGGCCGGTCATCAATCATAACAACAACTTTCTCATTATGTCATCAGTGAGATGTGTTGTTCCAGTCGTTGTCTGAGGCGCGTGCCTCCGGCTGTAGGCTATTGGCACTCTGATTATTTGGGATATTAGTGTAGACTGATGATCTGGCAACCTGGCCAGCTGCATCTGCTGCAAATTTCTCGCAGCATTGCGTTTCATGGTCCGTGTTGCCAGGTTTTTCATTTCTCTGCAGTGTATTGGCATCCTTGTTAGCGTTATGAGTGGACGGCTTTGGGCCTCGACTGCCTCCATAAAGCGGTTCAGTTATTAAAGGCTGAGTGAGCAATGAACTCACTTCAATTAAACCAACCTCTGTGAGTGTGTGAGTGAATCTGTGTCGGGGAAACTACCCTAAAACAGTTGCCCATTACAAACGACCAGTGACGAACCATGACTGTTAGAGCTGGACCTGGAATACTATGGGGGGCAGTCGTGAGCTGGAGGTTCACGACTATACATTCTTCATATTCTTCATCCTTATTCTTCATATTCTTCCATCTTAAGTTAGTTTTATAAAGTAATGCATTTCACTTGAATTTCATTATAAAATCACACTGTTAGACTTAATTATATTTATTTCTACATAGTTTAAAAATATTCTAATGGTGAAATTAAAAACCTGTCATTGCCATCAACAAATGTCCTTACCGTCTTAACAGGTTATGTGTTGGTAATGACGTGTTGCAGTAATGACAATTTTCACTTTTTTAAGAAAAAAGCTAGCTAGGCCATGGAATTGCTAAAGCTAGTTAACAGCTAGTACAAGATGCACTTTAAATCCACATAAATAAATAAATAAAGCGTAAATGTAATGTTTAGTTATAAATAAATAAATAAAGCGTAAATGTAATGTTTAGTTGTAAATAAATAAATAAAGCGTAAATGTAATGTTTAGTTATAAATAAATAGATAATGTGTAAATGTAATGTTTAGTTATAAATAAATAAATAATATGTAAATGTAATGTTTAGTTATAAATAAATAAATAAAGTGTAAATGTAATGTTTAGTTATAAATAAATAAAGTGTAAATGTAATGTTTAGTTATAAATAAATAAATAAAGCGTAAATGTAATGTTTAGTTATAAATAAACAGATAATGTGTAAATGTAATATTTAGTTATAAATAAATAAATAATATGTAAATGTAATGTTTAGTTGTAAATAAATAAATAATGTGTAAATGTAATGTTTAGTTATAAATAAATAAACAATGTGTAAATATAATGATTAGTTGTAAATAAATAAATAATGTGTAAATGTAATGTTTAGTTATAAATAAATAAATAAATAAACATATATATATATATATATATATATATATATATGATAATGTTGGGGATGATCATATATTGCTCAAAAATATGCATAGGTACAAAAATGAAACTAAATAGTACGTTTAGTTTCTTTTTAAGTTTTTATGAAACTCATATTGTAATCTTTTTCATAAATTAATCACTTTTTAGCATTTTATTTGGGCACAGAAGTTTTAAAGTCTGGGTTGGGGACAAGGCCAAAAGCAAAATATTGATGTTCAAAACTACTATTATACAAGTATATATATATATATATATATATATATATATATTATATATATATATATATATATATATATATATATATATATATATATATATTGGTATAATGGTAGTAATATAATATAGTGTGTATATAGTAGCATAGTATAATATAGTTACTATAATAAATATAGTTGACTAATAGACATACACCGTTATGATGCACCTCTGTTACCCCCAACACAGGAGAGAGTGTGTATGTAGGCGTGACAGTGTGTATGAGTGTGTTTGTGTGAGGGAGAGTGCTGATCGATGTGCTTTCATTACAGGAATAATCAATAAGGTACACATGCTCCCTGCGCTCCATGAACTCTGCTGACGGGGATCAAAAACACGCTTCTTTATGGAATTGATGGGCCGTAAAACTAACGCTGTGGACGCACCTGATCAGTATATACTCTCCGTCTCTGATTAGGCGGGTTCAGTAGCAATAGCATTAGCTTCAGCGCCAGCACCAGCCCAGTGGACATCATTAAACAGAGGAGACCTTCTCATCCTCTTCTCAGGCCCCTGAGCACACATATATACACACACTGTAGGTCTGTCTCAAACCCTAGTGAGTGTCTAAGTAGGCTGTCTAGGTAGTGAGTGTGTAAGTAGTGAGTGTGTAAGTAGGCTGTCTAGGTAGTGAGTGAGTAAGTAGGCTGTCTAGGTAGTGAGTGTGTAAGTAGGCTGTCTAGGTAGTGAGTGTGTAAGTAGGCTGTCTAGGTAGTGAGTGTGTAAGTAGACTGTCTAGGTAGTGAGTGTGTAAGTAGGTTGTCTAGGTAGTGGGTGTGTAAGTAGGCTGTCTAGGTAGTGAGTGTGTAAGTAGGCTGTCTAGGTAGTGAGTGTGTAAGTATCAGTGTTCTCTCCTCATCTCTCCTCATAAAACAGATTACTGAGACACTCTAGTTAGAGAGAGACTGCGTCACGGCTTGTTTCCCCCACTGCACCACACCACCGGTGGTTTAGCTGGTTGCTAAGCTACCAGCCGGCATCCAAAACAATAGCCTGAGGCTTAAAAATCCGCTAGCATAAATGCTAATGTCTGGAGTATAAAAGTGTAAATGGTGAAGGACTCGTTACAGAGTTGATAATAAAATACTGTTTTGTGTGATTATATGACCAGAAACACATTAAAACTCCAGAGAATCAAAATAACTCACATTTTAAAACCACTTCACTGCTCCTAGATTAGCCTGTGTTGTATCATGGGATTGCTAAAGCAGCTAAAGGCCACACTGGTTAATGCTAATGTTCATGAGGCCAATATCAGGAGAATTCTAAGGGATAAACTGGGTCCTGCAGCAGGACAACAACCCTCAGCACACAAGTTGTTGTGTAGTGGTTAGTATGGTAATGTAGTGGTTAGTATGGTGGTGTAGTGGTTAGTATGGTAATGTAGTGGTCAGTATGGTGGTGTAGTGGTTAGTATGGTGGTGTAGTGGTTAGTATGGTGGTGTAGTGGTTAGTATGGTAATGTAGTGGTCAGTATGGTGGTGTAGTGGTTAGTATGGTGGTGTAGTGGTTAGTATGGTGGTGTAGTGGTTAGTATGGTGGTGTAGTGGTCAGTATGGTGGTGTAGTGGTTAGTATGGTGGTGTAGTGGTTAGTACGGTGGTGTAGTGGTTAGTATGGTGGTGTAGTGGTTAGTATGGTGGTGTAGTGGTCAGTATGGTGGTGTAGTGGTTAGTATGGTGGTGTAGTGGTCAGTATGGTGGTGTAGTGGTTAGTATGGTGGTGTAGTGGTCAGTACGGTGGTGTAGTG
>CM038708.1:5242011-5537011 GCA_021613375.1 Megaleporinus macrocephalus
CTCCTCCTCTCTCCTTTCTGAACCTCCCTCCTTCCTCACCTTCTACTCTCTCTCTATCCTTCCTTCATTTTTATTTCTCTCTGTTTCTCACCACATTCACAACTGTATCCTCGTCTGTCCTCGTCTGTTAGCCCTTTTTCTCTTTCTCACCTCTTACTCCCTTTTCTCTCCCTCTCACTCTTTCTTTCTTTCTTTCTTTTCTCTCTTATCTTTTTCTTCTCTGTGTATGGCTCTCTGTAGCTCTCTCTTTATCCTTCCTTCATTTTTATTTCTCTCTGTTTCTTATCACATTCACAACTCTTCACAAGTCTTCTCTTCTGTTAGCCCTTTTTCTCTTTCTCACCTCTCACTCTTTCTTTCTTTCTTTCTTTTCTCTCTTATCTTTTTCTTCTCTGTGTATGTCTCTCTGTATCTCTCTCTTTATCCTTCCTTCATTTTTATTTCTCTCTGTTTCTTATCACATTCACAACTCTTCACAAGTCTTCTCTTCTGTTAGCCCTTTTTCTCTTTCTCACCTCTCACTCCCTTTCTTTCTTTCTTTCTTTCTTTTTATCTTCTCTCTGTAAGTCTCTGTATCTTTCTTTTTCTTCTATCTGTTACACTTTTTTGGTAGCTTTCTCTCCTTCTCTTTTCTCTCTGTCTCTCTCTCTCTCTCTCTCTCTGCCTCTCTCTCTCTCTCTCTCTCTCTCTCTCTCTCTCTCTCTCTCTCTCTCTCTCTCTCTCTCTCTCTGTTGGATGTTGTATTTGGCTGAAGTATCTAAGAGTGGTTGTGAATCTGTCTCTGGGTTTTTACTGGATTTCTACAGAGAAACAGATTTTCCAGGTCGAGCCCAGCTGTCAGCACCCGTATCATCACAAACCACACACAGACCCCCACACAGACCCCCACACAGCCCCCACACAGACCCCCACACAGATCCACACACAGACCCACACACAGACCCCCACACAGACCCACACAAACCACACACAGACCTCAAACAGATCCACACACAGATCCACACACAGACCCCCACACAGACCCCCACACAGACACACACTCACTCCCACAGACCCGCACACAGACACAGACCCCCACACAGACACACACAAACCACACACAGACCTCAAACAGATCCACACACAGATCCACACACAGACCCCCCACACAGACCCACACACAGACCCCCACACAGACCCCCACACAGACCCACACAAACCACACACAGACCCCCACACAGACCCTCACACACCCACACAGAACCACACACAAATCCACACACAGACCCACACCAGACCCAAACAAACCACACACAGACCCACACCAGACCCACACAAACCACACACAGACCCACACCAGACCCACACAAACCACACACAGACCCACACCAGACCCACACAAACCACACACAGACCCATAAACAGACCCCCACACAGACCCCCACACAGACCCACACACAGACCCACACACAGACCCACACACAGATCCACACACAAACCCACACCAGACCCCCACAAACCACACACACACATATATATATATATAGCTTCATCCATTCAGCATACAGTAGTTTAGATCCACCCATTCAGTCTACAGCAATTTATTCCCAGCCAGTCAATCTACAGCAGTTTAGCTCCACCCATTCAGTCTACAGCAGTTTAGCTCCACCCATTCAGTCTATAGCAGTTTAGCTCCACCCATTCAGTCTACAGCAGTTTAGCTCCACTCATTCAGTCTACAGCAGTTTAGCTCCACTCATTCAGTCTACAACTGAAAGTGCAAATGCTCTGTGATTAAACACAACGTTTATTATGAGCACCTTTAAAAACATTCCTGAAGTAACTCCAAAGCCCAGACCTTGAGCTGATCATCAGCACAGAGTTGCTCTCTACTCCTTCTCCTCCTCCTCCTCCTCCTCCCTCGCTCGTAAAGAGCAGAGCATGAAGGGCTGGAGGAAAGTGGGGAATAAATCAGATGAGTTTAAGAGACAGCTGTCAGCGAGGGTGGTCTAGAGTGAGAGACAGTGAGGAGGGGGGCTGCTTTTTCTCCATAATTCATTCTGTTTGTAACTCCACTTGTGGTTACACTGTTGAAATAATCCATTATAAATTACTGTGTATGAACGACAGTCTGTAACTAGATTACAGTGCTTAATACATGTACTGTAATATATCATCAGTCTGTCACAGTCTCTGTACTAGCAGCAGTGTAGGAGCAGGAACAGACTGGTATCTGTTCAAGTGAAAATAGATAAATATATTTAAAATATAAAATATTTTTTTATCATTTATTATCACTGTGCCTTTAAAACTGAGATATATATATATATATATATATATATATATATATATATATATATATATATATATATAAAACTGTATAATAAAACTGTTACTGCCCTTAAAATAAAACTGTTACTGTCCCTTTAAATCTCATATACATGTCCCTTACAGTAAAATGGTTACTGTCCCTTTAAATCTCATATATATGTCCCTTACAGTAAAATGGTTACTGTCCCTTTAAATCTCATATATATGTCCCTTACAATAAAACGGTTACTGTCCCTTTAAATCTCATATATATGTCCCTTACAGTAAAATGGTTACTGTCCCTTTAAATCTCATATATATGTCCCTTACAATAAAACGGTTACTGTCTCTTTAAATCTCATATACATGTCCCTTACAGTAAAATGGTTACTGTCCCTTTAAATCTCATACATATGTCCCTTACACTAAAACTGTTACTGTTCCTTTGAAACTCATATATATGTCCCTTACAATAAAACGGTTACTGTCCCTTTAAAACACATACATATGTCCCGTATAATAACTGTTACTGTCCCTTTAAGACTCATACATATGTCCCGTATAATAACTGTTACTGTCCCTTTAAGACTCATACATATGTCCTGTATAATAACTGTTACTGTCCCTTTAAGACTCATACATATGTCCCGTATAATAACTGTTACTGTCCCTTGAAAACTCATACATATCTCCCGTATAATAACTGTTACTGTCCCTTTAAGACTCATACATATGTCCTGTATAATAACTATTACTGTCCCTTTAAAACTCATACATATGTCCCGTATAATAACTGTTACTGTCCCTTTAAAACTCATACATATGTCCCGTATAATAACTGTTACTGTCCCTTTAAAACTCATACATATCTCCCGTATAATAACTGTTACTGTCCCTTTAAGACTCATACATATGTCCTGTATAATAACTGTTACTGTCCCTTTAAAACTCATACATATCTCCCGTGTAATAACTGTTACTGTCCCTTTAAAACTCATACATATGTCCTGTATAATAACTGTTACTGTCCCTTTAAAACTCATACATATGTCCTGTATAATAACTGTTACTGTCCCTTTAAAACTCATACATATGTCCTGTATAATAACTGTTACTGTCCCTTTAAAACTCATACATATGTCCCGTATAATAACTGTTACTGTCCCTTTAAAACTCATACATATGTCCTGTATAATAACTGTTACTGTCCCTTTAAAACTCATACATATGTCCCGTATAATAACTGTTACTGTCCCTTTAAAACTCATACATATGTCCTGTATAATAACTGTTACTGTCCCTTTAAAACTCATACATATGTCCCGTATAATAACTGTTACTGTCCCTTTAAAACTCATACATATGTCCTGTATAATAACTGTTACTGTCCCTTTCAGACTTAAATATGTAAATAAGCTCTGTTCTAAAAAAACATAAGACATATAAACCCTGTCACCTCTCTCACTCTGTCTCTCTCTCTCTCTCTCACTCTGTCTCTCTCTCTCTGTCTCTCTCTCACTCTTTCTCTTGCGCGCTCTCTCTCTCTCTCTCTGTCTCTCTCTTTCTCTCTCTCTCTTTCTCTGCTCTGTGTAAACACTGAGTGCTCGGTGACCTCAGTGACCTCTGGGGGGCGGTCTGTGTTTTTCTAAGTGTTGGAAAACATACAACAGAGTCACAAAAGCACTTAAAACACTCTTGCCTTGTATTTTGCCTTCAGAAAAAATGTCATTCCCAGACTTTCCTGCTGCCACCACAAAGAGCTTTCCCGGCAGTTCATGAACTGATATGTACAATAACTTATACTGTATACGAACTAATATGAGAGAGAGAGAGAGAGAGAGAGAGAGAAAGACAGAGAGAGAGAGAAAGAGAGAGAGGTGACAGAGTTTATATGTCTTGTGTTTTTTAGAACAAAGGGACAGTAACCGTTTTATTGTAAGGGACATATATATGAGATTTGAAGGGACAGTAACCGTTTTATTGTAAGGGACATATATATGAGATTTAAAGAGACAGTAACCGTTTTATTGTAAGGGACATATATGAGATTTAAATGGACAGTAACCGTTTTATTGTAAGGGACATATATATGAGATTTGAAGGGACAGTAACCGTTTTCTTGTAAGGGACATATATATGAGATTTAAAGAGACAGTAACCGTTTTATTGTAAGGGACATGTGTATGAGATTTAAAGGGACAGTAACCGTTTTATTGTAAGGGACATATATATGAGATTTGAAGGGACAGTAACCGTTTTCTTGTAAGGGACATGTGTATGAGATTTAAAGGGACAGTAACCGTTTTATTGTAAGGGACATATATATGAGATTTGAAGGGACAGTAACCGTTTTCTTGTAAGGGACGTATATGAGATTAAAAGGGACAGTAACTGTTTTCTTGTAAGGGACGTATATGAGATTAAAAGGGACAGTAACCGTTTTCTTGTAAGGGACGTATATGAGATTTAAAGAGACAGTAACCGTTTTATTGTAAGGGACATATATATGAGTTTTAAAGGGACAGTAACCGTTTTCTTGTAAGGGACATATATATGAGATTTAAAGAGACAGTAACCGTTTTATTGTAAGGGACATGTGTATGAGATTTAAAGGGACAGTAACCGTTTTATTGTAAGGGACATATATATGAGATTTGAAGGGACAGTAACCGTTTTCTTGTAAGGGACGTATATGAGATTAAAAGGGACAGTAACCGTTTTCTTGTAAGGGACGTATATGAGATTAAAAGGGACAGTAACCGTTTTCTTGTAAGGGACGTATATGAGATTTAAAGAGACAGTAACCGTTTTATTGTAAGGGACATATATATGAGTTTTAAAGGGACAGTAACCGTTTTCTTGTAAGGGATATATATATGAGATTTAAAGAGACAGTAACCGTTTTATTGTAAGGGACATGTGTATGAGATTTAAAGGGACAGTAACCGTTTTATTGTAAGGGACATATATATGAGATTTGAAGGGACAGTAACGGTTTTATTGACTGATATATACAGCATTCAAACACATGTAACACGTATGATACATAAAGTACTTTGTAAAACTAATTTGCAGTGCTTGGATGAATACTGTACATAACCTTATATACAGAATATAAACAAAAATGTATACAATTTTAAACTAATAAAATGTATATAAATTGATATACAGTATATGAACTATTATGTACTATATATAAAGTGAGGTATACTCTAAATAATCCGATATATACTGTACAAACTTGATATATACTCTAAATGAACTGATATATTGTGTATAAACTGATATTTTCTGTATACAAGGTGACATATACTGTATATGATTTAATATAGTGTATATAAACTGACATATACTTCAGTTAAACTAATAAACTGCATATAAACTGATATATATGGTATATAACGTGATATATACTCTAAATTAACTGTTATATACAGTATATAACGTGACTCTTCTGATTTCTCTCTGCTGTGTTTCACTACAGGGCCGTATCTGGAGTGGATGTGGATCCTGATCTCGTACACATGGAGATGCAGGACTCCAGTGGAGGTGAGAGAGACGGAGGATGGAGAAGGAGGAGGAGGGGTAGATTAGAGACTAGGGAGAAAAACATAACATTAAAGCCACCTACTACACTCACTGTCCACTGTATTAGCTCTACTGACCATACAGGAGCTCCACTTACAGACTGTATCTACACTCACTGTCCACTGTATCAGCTCTACTGACCATACAGGAGCTCCACTTACAGACTGTATCTACACTCACTGTCCACTGTATCAGCTCTACTGACCATACAGGAGCTCCACTTACAGACTGTATCTACACTCACTGTCCACTGTATCAGCTCCACTGACCATACAGGAGCTTCACTTACAGACTGTATCTACACTCACTGTCCACTGTATCAGCTCCACTGACCACACAGGAGCTTCACTTACAGACTGTATCTACACTCACTGTCCACTGTATCAGCTCCACTGACCACACAGGAGCTTCACTTACAGACTGTATCTACACTCACTGTCCACTGTATCAGCTCCACTGACCATACAGGAGCTTAACTTACAGACTGTATCTACACTCACTGTCCACTGTATCAGCTCCACTGACCACACAGGAGCTTCACTTACAGACTGTATCTACACTCACTGTCCACTGTATCAGCTCCACTGACCACACAGGAGCTTCACTTACAGACTGTATCTACACTCACTGTCCACTGTATCAGCTCCACTGACCACACAGGAGCTTCACTTACAGACTGTATCTACACTCACTGTCCACTGTATCAGCTCCACTGACCACACAGGAGCTTCACTTACAGACTGTATCTACACTCACTGTCCACTGTATCAGCTCCACTGACCACACAGGAGCTTCACTTACAGACTGTATCTACACTCACTGTCCACTGTATCAGCTACACTGACCATACAGGAGCTCCACTTACAGACTGTAGTTCATCTGATTCTCTGTATACTTTATTACTCTGTTCTTTAATGATCAGGACCCCCACAGGACCACCACAGAGCAGCTACTATTAGGGAGGTGGATGGTGGTGTGTTAGTGTGTGTTGTGCTGGTGTGAATGGATCAGACACAGCAGTGCTGCTGCTGGAGTGTTTAAACACTGTGTCCACTCACTGTCCACTCTATTAGACACTCCTACTACTTGCTGGTCCACCTTGTAGATGTAAAGTCAGAGACAGTAGCTCATCTGCTGCTGCACAGTTTGTGTTCCTCTAGTTCTTCATCAGTGGACACAGGACGCCGCCCACAGGACACTGCTGTCTAGATAGTTTTGGTTGGTGGACGATTCTCAGTCCAGCAGTGACACTGAGGTGTTTAAACACTCTGATCCACTCACACCAGCACCATGTCAGTGTCACTGTAGTGCTGAGAATGACCCACCTCCCTAATAGCATCTGCTCTGTGGTGGTCCTGTGGGGGTCCTGATCATTAAAGAACAGGGTGTTAAAGTATACAGAGAATCAGATGAACTACAGTCTGTAAGTGGAGCTCCTGTATGGTCAGTGGAGCTGATACAGTGGACAGTGAGTGTGTATGTATAAACAAAGAGGAGGTTTTAATGAAGTAGCCAGTGGGTGTATATATATATATATACATATATATATATATATATATATATATATATATATATATATATATATATATATATATATATATATATATATATATATATATAGAAAGAGAGAGAAAGAGAGAGGGAGAGGAATAGAGGGAGGTGTTAGTGCTGTTGAGATGTTGTTCTTCATTATTCTGACCTTGAGAAGAGGTTGTGTCTTATTCACATAAGCAGAATGTGTGCGTGCTGTAAGAACCCCCTGAAGCTCATTTACTGGAGCTGAGAGAGAGAATGAGAGATGGAGTGTGTGTGTGTGTGTGTGTGTGTGTGTGTGTGTGTGTGTGTGTGTCGAGGCGTGTAGACTCAAGCTGTTAGGCGAGACCGTGTCACACACGCTGGTGAAGGTTAAGTGCTGTCAAACAAGCAGATCACTGTTAGTTCAGATATAATAATACTAATATTTACACATCAGAAACACTTTCAGGTGCTGCTCGGGAGCCACCGCTACGCGTCTAATGACAGATTTCATATTCGCTGTTTATAAGAGCAGTTTAGCGTCTGACTCGTAACTCATACACATTTATTATTACAGACCCGCTTCATATTTCCAGATATTCCCGTACGCTGGAAATACTCGCTTCAGGGTTAAAACAACAACAGAGCTGTCAGCTGAGTCTGAGAGTAAGAGCCTGCACAGAGTACTCAAGTGCTGGAGCTCGACATCAGCCTCTCCTGAGTCGAGGATCAACAGAGGAGGAACAGGTCCGGGCGGCGTTCCTTCGCTGCTGACTAGCGGTGCTCTGAAAAGTTGGTGCTGCAGCTGATTTCAGTGGAACAGTTTTCATTCTCCTCCTGAAGAGCTGGCGGTGTTGTAGAGCGAGTGCTCGGCAGGGAGTAGATTTACTGGAGCTGCCGGGTGTAGAAAATGCTAACACTGAAGGTACTGAGCATTAGAGCCCCTCCATCATGCTGATGTAGCCTTTTTAGTTATAGTTCTTTTCACATATTCACAGTTTGATCACTCTGTAGATGTATATACTTAAATGACATATATACATCATACAGTCCACATATATAAGGTATATATAAGGTATACATTTTTCTTGGAGAAACATCTTATATATACCTACAAAAAACAATATACTTCTAGTTAAAGTTTTTATTTTATTAAATCAACATTAATTTAATTAGTACGCAAGGACCCCTGTGACCCAGACTAGTGGGATAAAGTGGAAGATGATGGATGGATGGATGACCTTATAAGTAAATTTGAAGCATATTTCCTAAGTATACTTTATGTAGTAAGTATACTAATATCAGTATTTAAATACTTCTTGGAACTAAATTGGACAACTTTACTTTAAGTATACTTCAAGCATAAGAGTAAACTTTGAGTACACAACTAGATTACATCTTTTGTACAGCAATTACAACAAAAGTAAACTTATTGGTATATGCTGTATAAACCATACACACTCCACACAGACACTAGGAGACCATACACACTCCACACAGACACTAGGAGACCATACACACTCCACACAGACGCTGGGAGACCATACACACTCCACACAGACACTGGGAGACTATACACACTCCACACAGACACTGGGAGACCATACACACTCCACACAGACACTGGGAGACTATACACACTCCACACAGACACTGGGAGACCATACACACTCCATACAGACACTGGGAGACCATACAAACTCCACACAGACACTGGGAGACCATACACACTCCACACAGACACTGGGAGACCATACAGACTCCACACAGACACTGGGAGACCATACAAACTCCACACAGACACTGGGAGACCATACAGACTCCACACAGACACTGGGAGACCATACACACTCCACTCAGACACTGGGAGACCATACACACTCCACACAGACACTGGGAGACCATACAGACTCCACACAGACACTGGGAGACCATACAAACTCCACACAGACACTGGGAGACCATACAGACTCCACACAGACACTGGGAGACCATACACACTCCACTCAGACACTGGGAGACCATACACACTCCACACAGACACTGGGAGACCATACAGACTCCACACAGACACTGGGAGACCATACACACTCCACTCAGACACTGGGAGACCATACACACTCCACACAGACACTGGGAGACCATACAGACTCTACACAGACACTGGGAGACCATACACACTCCACACAGACACTGGGAGACCATACACACTCCACACAGACACTGGGAGACCATACAGACTCTACACAGACACTGGGAGACCATACAAACTCCACACAGACACTGGAAGGCCATACACACTCCACACAGACACTGAGAGACCATACAAACTCCACACAGACACTGGGAGACCATACACACTCCACACAGACACTGGGAGACCATACAGACTCTACACAGACACTGGGAGACCATACAGACTCCACACAGACACTGGGAGACCATACAAACTCCACACAGACACTGGGAGACCATACAGACTCTACACAGACACTGGGAGACCATACACACTCCACACAGACACTGGGAGACCATACACACTCCACACAGACACTGGGAGACCATACAGACTCCACACA
Organism: Megaleporinus macrocephalus; assembly: GCA_021613375.1. Lineage (NCBI taxonomy): Eukaryota > Metazoa > Chordata > Actinopteri > Characiformes > Anostomidae > Megaleporinus > Megaleporinus macrocephalus. The sequence goes on from CM038708.1 coordinate 5,251,983, forward strand.
GACACTGGGAGACCATACAAACTCCACACAGACACTGGGAGACCATACAGACTCCACACAGACACTGGGAGACCATACACACTCCACTCAGACACTGGGAGACCATACACACTCCACACAGACACTGGGAGACCATACAGACTCCACACAGACACTGGGAGACCATACACACTCCACTCAGACACTGGGAGACCATACACACTCCACACAGACACTGGGAGACCATACAGACTCTACACAGACACTGGGAGACCATACACACTCCACACAGACACTGGGAGACCATACACACTCCACACAGACACTGGGAGACCATACACACTCCACACAGACACTGGGAGACCATACACACTCCACACAGACACTGGGAGACCATACAGACTCCACACAGACACTGGGAAACCATACACACTCCACACAGACACTGGGAGACCGTACACACTCCACAGACACTGGGAGACCATACAGATTATATATATATATATATATAAATATGTGTGTATATGTATATCTTTCTGGTCCTGTCTGGTTTGGGGGAATATATCGGGTTGTTGTCTTGTATATGAATTGATGTATATAATTTATTTATTATTGAATAAAATAACAGTAATAATTAATATGACCCCACCTTTGAACAGCGATGTTAATTTTTGCATCAAACGGTGGAGTCCGGACCCCGCAAAGACATTAAACAAGCACACACGCACACACACACATGCGAATCGGATGTGGATCAGAGCTCCTGTCAGTGGGACAGAAGCGAGCGCTGGGCCGTCTAATTGCTTTTTAATGAATTCCCCCGTATGCTGCTTTGATTAAGCGTCTGGTCAGGTCTCTAAATTAGCCGTCCAGTTGCAGCAGTACAGCCACACGGAGAAACACAACAGCAGACACAGCAAACGCAAAGAGAGGAGCAATTAAAGCTCAACTGAGCCGAGTCACCTTGAGCCGCCACTTTCGGTCCCGCTCTTCACCTTTGCACGACTTCCGAACTAGTGCAGCGTCCGGGCTGGATGAAGTTTTCGGTGCGACGGAAGCGTCGTGGCACTACATGAAGTAAGAATCGAGATGATGAGGATTAAAGGAACGATTTGTTACTTTATCTGCAGATTTTCTCTTATCCGATTCACTTGAGCATATAAACACCACAGTCTTAATCTAGAATCAGAAGATTCTAGATTAAGACTGTGGTGTTTATATGCTCACTCTACGCAACACTATCTCACACACTACAAGTTATCAGAACCACCCGGACCGGGAATCCAACTCAGATCATCTTACTGTGAGGAGACAGTGCTGACCACTACACCACCATACTGACCACTACACCACCATACTAACCACTACACCACCATACTAACCACTACACCACCATACTAACCACTACACCACCGTACTAACCACTACACCACCATACTAACCACTACACCACCATACTGACCACTACACCACCATACTAACCACTACACCACCATACTGACCACTACACCACCATACTAACCACTACACCACCATACTAACCACTACACCACCATACTGACCACTACACCACCGTACTAACCACTACACCACCATACTGACCACTACACCACCATACTGACCACTACACCACACTACCCACTACACCACCATACTAACCACTACACCACCATACTGACCACTACACCACCGTACTAACCACTACACCACCATACTGACCACTACACCACCATACTGACCACTACACCACACTACCCACTACACCACCATACTAACCACTACACCACCATACTGACCACTACACCACCGTACTAACCACTACACCACCATACTGACCACTACACCACCGTACTAACCACTACACCACCATACTGACCACTACACCACCATACTAACCACTACACCACCATACTGACCACTACACCACCATACTAACCACTACACCACCATACTAACCACTACACCACCATACTGACCACTACACCACCGTACTGACCACTACACCACCATACTAACCACTACACCACCGTACTAACCACTACACCACCGTACTAACCACTACACCACCTTACTGACCACTACACCACCATACTAACCACTACACCACCGTACTAACCACTACACCACCGTACTAACCACTACACCACCTTACTGACCACTACACCACCATACTAACCACTACACCACCATACTGACCACTACACCACCATACTAACCACTACACCACCACTACACTACTGTGCTCAGCACTACACAATCGTGCCGCCTATGACTTTATTTATAATTTAGTTTCTGATTGGGAATGTAATCAGATATGGCCGTTTACACGGCTGTTATTCTTCTATTAAACAGATTATTTACGAGTTTACCCACCTCCTTCAATCGGATAGAAATTATAATCGGAAGGACTAGTCTATTCAGATTCAGATACATGGTATTCTTTTCCGATTGAGCTATTAGTCGGATTATTAACGGATTATCAGACTGTATGTAAACGTAGCCAGTGAGGAGTTCAGTGTTAATGGTATTGAAGGAAGTGCTGTTTATTGAAAGAAAGGAAACCCACACCAGCAGGAGCTCTCAGGCAAAGATGTGGTTAGAAGTTCTGTTAACTTTCATTTTGCTCTGGTTCGTTTTCCTCCTCGGTGTGATTAGTTCGGGCACTCTGGACCAAAACAACCACACCGAGACTCTTGAGAGGAGGCCGTCTGGGTCCAGTCTCAGACCAAGCTTAGAGCGGTTTGTTTGTGGTATGAACGTGACCTCGATCTCATCCCACTGCAAGACCGACTCTCCACGTTTGAGCTATACGGCAGCCAGGGCTGCTTTGCATTATGGGAGGAGGTCTTAAACAAAGATTTTGTTCAGTTTAGTAGTTAAAGTGAATTCAGGCATCTGCTGGTGTAGTTCAGCCTCGTCCACAGAATTCACAACTATTTACCGCTCGAGTTTACACACAACAGAATTTCACCTCTGCATAAAACCTGTCCGTGCAGTGAAACACCCACAGATACACACTAGTGAACCATACACTAGTGTTTCACTGCCCCCTAGTGTGTGTTCACTAGTGTGTGTATATGGGTGTTTCACTGCCCCCTAGTCTGTGTTTACTAGTTTGTATATGTAGGTGTTTCCTTCCCCCTAGTGTGTGTGTTCACTAGTGTGTGTGTGTAGGTGTTTCACTGCCCCCCAGTGTGTGTGTTCACTAGTGTGTGTATATGTGGTTGTTTCACTGCCCCCTAGTCTGTGTTTACTAGTTTGTATATGTAGGTGTTTCCTGCCCCCTTGTGTGTGTGTTCACTAGTGTGTGTATGTGGGTGTTTCACTGCCCCCTAGTGAGTGTGTTCAGCAGTGTGTATGGGTGTGTTTGTGGGTGTTTAACTCACAGATGAGAAATAGTTCTAAATTCTGAAGAAGTGTTATTAAGACCTTGAACTTTCATATGTGTAGTTTTGTACGTTATTGTGAAAATGTGTGTGTGTATATGTGTGTATGTATATTGTGTGTGTGTGTGTGTGTGTGTGTGTGTGTGCAGCAAGTGCTGATTCAGCTGTCGTGTGTAAAGTGATGCTAACAGAGCCCCTCCCGCCCCCATGATTAATTTTCTGATGTGCAGGATGGAGAAAAGTAATGAGTCTGGTGAACGTCGGCTTCCTCATTCAGCTTTTTCATTCATGTTCCTCACGAAGCTTAAAGCTAAACCATCTACTCTGTGTGTGTGTGTGTGTGTGTGTGTGTGTGTGTGTGTGTGTGTGTGTGTGTGTGTTTCCAGGATACCTGTATGTGACGTGCCTGATCCAGAATTGCTCGGATAAAATGGTTACGGCGCAGTTCCTGGGGAAGATTGACCACAACTCGCTCTCCGTGCAGAACGATTACATATTTGTGAAGGTAAAACACCAGCAGAGGACGTTTCACTGAATCAATATTATAAGTTACTATGACAACATTGATATTTCAGAGTTTATATCATGATTCAATGTTTTTACTATTACACTATGATTAGATTGATGTTATAAACCATGTGCTGCACACTTATTAAATGAAATTGACAACATTTTCAAATCCCACTTGCTTGACGTGGTCCATATTTTTGGAGGCAAGTGGAGTGACCCCTGATTTATGTTATAAACATTGTGGCAGTATTGATATTTTAGGATTTATATTATGAACACTGTGGCAGGATTGATATGTTAGGATTTATATTATAAACATTGTGGCAGTATTGATGTTTTAGGGTTTATATTATGAACACTGTGGCAGGATTGATATTTTAGGGTTTATATTATGAACACTGTGGCGGGATTGATATTTTAGGGTTTATATTATATTTTCTTTGTCAGGATTGATATTATAGAGTGTGTATTATAAATGCTGTGGCAGATTTGATATTTTGAGATTTATACACTAAACACTGGCAGTATTGATATTTTAGGGTTTATATTATGTACATTATAGCAGTATTGATATTTTAGGGTTTATATTATGAACATTGTAGCAGTATTGATATTTTAGGGTTTATATTATGAACATTGTGGCAGGGTTGATATATTGTTATCACTTTGGCAGGATTGATATTTTAGAGTTTATATTGTAATCACTGTGGCTGGATTGATATTTTAGAGTTTGTATTATAATCACTGTGGTAGGTTTGATATTTTAGAGTTTATATTGTAATCACTGTGGCTGGATTGATATTTTAGAGTTTGTATTATAATCACTGTGGTTGGATTGATATTTTAGAGTTTATATTGTAATCACTGTGGCTGGATTGATATTTTAGAGTTTCTATTATAATCACTGTGGTAGGTTTGATATTTTAGAGTTTATATTGTAATCACTGTGGTTGGTTTGATATTTTAGAGTTTGTATTATAATCACTGTGGTAGGTTTGATATTTTAGAGTTTATATTGTAATCACTGTGGTTGGATTGATATTTTAGAGTTTGTATTATAATCACTGTGGTAGGGGAATAAATAGTGTATATATATGAATATGTGGCAGGGTTGATATTTTAGAGTTTATATCATAATCACTGTGGTTGGATTGATATTTTAGAGTTTGTATTATAATCACTGTGGTAGGTTTGATATTTTAGAGTTTATATTGTAATCACTGTGGCTGGATTGATATTTTAGAGTTTGTATTATAATCACTGTGGTAGGTTTGATATTTTAGAGTTTATATTGTAATCACTGTGGCTGGATTGATATTTTAGAGTTTGTATTATAATCACTGTGGTAGGTTTGATATTTTAGAGTTTATATTGTAATCACTGTGGTAGGTTTGATATTTTAGAGTTTATATTATAATCACTGTGGTTGGATTGATATTTTAGAGTTTGTATTATAATCACTGTGGTGGGTTTGATATTTTAGAGTTTGTATTACAATCACTGTGGTAGGTTTGATATTTTAGAGTTTATATTATAATCACTGTGGTTGGATTGATATTTTAGAGTTTGTATTATAATCACTGTGGTAGGTTTGATATTTTAGAGTTTATATTGTAATCACTGTGGCTGGATTGATATTTTAGAGTTTGTATTATAATCACTGTGGTAGGTTTGATATTTTAGAGTTTATATTGTAATCACTGTGGTAGGTTTGATATTTTAGAGTTTATATTGTAATCACTGTGGCTGGATTGATATTTTAGAGTTTGTATTATAATCACTGTGGCTGGATTGATATTTTAGAGTTTGTATTATAATCACTGTGGTAGGTTTGATATTTTAGAGTTTATATTATAATCACTGTGGTTGGATTGATATTTTAGAGTTTGTATTATAATCACTGTGGTAGGTTTGATATTTTAGAGTTTATATTGTAATCACTGTGGCTGGATTGATATTTTAGAGTTTGTATTATAATCACTGTGGTTGGATTGATATTTTAGAGTTTGTATTATAATCACTGTGGTAGGTTTGATATTTTAGAGTTTATATTGTAATCACTGTGGCTGGATTGATATTTTAGAGTTTGTATTATAATCACTGTGGCTGGATTGATATTTTAGAGTTTGTATTATAATCACTGTGGTAGGGGAATAAATAGTGTATATGTGTAAATATGTGGCAGGGTTGATATTTTAGAGTTTGTATTATAATCACTGTGGCTGGATTGATATTTTAGAGTTTGTATTATAATCACTGTGGTAGGGGAATAAATAGTGTATATGTGTAAATATGTGGCAGGGTTGATATTTTAGAGTTTGTATTATAATCACTGTGGTAGGTTTGATATTTTAGAGTTTATATTGTAATCACTGTGGCTGGATTGATATTTTAGAGTTTGTATTATAATCACTGTGGTAGGGGAATAAATAGTGTATATATATGAATACGTGGCAGGGTTGATATTTTAGGAATTACAATTTGTATCATAGCAGTAAGACAGGATTTTATCATTTCAGTCCTGCGTTCATCCTCTTCTCTTTCATTCTGTTTACTTTATTGCTTAAAATTCTTCTTGATCTTTAGATCATCCTGCTGGAGCAGCTCCGTCATACTTCATTAGAGATTTGTCTGGTTTTACAATAGAGAGAGAAACGCTCTGTGTGTGTGTGTGTGTGTGTGTGTGTGTGTGTGTGTGTGTGTGTGTGTGTGTGTGTGTGTGTGTGCGCGAGCGGGTATACACACCAAGAGGTCAGCGAGATGCAGTAAAATCTCATTATCTAAGTGTGGGGTCAGAGTAAACAGAGCCTGGCAGCCGGTTCCTTTGGAGCAGAGAAAGGATATTACACATTATTACCCCTCACTCTCAAATACACATTGCTGTGAATTAGTGTGGATGTCTGTGTGTGTGTGTGTGCATGGACATCTAGGGTGGGGGGTGCAGGGGGGCTGCTGCAGCAACCCCAAATTTCAGGTTGGGTAAAAGCCTCTGTTTTAAAAACAGCAGACGTCTGACCATTGCTGAGGTACAGGTTTGCTTGTTTTGGGGTGGTCGTATTTATACTCCTAACTAATAGGGGGCGACATTAAACTAAGTTTTTTTGCTTTTGCAGAGTCACAGTTTACATGTAAACAGGTGGGTGAAGGTATAGTCCTTACCCAAGGACTCTTATTGGTATAGTGAAGGGGGGGGGGTCACCCAGGTGGGGAGTTAAACCCCAGGACTCTTATTGGTATAGTGTAGGGGGTTACCCAGGTGGGGAATCAAACCCCAGGACTCTTACTGGTATAGTGTAGGGGGGCTACCCAGGTGGGGAATTGAGCCCCAGATCTCTTATTGGTATAGTGTAAGGGGGGTTACCGAGGTGGGTAACTGAACCCCAAGACTCTTATTGGTATAGTGTAGGGGGGTTACCCAGGTGGGGAAGAGAAACCCAGGACTCTTATTGGTATCGTGTAGGTGGAGAATCAAACCCCAGGACTCTTATTGGTATAGTGTAGGGGGGTTACCCGGGTGGGGAATCGAACCCCAGGAGTATACTATTTGCGTAAATGCAAATATAAATAAGAGCCAGTCGGCACTCAGGCCTGCAAGACGCCCTGAAATATGAAGGTAGGAGCATCATGATATGGAGCTGCTTCTCTGCGAACACTGCTGGAGCATTGCACATTGTTAAAAGAAACATGAATGGAGTGATTTACTGGGAAATACTGGAGGAAACTTCACCCTCTTCAGCCAAGAATGGATAGTGAACCCAGACAAACAGCCAAAATAACTCAGAACTGGTTTCTGGCCAGTCTCCTAACTAGAACCCCACTGAACATTTATAGAGGATTTAGAAGGTTTTCGAAAGAATTGAAGATGATTTGCTAAAATAAGAGAAACAGGACAAAATGTAACCAGTGAATTTCTTTGTTTTGCGGATACTAAAAAACAGCTTAGCAATACAGTGCTAACAGTATAGTGGTGTTTGAATAACGTCCCCACAACCGCACTCTGCTCATGCTTTTAGGATCCTTGTGGGACGTGTATCTCGCAAAAAGATACATATGCACATAAGAGCTCAGCCCAAAGCAATAAAACATGGAAATGGTTTGTAGCAGTCCAAGTGTGTGTTTGTTATTGGGTTTAATGGGGCTTTAGACTACACTGCTGTGGAAAATGTGTACATCACTTTGTACAGTAGCAAGAATGAACTACTCCAGCACTCACCCGAGACTCAAACACACTTTCCAAACTCTGTGTGGTCTGGAAATGTTTTATGCACTGGTCAGCTATAACACCAAACAATGCAGTGCTGCTGGAGTGTTTACACACCTCAGTGTCATGGCTGGATTGAGTATAGTCCACCAACCAAAGCTATCCAGACAACACTGTCCTGTGATGACCACTAATGAAGGACTAGAGGATGAGCTCTTGGACTAAACTGTTGTAGACTGAATGGGTGGAGCTTAACTACTGTAGGCTGAACGGGTGGAGCTAAACTGGTGTAGACTAAATGGGTGCAGCTAAACTGCTGTAGGCTGATTGGTTGGAGCTAAACTGCTGGAGGCTGACTGGGTAGAGCTAAACGGCTGCAGGCTGAATGGCTGGGACTAAACAGCTGTAGACTGAATGGGTGGGACTAAACAGCTGTAGACTGAATGGGTGGGACTAAACTGCTGTAAACTGAATGGGTGGGGCTAAATGGCTATAGAGTGAATAGGTTGTGCTAAACTGCTGTAGACTGAATGGGTGGAGTTAAACTACTGTAGGCTGACTGGGTGGAGCTAAACTGGTGTAGACTGAATGGGTGGAGCTAAAGTGGTATAGACTGAATGGGTGGAGCTAAAGTGGTGTAGACTGAATGGGTGGAGCTAAACTGGTGTAGACTGAATGGGTGGAGCTAAAGTGGTATAGACTGAATGGGTGGAGCTAAAGTGGTGTAGACTGAATGGGTGGAGCTAAACTGGTGTAGACTGAATGGGTGGAGCTAAACTGCTATAGGCTGACTGGGTGGAGCTAAACTGGTGTAGACTGAATGGGTGGAACTAAACTGGTGTAGACTGAATGGGTGGAGCTACACTGCTATAGGCTGACTGGGTGGAGCTAAATTGCTGTAGACTGAATGAGTGGAACTAAACTGCTGTAGGCTGATTGGTTGGAGCTAAACTGCTGGAGGCTGACTGGGTAGAGCTAAATGGCTGCAGGCTGAATGGGTGGGACTAAACAGCTGTAGACTGAATGGGTGGGACTAAACAGCTGTAGACTGAATGGGTGGAACTAAACAGCTGTAGACTGAATGGGTGGGGTTAAATTGCTATAGGCTGAATGGATGGGACTAAACTGCTGTAAACTGAATGGGTGGGGCTAAACGGCTATAGAGTGAATGGGTTGTGCTAAACTGCTGTAGACTGAACGGGCGGGGCTAAATTGCTGTAGGCTGAATGGTTGGAGCTAAACGGCTATCGACTGAATGGGTGGAGCTAAACTGTTCTAGACTGAATGGGTGAAGCTAATCTGCTGTAGGCTGAATGGGCGGGGCTAATCTGCTGTAGGCTGAATGGGCAGGGCTAAACTTTGAATGGAATGGCTGAATGAAATATCTCTCTCTGTCTCTCTCTGTCTCTCTCTCTCTCTCTCTCTCTCTCTCTCTGTCTGTCTCTCTCTCTCTCTCTCTCTCTCTCTCTCTCTCTCTCTCTCTCTAGGTTACCACAGGTAATCGCACAAAGTATTACGTCTCCTATCGGAGGAACGAGTTTGTGCAGATGCGATTCCCCAAGTACGCTCTGCCAAAGGTACAGTCTTCATCATCATCTTCATAATGAGTGGTTAATTATTTATGTAACACCAATTAATAACCTTGTTAACTGCTATTCTGAAGTTAATTACAGTGTTAATATATTATTTATTTCAGGAGGTGAACTCCACTGAGCCGCTAAGCTAGAGCAGACACACTCTGTGCTTATGCAGTAGCTGAATGTGTAATAAATTAAGTGTTGTTTGCTGTTAAAAGCTTGAAAACGACTCTGTTTTTATTATGATGCGTTGAATCATTTGATTGATTTTGAAGGCCTCACTCACTGATGCTCATGGTTTCACACAGCTTTGCTTTCCCACTTGGATCTTGGGTCGATGGACAGGGAATCTCACTCTGTTGTTTTGCACGTCTGTAACACAGTGAGAGTTTTTATTACCGCAATATGTTGGCGGCATTGCTGATCGTTCCTTGCCAGAGACCAGCTACCCTCCTCCTCCTAGAGTTCCTCACGCTGCTGCTGCTGCTCCTTCTGCTGGAGTGCTGAACACACTTCAGGCCAACTTCACAAATAAGTGGAGGGATCTGCTGTGACCTTACACCAACCCCAACACGTCCCTCTCACCATCCACCGAGTGACAGAGAGTGACGGTACTGTTGATCTTCGTCCCTGGTGTCATTCAGTAACATGCTCAATCACTCCTCAAACTCAAGAACTATATGCTACAATGTTATGAGAGAGAGAGAGAGAGAGAGAGAAAGAGAGAGAGAGAGATGAACTGAGAGCAGAGGAGAGAAAATGTGTGCATGGTACATTTAAAGAAGTTCATTGTATCAGGAAGCAAAATATGAAACAGGCTCATATGGCAGGATGGATGGATGGAAGGTATAAAGAGATGAAGAATGAAGGGTGATGTCGGTATGTAGGCATGGAGGGATCAAGGTATATAAGGATGGAAAGATGAAGATATTGAAAAAAAAAAAGGAGATGGATAGAGTGATGAGACATGAGAGGACAGAGACAATCAAATATGGGATGTTGGACTGATGTTTGCATGAAAGGTTAAATGGAATGAGGGATAGAAGGATGAAAAGATGAAGGTGTAAAAGGTTTTGAAAAAATACTGAAAAAGGACAGAGGGATGGAGGTATAGATGGATGGGGTAATTAGAAGAATGAGCGGAAGAGTGGAAGGACTAAAGAAACGGAGGAATGTAAAATAGAAGGTCTGGAGAAATTAAAGAATGCTAGAATGGATGGATTGGCCAATTAGAGGGATAGAAGAATGGAAGGACTGAAGAAATTCAGGAATGGTAGAAAGGAAGAACCAGAGAAATGGTAGAATAGAAGAAAAGGAGACATAGAAGAATGGAAGGATGGTAGGACTAGAGAAATGAAAGAATACTTGAATGGAAGGACTGGAGAAATAGAGAGATAGATGCATGCAAGGACTGGAGAAATGGAGGAGGGGTAGAAAGGAAGGACTGAAGAAACGGAGGAATGGAGGAGTGGTAGAATGGAAGGACTGGAGAAATGGAGGAGTGGTAGAATGGAAGGACTGGAGAAATGGAGGAATGGTAGAATGGAAGGACTGGAGAAATGGAGGAGAGGTAGAATGAAGGATGGGAGAAATGGAGGAGTGGTAGAATGGAAGGACTTGGAGAAATGGAGGAGTGGTAGAATGGAAGGACTGGAGAAATGGAGGAGTGGTAGAATGGAAGGACTGGAGAAATGGAGGAGTGGTAGAATGGAAGGACTGGAGAAATGGAGGAGTGGTAGAATGGAAGGACTGGAGAAATGGAGGAATGGTAGAATGGAAGGACTGGAGAAATGGAGGAGAGGTAGAATGGAAGGATGGGAGAAATGGAGGAGTGGTAGAATGGAAGGACTGGAGAAATGGAGGAGTGGTAGAATGGAAGGACTGGAGAAATGGAGGAATGGTAGAATGAAAGGACTGGAGAAATGGAGGAGTGGTAGAATGGAAGGACTGGAGAAATGGAGGAGTGGTAGAACGGAAGGATGGGAGAAATGGAGGAGTGGTAGAATGGAAGGACTGGAGAAATGGAGGAGTGGTAGAACGGAAGGACTGGAGAAATGGAGGAGTGGTAGAACGGAAGGACTGGAGAAATGGAGGAGTGGTAGAACGGAAGGACTGGAGAAATGGAGGAGTGGTAGAATGGAAGGACTGGAGAAATGGAGGAGTGGTAGAACGGAAGGACTGGAGAAATGGAGGAGTGGTAGAATGGAAGGACTGGAGAAATGGAGGAGTGGTAGAATGGAAGGACTGGAGAAATTGAGGAGTGGTAGAACGGAAGGACTGGAGAAATGGAGGAGTGGTAGAACGGAAGGACTGGAGAAATGGAGGAGTGGTAGAATGGAAGGACAGGAGAAATGGAGGAGTGCTAGAATGGAAGGACTGGAGAAATGGAGGAGTGGTAGAACGGAAGGACTGGAGAAATGGAGGAGTGGTAGAACGGAAGGACTGGAGAAATGGAGCAGTGGTAGAACGGAAGGACTGGAGAAATGGAGGAGTGGTAGAATGGAAGGACTGGAGAAATGGAGGAGTGGTAGAATGGAAGGACTGGAGAAATGGAGGAGTGGTAGAATGGAAGGACTGGAGAAATTGAGGAGTGGTAGAATGGAAGGACTGGAGAAATGGAGGAGTGGTAGAACGGAAGGACTGGAGAAATGGAGGAGTGGTAGAATGGAAGGACTGGAGAAATGGAGGAGTGGTAGAATGGAAGGACTGGAGAAATTGAGGAGTGGTAGAATGGAAGGACTGGAGAAATGGAGGAGTGGTAGAATGGAAGGACTGGAGAAATGGAGGAGTGGTAGAACGGAAGGACTGGAGAAATGGAGGAGTGGTAGAATGGAAGGACAGGAGAAATGGAGGAGTGCTAGAATGGAAGGACTGGAGAAATGGAGGAGTGGTAGAACGGAAGGACTGGAGAAATGGAGGAGTGGTAGAACGGAAGGACTGGAGAAATGGAGCAGTGGTAGAACGGAAGGACTGGAGAAATGGAGGAGTGGTAGAATGGAAGGACTGGAGAAATGGAGGAGTGGTAGAATGGAAGGACTGGAGAAATGGAGGAGTGGTAGAATGGAAGGACTGGAGAAATGGAGGAGTGGTAGAATGGAAGGACTGGAGAAATGGAGGAGTGGTAGAATGGAAGGACTGGAGAAATGGAGGAGTGGTAGAACGGAAGGACTGGAGAAATGGAGGAGTGGTAGAATGGAAGGACTGGAGAAATGGAGGAGTGGTAGAATGGAAGGACTGGAGAAATGGAGGAGTGGTAGAATGGAAGGACTGGAGAAATGGAGGAGTGGTAGAATGGAAGGACTGGAGAAATGGAGGAGTGGTAGAACGGAAGGACTGGAGAAATGGAGGAGTGGTAGAATGGAAGGACTGGAGAAATGGAAGAATGGTAGAATGGAAGGACTGGAGAAATGGAGGAGTGGTAGAATGGAAGGACTGGAGAAATGGAGGAGTGGTAGAATGGAAGGACTGGAGAAATTGAGGAGTGGTAGAATGGAAGGACTGGAGAAATGGAGGAGTGGTAGAACGGAAGGACTGGAGAAATGGAGGAGTGGTAGAACGGAAGGACTGGAGAAATGGAGGAGTGGTAGAATGGAAGGACTGGAGAAATGGAAGAATGGTAGAATGGAAGGACTGGAGAAATGGAGGAGTGGTAGAATGGAAGGACTGGAGAAATGGAGGAGTGGTAGAATGGAAGGACTGGAGAAATTGAGGAGTGGTAGAATGGAAGGACTGGAGAAATGGAGGAGTGGTAGAACGGAAGGACTGGAGAAATGGAGGAGTGGTAGAACGGAAGGACTGGAGAAATGGAGGAGTGGTAGAATGGAAGGACTGGAGAAATGGAAGAATGGTAGAATGGAAGGACTGGAGAAATGGAGGAGTGGTAGAATGGAAGGACTGGAGAAATGGAGGAGTGGTAGAATGGAAGGACTGGAGAAATTGAGGAGTGGTAGAATGGAAGGACTGGAGAAATGGAGGAGTGGTAGAACGGAAGGACTGGAGAAATGGAGGAGTGGTAGAACGGAAGGACTGGAGAAATGGAGGAGTGGTAGAACGGAAGGACTGGAGAAATGGAGGAGTGGTAGAATGGAAGGACTGGAGAAATGGAAGAATACTTATTTCAAACTGGTTATTCAGAAACTCTTCCTGGTAAAGAGTTTAAGTCTGAAGGGTTTCAGTCGAGCTGGTTCGAGTGCAGATTTTCATCCACCATGTCTTTGAACACTTCAGAGTTTATGATGCAGCAACGAACACAAGCTCACCAACATCACTGCAATCAAAACAGACTTAGACTTTGAGGTGTCCTCCTCTGTGCTGTACAGTAGGAGCTTCAAGACTTCCGATATTGTGATGAAAGACTCGATGTCATAATCCTTTATGATGTCATGAATAAAACCACAAAAGACCAGAAGCAACTTTAATAACCTGGTCAGTGGAACATCCCATGCCTTTTCCATAAAGCCTCTGACCACATTGCCAACCTTCATGGACCCGAAGATGCGGATCCAGGAATCTTGCAAATTGGTATTTGGCTTAAGTGCACCATGGTGGGCTTGCCAAGGTCTGGAGAGCCGGAAAAATATACCATGCCATAACTCCCATAACTTGGTTCCTCCCACTGTCCAAAGACAATCAGTCAGGTGAATTGTAGATCATACTTTGCTCGCTAGGTAAAAGTGTGTGCATGTGTAGGTCTGATCTTCCTTGCAAGGCTGTCTTGCTGGCTTGCTGGCAGGCTGTCCAAGATGTTTCCTGCCTTCTGGCCAAAGAGCACTGGGAAAGGCTTCAACACTGCCCCCATGATCCATAGGGGTCACACGTACTAGGGTGAGCACACTTGCCCAGAGTGATGGGTAGCCCTATCTACAGTGTCTGGGGAGCAGTTGGGGGTTCAGTGTCTTGCTTAAGGGCACTTCAGGTTTGTCCTGTTGGTTCAGAGGATCAAACCAGCGACCTCCTGGTCATGAGGCTCATTCCCCAACACCAGCCCACAACTATCCTTCAAACTCTGTGGCTGAACTTCAAACCCCACAGGATTATATGGTGTGATATCGTCTCTCTGACCACACATAACTTTTTGTTGTAGTCTTTGAGAAAGTTCCGTAGGGAAATGTTACCATGACCTTCACAGGTAAGCAGAACATTAACTGTCTTGCCCATCAGTCTTCACTAACCTGCAGGAAACCAGAGAGATCTACTTTGGTTTACCTCCTCTTCTCTGAGGCTTCTATGTTGTTATTATCTATGTTGTTAGTATCATAATCATGTGATCAGCAGCGAGTCAACATCAAGCTTAAACCATCATTGCTAAGCAGTAAAGTTGACTGGTGTGCAAGCTGATTAAAGTTTTTATCCAGCCTGGTTGGAGTTCTTCTCCAGGCAAGTTGGAGTTATTTCCCAGGCCAGTTAGAGTAGCTCTTGAGGCTTGTTGGAGTTCTTCTAAATGATGGTTAGAGTTCTGCTCAAGGCGGGTTGGAGTTCCTCTTCTGGGTGGTTGGGGTTCTGCTCAAGGCTGGTTGGAGTTCCTCTCCTGGGTGGTTGGAGTTCCTCTTCAAGCTGGTTAGAGTTCTTCTCCAGGCTGGTTTTGAGTTCTTCTCCAGGATGATTGGAGTTCTTCTCCAGGATGATTAGAGCTTTTCTCCAGGCTGGTTGGAGTTCCTCTCCAGGCTTGATGGAGTTCTTCTTCAGGCTGGTTTTGAGTTCTTGTCCTGGCTGTGTTTGAGTTCTTCTCCAGGATGGTTGGAGTTCTTCTCCAGGATGGTTGGCGTTCCCCTCCAGGATGATTGGAGTTCTTCTCCAGAATGGTTGGAGTTCCCCTCCAGGCATGTTGGAGTTTACAAATATCAGTAACCTGAAGAACTGCAATAACGATAGCAGTGGTTTAAAGTGTCTGGATACTTTTTGGCTCTGCTGTGTTGGAGAATGGAGGGATCTGGGTGAGTGCTTTGGGGCGAGCGGGTTTGTGTGTGGTTGGTGGTTCTTAAGGCAGCAGCTGTGTGTAATTGAATATCATTGATTACAGTGAAGGTCACTGGAGAGAAGCTCATATATATTACATGGTGGGGGGTGGCGGGGATGCGGGGGTAGAGCTGGAGATGAAGCAGCTGAGTTATGCAGGTGCAGGTACATGTACAATAATGTTTCCAATCACTGTTTTTTAGTCTTTAGTAACATAAAACCATCTCATCATCAATGCATGTGATTGTTCTATAAGGCCATAATTCTACAACTACATATAAACAATTTTTATATATATATATTCATGATTTTCTTTATATATATCTCCAAAGAAAACCATGATTTTTATTGGTTTTTATTTTTCCACATCATTTGAACACAGCAGCTGCCGTTTACATTGTGTAAAAACTTCATGATAAATAGACCAATAGAAATGCTTCAAAATAGCTTGGAAAAACTTCTGGTTCCATTGACTTAATTGAATTCTATTATAACAGTGCATCAGAGGGTTTATTCTTTTTCTTGTTTACAAATATCAAATAAAACATCAAAAAATTCATACTGCTAAATAGATCATAGTATTTATACCACTTGTTCTTGTAAACAGACATTTGGAATTTGAAAGAAAACCCTGACGTAAGGGGAGGTGTCTTAGTGTTGGGCCACCACAAGCCGCCAGATCAGCCTCAGTGCACCTCAGTATCGATTCTACAGGCAACTGGAGCTTGAAATATTTGTCTGGCTGAGGTTCAGTCAGGTTCAGAGCTGATCTCTCACATATATTGGGTTTGAATTTCTCACTATTAAAATATATAAAAATTCTTAAACTGCTGTTCAAACTAAGAATTAGAACTTGCTGGTTTTATTTTTATTTTGTTATAGGTTATTATTCTATGTTGTTTAATCGTGATGATGGGCTTCAGATTCAGATAGAATTTTGTCATACTCGAGTCGGGTTTGGACTCAAACATGATCACATCAGATCAGGTCGGCTTTAGGAAGAAATATTGCGATACATGGGTTGGTTTTGGATTCCAAACATCATGATGTGGTTTGGGTTCAGAGAGATTTTTGTCAGGCTCAGGTTGGTTTCAGATTTGGACATGATCATGTAATTTAAGTCGTGTTGGAATTTTAGACAGGATCTTATTAGGCTGGGGTTGAGTTCAGACTTAAACGTGATGCTGTGGGTTGGGTTGGACAGGAAATGTAATGATATGGTTGGTGTCGGGCCAGATTCAGATAGAGTTTAATCAGGCTTTAGTTGGGTTTGAACATGATGTAGTTCAGATGAGGTTCAAACAGAATTCTGTTGAACATGATGATGTAGTTGGTGCTGGTCGGGTCGGATTCAAACTCAAAAGGTAATGATATAGTTGGTGTTGGGCCGGATTGTTGTATTGGACCGGATTCAGATAGATTTTTGTCAGGCTTTGGTTGGGTTTGAACATAATGAGGTAGATCAGATCAGATTCAAACTGAATTTTGTTGTATTCGGTCGGATTCAGACTCAAAGGTAATGATATGGGTTGGGTCGGGCCGGATTCAGATAGGTTTTTGTCAGGCTTTGGTTGGGTTTGAACATAATGAGATTTAGATGAGATTCAAACAGAATTCTGTTGTACATGATGATGTGGCTGGTATTGGATTGAATTCGGACAGAATTTTCTTGTATTTGGGTCGGATTCAGACTCAAAAGTTAATGATATGGTTGGTGTCGGGCTGGATTTGGATGGAATTTTGTTGTATTTTGGTTGGATTTAGACTCGAAACATAACGGAGGATTGGGACGAATTCTGACAGAATTTTGTTGTATTGGACCGGATTCAGATAGAATTTTGTCAGGCTTTGGTTGGGTTTGAACATAAGGAGGTAGATCAGATGAGATTCAAACAGAATTCTGTTGTACATCATGATGAGGTTGGTGTTGGATCGAATTCGGACAGAATTTTGTCAGGCTTTGGTTGGGTTCAAATTCGAAACATGATGTGGTTTGAGACAGACTCACAGAATTTTGTGGTATTCGGGTCAGATTCAGATTCTGGAAGCATGAGATGTGGTTGGAGTCGGGTTTGATTCGGACAGATTTGGTCGGCTTGGGTCAGATTTGGATAGAATTTGGTAATACCCATCTTAGATTCTGCCTTAATGATATGGTTGCTATCTGGCCATCTTCGAGTTGATGATGATATGGTTTGGAAGGAACTCTTTGGAAGGTTTTTTCATACTTGGGTTGGGTTGGTTGTTTGGCATGTGGTTGTTTTGTGTCCATTAAGAGTTAAAACGATACTAAAAAGTAAAAAAATGTTTTACTATGAATTAGAATCAGTTCATTTTCTAAACCAGAACTAAGAACAAAGTACTGAATACTAAGAATTACTAATTAAATAAAAAAATATTGTTCTGCAGAAGCAGAACAACACTAGCTAAATCCTGTCCACTGTCCAAGAGAGCTGCTTTAATCATAACAGCCATGTTTCAGAAAATTCTCAAAGAATAAAATATTTTATTATTAACACATCAAGACTGAACTTCACAGTCTAACAAGTGTGAGTCATATCAGCTATCAGTTCTGCTTGTGCACCTGTATAATCTCAGATGGAGTAGAATAAAGGGGAGGAATAAAAATAAACGTTCTCTGAAAGTCCTGATGTGTGAGTGAGGGAGAGGCAGGGGGGTCAGTCAGAGGTCAGCGTGAGAATTTTATCTACTTTGGTTTTATTTACTTTGATGCTTTTTTCAAAGTTAACAAGTCAGCAGATTCAGAGTGAAGAGTTTCTTTAAAGCAGAGAGTTTCTCTGCTTCTGCTGCTCACTAACCACTTGGCTGAGCAGATGGGTCAAATTTTAGTCCCCCACTTAGAGAGAGGGAGAATGAGGGTGGGAGAGAGAGAGAGAGAGAGAAAGGCAGAGAAAATGAGAGAGTGAGAGACAGAGAGACAGACAGAGAGAGAGAGAGAGAGAGAGAGAGAGAGAGAGAGAGAGAGATACTGAGCCTGTATTTTCCAGTATGAATAATTGAGAGTCTAGTGAGAAATGCAGGCGCAGCTGTAACTGAACGGCCTGATTTAACATTACACATTAAACAGAACACCACAACCTCTATCTGTCCTTCTGTCTATCTATCTGTCTGTCTGTCTGTCTGTCTATCTATCTATCTATCTATCTATCTATCTATCTATCTATCTATCTATCTATCTGTCTGTCTGTCTGCCTGTCTGCCTGTCTGCCTGCCTGCCTGCCTGCCTGTCTGCCTGTCTGTCTGTCTGTCTGTCTGTCTGTCTGTCTGTCTTGCTGGTTATTGGATTATAGGTTATTATTCTATGTGATGATGTGGTTCAGATCGGGTCACATGAATCAGATCAGGTCAGGTTTTGGATGGTTTTGGATTTTAAACATGATGATATGAAATTGGGTCAGTTGGAGTCAGAGAGGATTTTGTTGGGCTCAGATGAGGTCCAGACTAGAAACATGATCATGTTATTAGGTGTTGGGTTGGTTTTAGACTCAGGTCACTTTGACTTAGTCTCAGGTCAGAATTCTGTTGTATATGATGATGTGGTTGGTGTTGGATCGAATTCTGACAGGATTTTTGGTGTACTCTGCCTGTCTGTCCGTCTGTCTATCTGTCTGTCTGTCTGTCCGTCTGTCTGTCCATCACTGTCTGTCTGTCTGCCCATCTCTGTCTGTCTCTCTGTCTATCTGTCCATCTCTGTCTGTCTGTCTGCCTGTCCGTCCATCCGTCTATCTGTCTCTCTGTCCGTTTCTGTCTATCTATCTGTCTATCTCTGTTTATCTGTCTGTCTGTCTGTCTCTCTGTCTGTCTGTCTGTCCATCTCTGTCTGTCTGTTTATCTGTCTGTCCATCTCTGTCTGTCTGTTTATCTAAGGGTTCAGAAAAGTCAACCTGTCCCCCTGAAAGCATTGGTTCCTCCAGTGACCTGTGCAGGTGTAGCAGATCTGTGATTCATCCTAGAAGAACCAAGTCTAAGTCTAGAAACATGTTCTGTGAGGAGATGATAGAGGAACCACATTCCACGTTTCTCCCTGGATTCCAGATTAAACCTTTTATAAAGGACCTTTACTGAAAGGTTCTACAGCAGTTCATCTCAGAACTGTATGATCAAACCATTTTTCATTTCAGAACCTTCTATTTCCTTATTTTCAGTTCTGCTCACGCTGGACAGACGTCCTTCTCCGCTGTGAATGAAGCTCATCGTGTCCACTTATATACTGAATCTTTGTGCTGACGTTAATGTAATATTCTTATTAATCTGCAGATCAGATTTCCTGTCAGATTATTAATATCCAGTTATCCGTTATGGGATTGATCTCTGATTGGATCTGGATCCTCTGAGTGGGGCGGCTGTGTTAGTGGAGTTGAGATAAGATTGTTAACAGAAACAATGGGATTGATTTTGGACAATTAAGAGGTTTGTGTGTTGCGCTGTGAGGCGGAGAGAACAAGCCGGCTGTTGTTCTTTCTCTGCTGATGGAAGCTGGAACAGAGTGGACGCGCCGGGCACGACAGCACTCAGAGGATCAGCTGACACTGCAGTACTGAACACATTTAGGAGGAGTGTGAACACACACACACACACACACACACACACACACACACTAGTTCATAAACACACTATACCAATATATATATATATATATATGCAGTCATGGCTGAAAGTGTTGGCACCCCTGAATTTTTTCCATCTCCACTTAATGTTTGGTCGCACACCATTTGGAAAAAATCCAAAATGAAAACTGAAATCAGTCGCTTCCTGTTCGCGCTATTTTCCATGACAACACTGGGGGGCCATCTTTGTTTACTTTGTGTTATAACTTCCGGTGCGCCCGCAAATACTTTGATACTGATTACAAGCAAAACGACAACAAACATATAAAATGACTAACATAACATGTTCAGTTAGAGGGTGTCAGTAATTAGAAGAAGAGGAAAACTTGTCTTGAACAACAGAGTTACGAACACAACACATAAAGATCAGAGTGTTGGGGGGCCGCCTTCCAAAGAGGACCACCTGCGTCTATGACTGAAGCTCTAAATTTAAAACATCCACCCAAACCTCCGTATGTCTGCTCTTACCATTCTGTGGAGGAGAACCAGCACCAGAGCTTCCTTATCCAGAGAAATGTCTCGCTTATGAAGCTCAGAGGAAGCAGACGTGTCGGGTGCTGGTAAGTCTATCAGTTAAGTAACTGTTTTCTGATCAGTGTCCACCGCGCTAGGCTATCTGGACTGTAACTAACACCCACGCAGAGCGGCTCGGGCAGCTGGCTGGACTTGGGTTTAACTGGCTTTCAGAAATATAAACTCACCGTCTGTGTGTAGGAGGAGGTGCAGGTACTGATACGCTTCAGTACTTTTATAGTTTTTCATTACTGAACCGTCTACACCTTCCGAGAGTACAGAATAATTAAACATGTCTCCATAAGTAACCTCAGACCACCTTCTGTGACCACCCACCCACTGTGTTATTAACCTCGGAGGAGACAGTGTTGTCCCATTAGAACTTCTTACTGTCTCTCTGGTCTCCTCCCATATAACTGTATTCATTTTGGTTAGCTGACCGGAAGTTCTAACACAAAGGAGGAAGAAACACACGCTTGAAAGTGGGTGTGGCGAAATATGGTTAATAACCATCAACAAGTTTCTTCCACCTCTCAACTGGAAATTTGGACCACTCTTCTTTTGCAAACTGCTCCAGGTCTCTCGTATTTGAAGGGCGCCTCCTCCCAACAGCAGTTTAAGACCTCTTCACAGGTGTTCAATGGGATTTAGATCCGGACTCATTGCTGGCCACTTCAGGACTCTCCAGTGCTTTGTTTTCATCCATTTCTGGGTGCTTTTTGAAGGATGTTTGGGGTCATTGTCTTGCTGGAAGACCTGGAAGACATTGGGCCCTACATTGTGACTCTTTGGTAATCTTCAGATTTTATAATGCCTTGCACCCAAAACATCTTTGAACCTCCACCACATTTGACCGTAGGTACTGAGCTCTTATCTTTGTAGGCCTCGTTTTGTTTTTCAGTAAACAGTAGAATGATGTGCGGTAAGTGGTGTAGGAGAGACTTTCATTGTAAATAAGTTGTTGCTTGTGTGCTGGGCTGTGAGGTAGTAGTGCAGTGTTTGCGTCCACCGTCCAGTGTAAGTGTATGGCTAGAAGTGACCTGTCTGCTACCTGGGCCCTGGTTCTCCTCGGCGGCTGTGTTCTAATAAAAGAGCATTTGCTTAAAGTGCTGTGTCTTACTAGGGTGTGGGTTTCCTCAGAGTGGTCAGCGTCTCTGGGCCATGGGCCGTGCACAGAGAGGCTGCTTTTATTGACCGTGGTCAGTATGTGTAGATAGATTTGATGGAGAATCTAAAGGGATTGACAGGTAATACTGCCCCCACAGAGAGGGGGCCCAAACCCTGACCTTTCACTCTGTTTCATTCTGAGACTGAGCTCAGAACAGCTTTACATATTTATAGTTATTTTCAGATTATATAGTTATTTCTCATTCTTACTCCCATAGACATACTCTTTACTCATGTTCATGTTCATATTATATTCATACCTATCATACCTGGTTCATATTAATATTCATACACACATTTATATTATTTTTTACTCCATATCCATACTCATTCTGATTCCTATTACTGATTTATATTCATACTTATGTTCATATTCCTACTTGAATTCATATTTACATTTCTGCTCATACTCACATTTATAGACATTCTGATTCATATTACTCATCCATACTCATTATTACTTGAATTCATATTTACATTCATACTCACAACCATACTTATTCTGATTTTTAATACTTATTCATATTAGTATGTTCCCATACTCATAGTCTTTCTAATTCCCTCACGCGTATTCATACTCACATTAATATTCATACCATGTATGCTTATATTCATACTCCCATTCATACTCAAATTCATCATTGTACTCATATGTATATTTATGTTCATACTTACATGCTTATAAATGTCCACACCTATACTCATTCTTATTTCATACTCATATTCATACTTACATTTGTATTTATACTCGTATTCCTATGCATGTGTTTCTATACATGAAATTTCATTTGCATATTTATATTCATACTCAAATTCATGCGCAAGTTCATGATTGTATTCATAATTATGCATCCTCCCATATTTATTCTCATATTCATATTTACACTCACTCATTTTCACATTTACTTTCTTATTCATTAAATTACTTCTGTACACGCCTGATATACTTATACACACGTTTCTATTTAAATTCATATTTATACTGGTATTCCTACTCATTTTCATACAGACATACATTCATACTTACTTTCACATCAGGTGGTCTTCTCATTCACATTCGTAATTAATCCTTCATAATCAATCACATTTATATACAATTTCATATTCGTATAATTTTCTTATTATACGAATGTCTAGATATCTATCTAGGTAGCTAGTTCCTTCTATCTATCTATCTATCTATCTATCTATCTATCTATCTATCTATCAACATATCCATCTACCTAGCTACCTCCTTCTATCTATCTATCTATCTATCTATCTATCTATCTGTCTGTCTATCTATCTATCAACATATCCATCTACCTAGCTACCTCCTTCTATCTATCTATCTATCTATCTATCTATCTATCTATCTATCTATCTATCTATCTATCTATCTACCTAGCTACCTCCTTCTATCTATCTATCTATCTATCTATCTATCTATCTATCTATCTATCTATCTATCTATCTATCTGTCTGTCTGTCTATCTATCTATCTATCTGTCTATCTATCTATCTGTCTGTCTATCTATCTATCAACATATCCATCTACCTAGCTACCTCCTTCTATCTATCTATCTATCTATCTATCTATCTATCTATCTATCTATCTATCTATCTATCTATCTATCTATCTATCTATCAACATATCCATCTACCTAGCTACCTCCTTCTTTCTATCTATCTATCTATCTATCTATCTATCTATCTATCTATCTATCTATCTATCTAGCTATCTATCTATCTATCTACCTCCTTTCTTATACTTAAACACATATTCATAACACTTTTATACTGATTTACTAATTTAAACTGATTTTCATATTCACATGTTCACAGTCATACTCATACACTTACTCAGTGTTGGGCATCTAAGTTTTTATCTGATCAGTAAGTGTGTGTTCACCAGTAAGAACACTAGATCTGATTAGAACAGATAAACAATCCTACATACAATACAAAGTAACATGAATATGTTATTGTGAGAGAAGTAGATCAGATCTTGATCCAGTTTGAAGAACAAAGTTAGGTTCCAGATTTCTCCTGGACGCCCCAGACATTGTATGAATGTATTCAGTTCCTTCAGCAGCAAATCTTGATTTAGCTTAATGAAGTACTGAGCAGTCAAAGCAGGTATTAGATGAGAACTGATAATAATACTGGGTTGTTTAGGAGAAGCTTGGAAAGGGTTAAATAAACACACTGACTGTGTAAAAGCACTACTTACTGTATTAACACTGTTTAAATACTTAAATACTAAAGTGTTTACTGAGTAAATCAAAGTTGTAGCATTCTTATATATAATAATGTCCCCAAGTGCCTCAAACTTTTGCACCGTATTGATTTATTATTGTAAATGCTTAGATTTTGTGATGTGTCTGTAACTGTTTCCGGGTCGTCACGCTTTCTGTCCTGATGGCTGTTTGAGAGCGAGCGTTGGCTTTATCAGTGTGGAGAAGAATTTGTCTCTGATTAGTATGTAAATAATTGAAAATGTTGAATTGCTGTTCCTCTCGGCGGCTCTCAGCTTCCTGACTTAAACTTAATTGCTGTGTTCGTTTTTAGAGCTGATAATTACGTTGGCATGTGTGTACTCTAGTATTAGAATTACAGCGTTTCTATGGTTACACGACCATGTATCCACACTTTGTTCGTTTGGGATCGTTGGAGTCTTTCGAAGCGACTGTTTGCTGCTTTCATGGTTTAGTAGATATTTGTATTTAAAGAACACTCAAAGAACCATTTGCATGCTCAAACGGTGCCTTAGGAAGTTCTTCTTTTGAGCATTGGTTTCCTCAATAGTTCCTCCTCATGCTCTTAGAGAGGTTCTTCTTTTAAGTCTTGGTTCCTCTCACTGGTTCCTCCTTTTGGGCCTTGGTTTTTAGAGGTTCCTTCTCATGCTCTTAGAGAGGTTTCCCTTTTAATAATTGGTTCTTTTCACTTGTTCCTCCTCATGCTCTTAGTGAGGATCTTTTTTTGATCCTCACTTAGGGCAGTTCTCCTTTTGAGCCATGTTTCCTCTGCATGATTCCTCTTAATTCTACTAGGCTGGTTCTCCTTCTGAGCCTTGGTGGCTGTCACTGGTTCCTCCTCATGCTCTTAGGTAGCTTCTCCTTTTAAGCCTTGATTATTCTCACTGGTTCCTCCTCACACTCTTAGGGAGGTTCTCCTTTTAAAACTTGGTTCCGCTCATTGGTTTTTCCTCATGCGTTTAGGGCAGTTCTCCATTTAAGCCTTGGTTCCTCCACATAGTTCCTTCTAATGCCCCCAGGTAGGTTCTTCTTTCGAGCCTCCATTCCTCTCATTGGTTCCTCCTAATGCCCTTGGGGAGGTTCTACTTTTGAGCATTGGTTCTTCTCACTGGTTCCTTCTCATGATCTTAGGGAGCTTCTCCTTTTGAGCATTGGTTCCTTTCTCTGGCTCCTCCTCATGTTCTTAGGGAGGTCCTCCTTTTGTGCATTGGTTTTGCTCACTGGTTCCTCCTCATGCTCTTAAAAAGTTTTCTCTTTTGAGCCTTTGTTCCTCTCACTGGCTCCTGCTCATGCTGTTAGAAGGTACTCTTTCTGAGCCTTGATTCTTCTTACTGGTTCCTCCTCATGCTCTTGGGTAGGTTCTCTTTTTGAGCCTTGATTCCTCTCACTGGTTCCTCCTCCTGAATTTAGGGCAGTTCTCCTTTTAATCCTTCGTTCCCCCGCATGGGGCCTCCTAATGCTCTTAGGTAGGTTCTTCTTTTCAGACTTGATTCCTCTCATTGGATCCTCCTCATGATCTTAGGGAGATTCACCTTTTGACCCTTGTTTCTTCTCACTTGTTCCTTTTTCTACTCTTAGAAGTTTTTACATCTTGTTTCTTCTTAGCAACATTTTTTTCTCATCTTCTTTTTCTTCATGTCAGGTTTCCTCAGATTGTCTCCCTCAGTGATGCTCACCGGGGGGGCTACACCCACAGATCTGTACTAAAGCTGCTTTGGGATGATGTCTTTTCCTGCTAGGAGAGACATCACAGTCAGACTGTCTGTTCCTGTAGGGATGCTGGGAGCTCCTCTGAATAACTCTTAGCCACAGGGTGTTAACATGCTCCCTGTGCTCCAGGCCTAAATTAAGCCTGACCCACTTTAACGTAACGTTCCGAATGAGAACACTGTGGTACGTCCATAAACAAACCCGGAGTGATGTCACCTTCAAGGGACACAACTGGGGTGATGTCATTATCAGGGGATGCTCTTATGATGCCAGATGATGTCATTTAGCGGGATGATGTTCTACCAGGGGACTTCGCGGAGATGATGCTAACAGCATCAAATCAAGCACTTACAGCAGAGCTTATATTTAGAAACCTAATGTAACCAAACAAGCACCTGTTAGCTGAAGGTTCTAGCAGATCAGGTGCTGAGTCACTGAGGAAGTGGGTCACTGTGTCTCAGTTTCAGCTCTAAAAGCATTAGACTCCTGTGAAGCGTTTTAGAAGATGATCTGTGGAGTCTGAAGTACTGACTGTAATATTTTCACATAACAACAGAAGCTTCTCAGGTCACATATTCACATATATATATATATATATATATATATATATATATATATATATATATATATATATATATATATATATATATATATATATATATACATAAATATCTAGCTACCTCCTTCTATCTGTCTACATATCTAGCTAACTAGTTCCTTCTATTTATCTATCTATCTATCTATCTATCTATCTATCTATCTATCTATCTATCTATCTATCTATCTATTAACATATCTATCTATTAACATATCTAGCTACCTCCTTCTATCTGTCTACATATCTAGCTAGCTAGTTCCTTCTATCTATCTATCTATCTATCTATCTATCTATCTATCTATCTATCTATCTATCTATCTATCTATCTATCTAGTTCCTTGTATCTATCTATCTATCTATCTATCTATCTATCTATCTATCTATCTATCTATCTATCTATCTATCTATCTATCTATCTATCTATCTACCTAGCTCCTTCTATCTGTCTATATATCTAGCTATCTATCTATCTATCTATCTATGTGTTTAGATTGTTTGACTTATTTATGTAAACAAAATGACCTTTAAAGTTTCTTTTATATTGTTTGTATTTCAGGGAACGAAAAATGAACCTGCACACCTTTATTTCTGATCATTTATTCAGTTTTTTCTTAATAAATCCTTTCGTATTTTTAATGTGATGCACACGTCTATATTCCACTGATTGAGCTTCAAGTTAACTTCTTTTATTTTGACTAGTAAATCGAAGATGCTTATTAATATCTATTACTAGCATGATGCTAACTGCATGCCTAACTCTTCACAAACTATGTGGAGATGTTTAGCGTCTCTAACAGACCTGATTGTGTGGTTTCTCAGACCGTATGACTCACTACCATCTATAAATGCAAACATTAGCATAGCTAAAATAAGCAGCAGCTGGTTGTCCGACCTTTCTCTGCATCTCTCAGTACATTCGCAAGAAGATTTGGGCTCGATGCTAACTGGTGGGGTATAAGCTTCCATTACTTGTTAGCAACATTAGCCCCACGGCTGCAGCTCTTAAACCAAAGACGCTGAACTGAACCGCTTCATAACGCTGGAATAAAGTTCTCCCTTCTTAGACTAATTGCTTTGGCTCGGGCCGGACTGTTGATGGACACCTAAGCTGATTTCAAATGTAAATTTCTCCGCAGCGCCGCTTCATTATTCTGATTGGAGAGCGCTGGAAATGCGGGTCGGCTCGCGCAACAAAAGGAAGCCATCATGGAGCTTTCATGTCTCGGGATTCAGTTTCATATGGAGGAGATTAGAGTGACTCTAAACGTTTGCTGACACAAGCCTTTCTGTCCACGCACATTCCTAAATCATCAATTCATTAATATTCGAGCTCGCCAGGCCTGCCAAGGGTGCGCCGGAGCGACGCCACAACTCATATGCCTTTGAACTTCACTTTTGTTTGTTTGGGATGACTGCTTTAATAAAACTGGCCTAAAAAGTGATGAGTCTTCCGGAATCCTGTCGTCCTGGTTTAACTTTCATTTCATTCGTTCCCCAAAATGCGAGTAACGGCAAGGAAGGTCACAAACGTGTGTTTGAAGAGGCTCGTTCACATTCGTTTCCTGCCCTGAGTCACCCAGGGGTTAGTGTGGGATATTAATAGTCGTTCTAAGGTTCTTTATTGCTGTAATATTTTACATTCATCTCTCTCTCTCTCTCTCTCTCTCTCTCCCTCACTCTCTCTCTCTCTCTCTCTCTCTCTCTCTCTCTTCCTCTCTCTCTCTCTCTCTCTCCCTCACTCTCTCTCTCTCTCTCTCTCTCTCTCTCTCTCACTCTCTCTCTCTCTCTCTCTCTCTCTCTCTCTCCCTCTCTCTCCCTCACCCTTTCTCTCTCTCTCTCCCCACTCTTTCTCTCTCTCTCCCTCTCTCTCTCTCTCTCTCTCTCTCCCTCTCTCTCTCTCTCTCTCTCTCTCTCTCTCTCTGCAGGACGTGCAGGTGGTGAGCACAGATGAAAACCAGGTCCTCCTGGCGCTGCAGGAGTGGTATCAGACAGACACGTACAACTTGTACGAGTCGGATCCGCAGGGCGTTTATTACTCCATCGTTCTGGAAAACGTCCGCAGCACCAAGCAGCCCGAAGAGAACGTCCTCATCGACGTGCTGGAGGTCAGGAACTCTGATCCTAAGGGAACAGTTTGGTCTCACAGTCTCCGACATGTTTGGTTCTTTCTTCATCTTACGCTGGAACCACATGACCAGTTTAGCCAACAAGTAATGAAAGCTTGTGTAGGCCAGTTAGCAACCTAAATGTGTAAACGTGTGTAATCCAAGAACTTAGGGGACTTTAAAAGAAAGTGATAATGTCCTTGACGTGCGACATACACTAATGGCCAAAAGTATGTGGACATCCCCTCCTAATTGTTCCTAATGTAAAGTTTTCCAGCCAACACTCCAAAACATGCATCTCCATTGTTGCTAATGTTTATTTTTTACCATTGTTTGATCACGACAGCTGTTGTTTGAATTGTGTACAAATTTCACAATGAATGGACCAATACAAATGCTCCAAAATTACCAAAAGAATAAAAATCTGGTTGCATTGACTTAAGTAAATAGAAGTACACTACTGGTCAAAATTTTAGAACATAACCAGTTAAAAGTTTTAAAACACTTCTAAAATGTTTGGCTGGTAGTGTATCTAAAACGTTTGACTGGTAGTGTTACTAAAACGTTTGACTGGTAGTGTACTAAAACCTTTGACTGGTAGTGTATCTAACACGTTTGGCTGGTAGTGTATCTAAAACGTTTGACTGGTAGTGTACTAAAAGGTTCGGCTGGTAGTGTATCTAAAATGTTTGGCTGGTAGTGTATCTAAAACGTTTGGCTGGTAGTGTATCTAAAACGTTTGGCTGGTAGTGTACTAAAACATTTGGCTGGTAGTGTATCTAAAACGTTTGGCTGGTAGTGTACTAAAACGTTTGACTGGTAGTGTACTAAAACGTTCGACTGGTAGTGTATCTAAAACGTTTGGCTGGTAGTGTACTAAAACATTTGGCTGGTAGTGTATCTAAAACGTTTGGCTGGTAGTGTACTAAAACGTTTGTCTGGTAGTGTACTAAAGCGTTTGGATGGTAGTGATCTAAAGCGTTTGGCTGGTAGTGTATCTAAAACGTTTGGCTGGTAGTGTACTAAAACGTTTGGCTGGTAGTGTATCTAAAACGTTTGGCTGGTAGTGTACTAAAACATTTGGCTGGTAGTGTATCTAAAACGTTTGGCTGGTAGTGTACTAAAACGTTTGACTGGTAGTGTACTAAAACGTTCGACTGGTAGTGTATCTAAAATGTTTGGCTGGTAGTGTACTAAAACGTTTGGCTGGTAGTGTACTAAAACATTTGACTGGTAGTGTACTAAAACGTTCGACTGGAAGTGTATCTAAAATGTTTGGCTGGTAGTGTATCTAAAACGTTTGTCTGGTAGTGTACTAAAGCGTTTGGCTGGTAGTGTATCTAAAACGTTTGTCTGGTAGTGTACTAAAACGTTTGACTGGTAGTGTACTAAAACGTTTGTCTGGTAGTGTACTAAAACATTTGACTGGTAGTGTATCTAAAACGTTTGTCTGGTAGTGTACTAAAACGTTTGGCTGGTAGTGTACTAAAACGTTCGACTGGAAGTGTATCTAAAATGTTTGGCTGGTAGTGTATCTAAAACGTTTGGCTTGTAGTGTATCTAAAAGGTTTGACTGGTAGTGTACTAAAACGTTTGGCTGGTAGTGTATCTAAAACGTTTGGCTGGTAGTGTACTAAAACGTTCGGCTGGTAGTGTACTAAAACGTTCGACTGGAAGTGTATCTAAAATGTTTGACTGGTAGTGAATCTAAAACGTTTGTCTGGTAGTGTATCTAAAACGTTTGTCTGGTAGTGTACTAAAACGTTTGTCTGGTAGTGTACTAAAACGTTTGACTGGTAGTGTATCTAAAACGTTCGACTGGTAGTGTATCTAAAACGTTTGACTGGTAGTGTATCTAAAACGTTTGGCTTGTAGTGTATCTAAAAGGTTTGACTGGTAGTGTACTAAAACGTTTGGCTGGTAGTGTATCTAAAACGTTTGGCTGGTAGTGTACTAAAACGTTTGACTGGTAGTGTATCTAAAACGTTTGACTGGTAGTGTACTAAAACGTTTGGCTGGTAGTGTATCTAAAATGTTTGACTGGTAGTGTATCTAAAACGTTTGGCTGGTAGTGTATCTAAAACGTTTGACTGGTAGTGTACTAAAACGTTTGGCTGGTAGTGTACTAAAACGTTTGGCTGGTAGTGTATCTAAAACGTTTGACTGGTAGTGTACTAAAACGTTTGACTGGTAGTGTATCTAAAACGTTTGACTGGTAGTGTTACTAAAACGTTTGGCTGGTAGTGTATCTAAAACGTTTGTCTGGTAGTGTACTAAAACGTTTGGCTGGTAGTGTATCTAAAACATTTGGCTGGTAGTGTATCTAAAACGTTTGGCTGGTAGTGTATCTAAAACGTTTGGCTGGTAGTGTATCTAAAACGTTTGGCTGGTAGTGTACTAAAACGTTTGGCTGGTAGTGTATCTAAAACGTTTGGCTGGTAGTGTACTAAAACGTTTGGCTGGTAGTGTACAAAAAAGTTTGGCTGGTAGTGTATCTAAAACGTTTGACTGGTAATGTCCTAAAACGTTTGACTGGTAGTGTATCTAAAACGTTTGACTGGTAGTGTATCTAAAACGTTTGACTGGTAGTGTTACTAAAACGTTTGGCTGGTAGTGTATCTAAAACGTTTGACTGGTAGTGTACTAAAACGTTTGGCTGATAGTGTATCTAAAACATTTGGCTGGTAGTGTATCTAAAACGTTTCGCTGGTAGTGATCTAAAACGTTTGGCTGGTAGTGTACTATAACGTTTGACTGGTAGTGATCTAAAACGTTTGACTGGTAGTGTACTAAAACGTTTGGCTGGTAGTGTATGTAAAACGTTTGACTGGTAGTGTACTAAAACGTTTGGCTGGTAGTGTATCTAAAACGTTTGGCTGGTAGTGTATCTAAAACGTTCGGCTGGTAGTGTATCTAAAACGTTTGACTGGTAGTGTACTAAAACGTTTGGCTGGTAGTGTGTCTAAAACGTTTGGCTGGTAGTGTATTAAAACGTTTGGCTGGTAGTGTATTAAAACGTTTGGCTGGTAGTGTATTAAAACGTTTGGCTGGTAGTGTACTAAAACGTTTGGCTGGTAGTGTAAGAAGAAAGTAAGTTATCAGATGCATGTAAATGCACTCAAAAATGTATCTGATTCAGCCAAACAAGGACTTGTTAGAGATGTTGATTAGCTGGAGCAGGTGTGATGGACCATGGTTGGGACTGCACTCTACAGGAAGGTATATCTGCAGAACCAGGGATGAAGACCTCTGGTCTGTACTGTGTGTGTGGGTGCTCATTATTGTCCAGGGGCTGAGTTTGTTCTGCATGTGGGTCAGTGTATTTTTTGTGCATGTGAAATCATTTTTGTCGGGCATTTTTGTCTGCGGCTAGCAGCGCTGCAGAACGATCAGCGTTCAAGGCCACTGGGGTGGTGGAGTACGCGAGCTTTACTTTCTGCATTGAGGACGATAAGCCTGCAGCGTTTGAGTGGGTTTGAGTTTCTGCGAACAGTAGAGACCTTATGTGACTTCAATGCTCACTGCTTTTTCCTCATGGTTGGAGGAAAACTGTAGACAACCGTGGCAGCTCATGTTCCTAGAGATTTGATTGGATTTCGTTGAGGTTTTGTTTCGGCACCAGCTCTGTAAATTTCTCTTTTGTGAGATGGTCATAAACAAATGAAAGTCTTTACTTTGCTTTTTGTTTGGTCCTGCAAGTACAGATTACATCTTCCCTAGCGCTGATGAAGTGGGACTGGACTTTAAATAGGCTGGGGTTCTAAATGACTACTTTCTAGATCTATTTACCTCCCTGTGAGACCGAGAGAAGATGTGGATTAACAGTGGGGGATGGAGGGTGATAGGATAGAAGAGTATCTTCACAGTAAACAGAAGTGAGAGATGGGATTTATAGGATCTCGGATGGGTGCTGTCTTTCTCCTGAACCACAGTTATGTCATAACACCAATGTGCCATCAGCTTGCAATGCTGAAGTTTGCAAGGCAGCTACAGCTTCTACTACTTGCTTGACAGCAGGTACTCCAAATCAGGTTATATCAATGGCAGCAGTTTGTAAAGTTACCAGATGTTGGGCTGGATTTATCGACATACCATGCCAGCATCTAAGAAGTTGATGGCACGGACCAAGGCTAAAATGCTTCACCTGAAAACTGTTCTGGAGGGTAACTGCTAAGTGAAAGCATCTGGAATCAGTGATAAGAAGTGATTGAACAGGTTCCCATGATGAAAAGTATGTCTTACTTTCGAGGATATTGTGAAGGAGGTGCATCAAAATGAATTTGACCTTGAACATCCAGCTTGCGTGGTATATCCAGCTTGCATGGTGAAGAAGTTAACCGTGACTAGATAGATGCTTATCCCCGTGGGGTTAACAGGCATTTTGTCAATTTTCTTAAATTCGCCTTTATAGGGACTTGAAGAAAACATGATACCCACATGTTTCATACCAAAATCCTCTATTCTACTCCCCAAAACATCTGCAGCAACTTCAGCAGCTATGAATTCTTTGTGCGCCAATCAAGATGGAATGAAGAGTGAAAGGTTTTGTGGATGGGTAGGTTTTTAGTGACCTCCTGTTTGCTCCTTGATCAGTTTCATTCAATCTGTAAATGAACACAAGGATCCAATAGTTACACATGATGAGAGGCAGATGACGTGCATCTCAAACCTTCTTCATAGCCTTAAATCACTGGGTGGCGGTCACGTGCGATCGTGTGATTGGAAGGAATGGAAAGGTTGACTCTACAGATTCAGGAATCGTATTAACGATATTTCTGTGGTGTATTATCGCCAGAATCCAGACACATATATGAAAACATTGACCCCTGACGATTAGGGCAGAAGAGTGAACAGAAAGCTGTGAATACGGAAAAACAAGGAATGCAGTGGTTGCTGCGAGGTCGTCTGAAGGGAAGGGGATGTTGTGAGATATGACAGAATGCTGGAAGAATTTCCAGCCTTTCCAAAACGTGAACAGGCTGCAGAAAGGCGTCTGCACGTGCCATTGCTTCCTCAACCTGTAGGATGAGGTCATGTAGGTTCGAGGGGAAAATTGTTTCCAGACAGAGAGGAGTTGCCTTTGGGGATGATTCTGCTTGAGGCGCCAAGAAGTGAAAGAATGAATCGGTGAAAGGATTTGATTGACCTTGGGTATGTCTTGCTCAGAAAAGATCTGCACCCAAAGAAGAGAAGCAATGACAGTAGCAGGTTTTCTGCCCATCAACATTTAAAGAAATATTGCAAAATAGGTTTTGACACTAGGATGAGGTGGAAAAGCTGGAATTTCGCTAAAGCTAAAATAAGTTTCAGGCTGTAAAGTCACATGATTCTGTTTCACCTGATCTTATTTCTTGGCAGGCAGTGCATACACAACAACTGCTGTTATGTTTTGCCTGCTACCTTATACTTTGTTGTCAGTGGGTGTGGATGACTGAAAATGATTGACCCTACAGATGGTCTTATAATGGCGTACAGCTTTTCATAGGTTGCTTTCAATGTTCTGAAATGCTGAATATAAAGCTTGTTAGATGAATGGCTCATCTGCCCAGTGTGCTACCAGACTTGTCGGGTGCGATTGTAGAACTTGTAGAATTTCCTGTTTCACTTTAAATGGTGCGGTAGTTCCATCCCAGCACCATTTAAGGTGGTATGGGGAGTTCCAATCAGAAGCCAACTTAAGCTTTGTCATTGTGGACCTTATTGGCATGGTATTGAGATTTCAGCCCTTGTTAGGTGGGCCATCACGGGACCTGCCCAGTGCACCTGAGCTGGGTGGCATTAAAAAGTAGAAAAATATCTGTAAACATAACTCTACCTAAAGCAGAAACCCAGTTAAATCTCTCCAATCACGCTAATTTTGGTCCAGCCCCTAATCAGGACAGCCACAATCTAAAGTTACTTTGCATAACTGTGGTGGATGGAAACACGACTTACTTCTCATTTTTGTTTCCTGCTGTGCGTTTGAATGGGAACCCTGCTAAAGGATTGAAGTTCCTACAGAGTTCCCAAGTTCCCAAACTTTTAAAAGTCCTCAATTTGGTGGACTTGTCATTATAAATACCAAAAAAGGTCAGACAGACATCAAAGTAGAATCTTCAATCCCAGAAAGCTCAAAGATTAGGACGAAGAGACAGGAAAGCAGGCTGTTCATGGAGGTTTTAGTGGAGCTGAAACAGCAGGTCAGTGATAATATGCCTGTGCCAGAGGGAAGAGGTGGAGGAGCAGTGAGACCCAGAGGGAAACCAAAGGTGAGGTCATTCAGCCTAT
The DNA here is from genome assembly GCA_021613375.1 of Megaleporinus macrocephalus. Lineage (NCBI taxonomy): Eukaryota > Metazoa > Chordata > Actinopteri > Characiformes > Anostomidae > Megaleporinus > Megaleporinus macrocephalus. The sequence continues at coordinate 5,286,816 of CM038708.1, forward strand.
ACGAGACGTAATAAGGGTCAGGGTTGCATGTGAGATCAGGGGCCAGTGCAGGGACATTGCCAGAGGTGAATAGATATTGAAGTCGTCAGCTGGCCTTGAACCTGGGGGGCCTTTGGGGGCTACAGTAGAAGCAGACATGGAACAGCAGGCAGGAACAGCGCAGCATTTTAAAACCCAGAAGGTTTTTATAGGACAAAGGGATTTATATGACATAGGATGGAAAAGAGTTTCAAGCCTGGTCTTATTTCTAAACGTCAGGACATTTTATAACATACTTAATTTTGTTCTTTTTTAGAGGCAATTTTTCTAAAGACAGTGTTTTCAATTATGGTGGTAATACATTTGACATAAATCTTAATAACCATTATAAGCCATCCAGGAAAAATTTACCACTCAGGGGGACCATTTATTTTTGAGAGGGGACAAAAAGTGGGTCTTCGATGCTGTCACTTTTGGGCACCTTTATTTTTAAGAGTGTGCTTCTTTAAATTGATCACATACATATTTAATCCAATATATATATTTCTATATAATTTTAGCTTTCATCAACATAGTAGCCCTTACAGTACAAACATCTTTTTTAAGCTAATTAAAATTAGCAAAAAGTATTTGAGCATTTCTATTTGTCCAATCCTCTACAGAGAACCTCTACACATTTCAATGGACAATCACTGCTTATTTACTGAATTTAATACATTGAGATTAAAATTCTATTATAAAATTTGGGCTGTATAAACAATTATAACTAATTTTATGTTTTCAAATTTGTACATTTTTGGGAAACTAATTGTAATTTGCACATCTGGGCTCAAAGTAATGTAGGGTGGACTATTTATATGCTTAAATATTGTGAGTTGTGGTTGTTTTTTAGATTCCTGTAGCAACATATTTTTAAAAAAAAAGATATTTGGCAAGCAAAATGAGCTTATATGTAGTTCATATTTTTAAGGCTAGCATAAAACAAATCATCACTATTCTATTACACTAGAGAAACGTGTATCTCCAAAATAGTAACTTTTTACTGTGTACTGTGTACTTTAAATGCAAGTTTATAGAAAAGCTGATTTAATCCAAGAAACTTGAAGCATCTCTGTTGGTCCAACCATCATGAATTTTTCACACAATAAAAACAAGATCTATTGAATTGAAAACATAAATGGAGATATTTGGTTTTCTTCTGCTTACACCTACAAACATGGTACAAATTGAGAATTTCCACATTATTTGATTTATATACTGCCAGTCAAAAATTTTAGTACACTACCGGCCAAACGTTTTAAAACAGTTCTAAAATGTTTGGCTGGTAGTGTATTAAAACTTTTACCGGGGTATGTATGCATGTATGTATGTATGTGTAAATATAATATATATATATATAAAATGCTTAAAAAACGTTACTATCTTGTTTCATTTCTGTAGGTACGCGGGATCAAGGGCGTTTTCCTAGCCAATCAGAAAGCAGACGGCAAAGTGACAACCCTAATCACCTATAATAAGGGGCGGGACTGGGAGCCCCTGGCCCCTCCCACAACTGATATGAATGGCAAACCTGTCAACTGCAAACAGGTAGAAAGCTCCAGTCAGTCTTTATTTAGCATTAATTTCTCAAATGATTCTTTATTTATAGACATTTTCTCAGGTAGCAGGTACGTATTATTCACTGCTGAGTGAACAAACCCACTCAGACTGGGGTCACTATGCTGTAGTTGATAGCAGATCAGAAGGAATGAAGTAGAACCTGATTCACACGAACGTCCCCTGATGCTCTCCAGCGCGGTTTAGCTTCTCTATGGTGTCTCTGTTAGTGCTGTATTCTCCAGGCTGTATGTGGGCGTCCTGTCTGTCCGAGGTTACAAACAGACTCAGCGACCCCACCGACCTCTCACAGCCTGGAGTTTGACTCATCTTGTGCTGCAAGGCATGGTGGGTAGTGGAGAGGTAGCAGGTGCTGACCCCCGTTATCTGCGCCGGCTGACAAGTGAGGTGAAGAGCTGCCCAAGGTTTAGAGTTTCATGATTCATGTGGACTAAACATGTTGGTGTTGCTCCGCAGGCACAGCGCCCAAGTTCAAAATCGAGGATTACATGATAGACACATACAGTCATGTGCAAAGCTTTCATCCTCCATCCAGAACATCTGCACCAGTACTGCTTATTTACTGAACATAACGCATTGGAATGAAGACTAAAACACAGACAGTGGAGTCACATTATTATTATTAATTGTAGGTGGCAATGTTCTGAACTGGGGAATGTTTTGGTGCCATTTTCTGGACCCACTCATCCATGTGGAAGACCCTCTCAACAGAATTGACTTTGAATCCATCCTTGCAAATCACGTACACCATTCATGCTGATTATCTTCTCTGGAGCGAATAGGATCTTCCAGCAAGACACTGAGATACATCACACAGCTAGAAATGTCCCACATTGGTTGGAGGAGCTGACCAAGACTTCCAAGTACTACCCTGGACCATTAATTCCTCAGACTTGAGCCCAACTGAGCATCTGTGGGTCCACCTGGATGTTGGTATAGGCTCTAAGGAGCAGGAAGACAATACAGTTGGAGACAGGATTGAGACCAGGGTTTAAAAGCTCAGAGAACGTCGGCAGTCCTAAGAATAAAAGCTTATCCTCTGAACTGGTCTCCCTCTTCATTCTGACGGAGTTGCGACAGTGGGAAGGAAGCAGGGGAACGTCAAAACGTGGGCACAAGTGTGTCCTGAGTAATGAGACTCGAGTAATGAGTCTCTTTGGTAAAGGACTGTGTTCAAACTAACGTGGGCCGGACTTTTTATGTACAGTTCAGTTCATCTTTTCATCTTTAGACTCTTGTAGTAACATCATCTGTGGATTTGAAGAAATGCATTGCGAAAGTAAAAGTATTTTATTTCTAGTTAATATATCTTATATTCAGTTTTGAGATTGCTGTAAACTAATTTTAAGATTGTTTAACATTTAGAAAAGCGCTTAAAAATCAGATTCTCTTTTCCTTTATTTTGATCTTTTAGTTTCATTTCATCTCTTTATTCTCTCTTTGTGTTTTTTATTTATTTCAATTATGGGTCTGTGTTTTTCTTCCCTCACTCTGAATCTTTCTGCTTGTCTTTCTCGTTTTCTCTGTCTTTTTTGTTTCTCTCTTTAATTTTCTCTCTTTTGCACTTATTCTTTCTTTCTGTCTTTCTTCATTTACTTTCTTTCTTTTATCTACCCTTTTCTCTCCGAAATTGTGTCTCTTTATTCCTTAATTTTTTCCTTTCATACTTTCTCTATAATTGTATCCATTTTATTTTGTTTTTCTTTTTTTCCTTAGTTTCTTTCTGTTTTACTTCTCTTACCCTAGTTCTTTCTGTTTAATATCTTTCTGTTTTTTTTCTACTTTCTCACTTTTAATTATTTTTTTCTTTCTTTCTTTCTTTCTTTCTTTCCATCACTTATCACTTTTTTCTTACTCTAGCTCTAAGTATATATTTTTTCTTTTATCTTTTCCCTTTGTTTTTTTCTGTTTATCTCTCCCTTAAGTTTATCTCTCTTATTTCTCTCTGTCTTCTTTCTTTATTTGATCAGTCTCTTTTAATTTGTGTTTTCTCTCTCTCTCCCTCCATAGCCAGACTGTCACCTTCACCTCCACCTGAGATGGGCTGATAATCCCTATGTATCTGGAACTGTTCACACTAAAGACTCCGCCCCTGGACTCATCATGGGCGCAGGTGAGTCTCTCGGTCGCATATGTACCTGAACAGGAGTCTCCAGGTGTGAAAGCAGGTGTTAAACAATCAGGTTAGTTTTACTTTGAACCTGGAACAGTTCTCAAACTGAACTGATCTCTGCTGCACCACAAAGCAGTGGTCTGGGCTTCATCAGGCCAGCAGTGGTTTTCCAGTCTTCAGCTGAAACAAACAAGCTGTATAGTTGACAGCAGTGCAGTGATCATCTGAATAATAAAATAAAGCTGCAATGCGGTATCAAGAATTATCAACAAAAACACAGGCCTCATATAAACCCAACCAGCACTGCAATGCACAAAACACACCCCAGTGAAGTCCACATAGGTTAAACCATAAGTTAAAACTGCTGGGATATACATAATACAACAAATCCAAAGAAAAAAACAACAATAAAACCACTGTGAAGCATCCTAGGCTAAAGCATACTGTAACAGTGGACATGAAAAACGTTTATGGACCATTTATATCTTACCTTTGGTGCTGTATTGAAGTCATTTACTTTGACATAGTCTACCTGAAGCTATTTTATGAAATAAGCCACTTGTTTTAACTATTTTCATAATGCATAGTTGGGTTTGCATGGAAATGCACAGAAAACAGTATTTGTATTCAGTGATGATTTTCTGATTAGGCTTATTGTAAAGAGTAGTTAACTGAGTTATTGTAGCCTTCCTATCACCTTAAAGAAGTCTAGCCATTCTTCACTGACCTCTCACTTCAATAAGAATGCACTTCTGCTAATAGAACTGCCAGTTAAAGTAGTTAACTGAGTTACTATAGCTGTCCCATCTGTTTGAAGAAGTCTAGCCATTCTTCACTGACCTCTCTGTGAATAAGAATGCATTTCTGACTGTAGAGCTGCCAGTTAGAGTAGTTAACTGAGTAACTATAGGTTTTCTATCAGCTTGAAGAAGTCTAGCCATTCTTTGTTGACCTTTCTATGAATAACAATGCATTACTACAGTTACTATAACTTTCCTATCAGTTTGAAAAAGTCTAGCCATTCTTTGAACGAACTTAGGTTCAATGTTTGCGCATGAAAATCCCAGGAGATTAGATATAGTCAAATCCTTGCTGCCACATTGTGACTTGTTATCAGTTTACATTCCTACTCGTCACGACTCTGGAAGCACAATTTGCACCATCAAAAGAAAAACGCCTGTTTGCTTCTAGAAGCAGCCAATTACAGTCCCACTCGCACAGGCCTGCAACCTGTTGACTGCTTACCTGCAATGCCCACGGTGCCTTAAACCGAATCCCGCCTGTGAATTATTTAGCAGGTCGTGCGGGTACACCTACAGACCTTCAAGACAAACTTCATAGACTCAACTATTCTGAGCACAGCTGGACGGAATGTGGAGATGAGCTCATGTAATTGCAGCTAATTTAAAAAAACGATGAAGTCAGAATGTAATTGAAATCTAATAGGACTCTTCATTGTGCAGCGAGAGAGCGAGGGGACACATTATGATGATGAAGCAGATAAATAATTAAAATAGCTAAAATAATAGAATTATAATCATGAACATCAGCCAATACGTCTGGGAATTTGAGTGTGGTGTATTAATTTAGTTTAATGTGCTTTATTGGCCTGCAGTGCTTTACATGCTGTATTTCCAGTGCAGGTACAAGACAGTGCAGGTACAACGTATTGCACAGCTGCACAGACATCATGCAGATGTCAAAACGGAGTCTGTTTTACACTTTCTCATTAGGTCAAATACATAACTCACTCTAAATGTAGGTACTGTGCTATAAACTTAGTCTAATGTTTCTCATTAGGTCAAATATATAACTCACTCTAAATGTAGGTACTGTGCTATAAACTTAGTCTAATGTTTCTCATTAGGTCAAATATATAACTCACTCTAAATGTAGGTACTGTGCTATAAACTTAGTCTAATGTTTCTCATTAGGTCAAATATATAACTCACTCTAAATGTAGGTACTGTGCTATAAACTTAGTCTAATGTTTCTCATTAGGTCAAATATATAACTCACTCTAAATGTAGGTACTGTGCTATAAACTTAGTCTAATGTTTCTCATTAGGTCTAACACATAGCTTACTCTAAATGTAGGTATTGTATATAAACTGAGTTACAGTTTCTTATTAGGTTGAATGTATAACTCTAAATGTAGGTATTGTGATATAAACTGAGTCACAGTTTCTCATTAGGTTGAGTGTATAACTCTAAATGTAGGTATTGTGATATAAACTGAGTTACAGTTTCTTATTAGGTTGAGTGTATAACTAAATGTAGGTATTGTGATATAAACTGAGTTACAGTTTCTCATTAGGTTGAATGTATAACTCTAAATGTAGGTATTGTGATATAAACTGAGTCACAGTTTCTCATTAGGTTGAGTGTATAACTCTAAATGTAGGCATTGTGATATAAACTGAGTCACAGTTTCTCATTAGGTTGAATGTATAACTCTAAATGTAGGTATTGTGATATAAACTGAATCTACAGTTTCTCATTATGTTGAATGTATAACTCTAAATGTAGGTATAGCTGTTATGGTGGTCAGACAGGCTTAATTCAATGAATTCAGTGATTAAAAGATTTCTAAAACTGAAAACATTCCATTTAGGCCACCACATTGAGTTTGAGACACTGCCAACCTTAACTTCTCTCTCTCTTCTCTCTCTCTTTCTTCTCTCTCTCTCATCTCTCTCTCTGTTCTGTCTGTCTGTCCATCTGTTACCCTCTATCTCTCTTCTCTATATGTTTTTTTTTTATTATTCAGGCAATCTTGGTTCTCAGCTGGTTGAGTATAAGGAAGAGATGTACATCACCTCAGATTGTGGAAGAACGTGGAGACAGGTGAGACAGAGGCACACCTGAGGAACTGAGACAAACCTGAGATGCACATGAAACACACATGGGACACACCTGAGGTACCAAGATACACTTGAGATGCGTCTGAGGTGCTGAGAGAAACATTAGACACCACGGAGACGCATTTGAGAAACATCTTAGTTACCACGACGCCCTTGAGTTACATTTCAGACACACTTGAGGTGCTGAGACGCACCTGAGACACATCTGGAGTACTGAGACACAGAAAAGACACATCAGAGACACACTTAGAAAAATTAGAGATAGCCACAACAGAATTTGACCTCCACATTTAACCCATCCGTGTAGTGAAACACCCACATATACACACACTAGGGGGCAGTGAAACACCCACATGTACACACACACATTAGGGCAGTGAAACACCCACATGTACACACACAGTAGGGGGCAGTGAAACACCCACATGTACACACACAGTAGGGGGCAGTGAAACACCCACATGTACACACACAGTAGGGGGCAGTGAAACACCCACATGTACACACACAGTAGGGGGCAGTGAAACACCCACATGTACACACACAGTAGGGGGCAGTGAAACACCCACATGTACACACACACATTAGGGGGCAGTGAAACACCCACATGTACACACACACATTAGGGGGCAGTGAAACACCCACATGTACACACACACTAGTGAACACACACACATATACACGCACACTAGTGAACACACACACATACACACACACTAGTGAACACATACACTAGGGGTCAATGAAACACCCACATGTACACACACACATTAGGGGGCAGTGAAACACCCACATATGCACACACACTAGTGAACACATACACCAGGGGGCAGTGAAACACCCACATATACAGACACACTAGTAAACACATACACTAGGGGGCAGTGAAACACACACATATACAGACACACTAGTAAACACATACACTAGGGGGCAGTGAAACACTCACATATACACACACACTAGTGAACACATACGCTAGGGGGCAGTGAAACACCCAAATATACATACACACTAGTGAAAACATACACTGGGGGGCAGTGAAACACCCAAATATACATACACACTAGTGAAAACATACACTGGGGGGCAGTGAAACACTCAAATATACATACACACTAGTGAAAACATACACTGGGGGGCAGTGAAACACCCAAATATACATACACACTAGTGAAAACATACACTGGGGGGCAGTGAAACACCCAAATATACATACACACTAGTGAAAACATACACTGGGGGGGCAGTGAAACACCCAAATATACAAACACACTAGTGAAAACATACACTGGGGGGCAGTGAAACACCCAAATATACATACACACTAGTGAACACACACACTAGGGGGCAGTGAACTCACTTGATCGGAGCGGTTCATGTCCTGTCATGTCGGAGTCATGTCCTGTAGGTCCAGGGGATCAAACTAGTGACCTTCTGGTCATAAGATTGGATCCTTAACGTTCAGTCCACAACAAATTGAGACTCATCGGAGGTACGGAGACACACGTAAGACACTGAGACATCTCTTAAGACAGTAAACCCTTTAGTTAGACCGTCAGTAGACCAGCCAGTAAACCTGACAGTGAGAAGCCGAGAGTTTGTGTTCACGCTGGATTAAACCGTCACTCTGTCTCTGAGTGAATGAGCGAGTCTGGTTTGGTAATCTGTGCCGAGGCTGCTGGCGGGAGTTCCTGACAGTCACTCAGGACAGACATGCGTCTCTGAAAGTCAGGAATAATTACGGAGGACATTTAATCCAGGATTAAAATAGATCAGATGGTTTGTGTGACATCAAGAGTTTCAGTCACCTTCATCATTACGGTTCTCTCAAACTTCCTTCTCTCTCACGGTCCCGTCCGCATCTGCAGGACATTTTTTATTCCGTCTTTATTTTTTTTCTTCTGTTCTCCAATTTTCTCCTTTCAGAATAAAAGCTCAGGAGGGAATTTAAACGTCCTTCACTGAACTGTCTACGACTTCCTTCTTTTTTACAACACCTCTTGATTCCCAGTTAATAAACTGAAACTTATACTATTAGAGTTTTGTTGCAGCTGAGCTACTGGGACGCACCTGAGACACTGAGACACTAAGACACCCTTTGAGACACACCAAAAACACTGAGACACACTAGAGACACTTCAGAGCTATTGAGAGGCACATGAGACATACATTAACTACTGGGACACACTTCAGACATGAGGACACACTTCAGGCACACAAGACATACCTGAGATGTCCTTGAGAGACGTCTGTGGCACTGAGACACAACCGAGGCACAAGAGACACAGCAGAGGTACCAAGACACACCTAAGGCACACATTAGATACTGAGACACACCTTGAATACTGAGACACTTGTGAGTCACTGAGACACTAAGACACACCTAAGACACATCTAAGAAAATTCAGTGCTACTGAGATACACATGAGACATGTACTGAGACACACCTGATGTTGTAAAACTCACTTCAGACACACTTCAGACAGCTTTGAGACACTGAAACCCACCTGAGACATCCCTGTGACACATCTGTGACTCTTCAGAGCTACGGAGATACACATGAGACATACATTGAGACACACCTGATGTACCGAAACACACTTCAGACATATTTTAGACGCATTTGAGACACTGAAACCCACCTGAGACATCCCTGATAGACATCTGTGGCACTGAGACACAGCGGGGACACAGTAAACACATCTGAGGTACCAAGACACCTAAGGCGTACCTGAGATACTGAGACAGTAAGACACTGTTTGAGACACACCCTAAACACCAAGACACACATGAGACACAGACATGAACTGCTGAGACACACCTCAGACACATCTGAGATACTGAGACCCACCCAAGACCTCCCTGAGACACATCTGTTACACTGAGACACACTTGAGACACACAAAGCATGCCTGAGTTGTCCCTGAGACACATCTGTGGCACTAAGACACACCCGAGGCACAGATGAGGTACTGAGAGACACATGAGACATGAGACAGTTGCAATTTGAACAAATTGTTGATGGAGACTATGTCTGTTCAGCATTCTGTCCATATCAACCTATTAGATTTAGAGTCAGCAAACACAGAGAGACTCTCCCAGCATAAGCTGTAGTTAATGGGTTCATCGGCCCTCCGGGGTCCCTGAACACGCCCATGCATCAAAATCACTGTTTAGGTATGTGTCCCTGTGTTTGAGGTAATAGGGCCTAAAAATACAGATCAAATATCCCCGAACCTGCAGAATCGCTCCCCCCGTCTCGTCTTATCAGAGTACTCGGTGGAGTCATTGAGAAGATCTCACCATCTTATTGAACAGTCAGCTGTATCTCCAACTGAGCTGTAACATCGCTCGTCCCAGTAACAGCCCTGCAGGTGGACAAAGACCAAACAGGACACACCAGAATGACCACAAACTGCAGGACAAGACATGTGGATATGGGCGTTTCTCTCTCTTTCACTCTCTCACTTTCTCTCTCTATCTCTCACGCTGTATCTCTCTCTATATATATATATATATATCTTTAATTCTCTCTCTTTCACTCTCACCTTTTCTCTCTATCTCTCTCTCTTTAACTTTCTCTCTTTCTCTCTTTTTCACTCTCACTTTCTCTCTCACTCTTTCACTCTCACCTTTTCTCTCTATCTCTCTCTCTTTAACTTTCTCTCTTTCTCTCTCTTTCACTCTCACTTTCTCTCTCTCTCTTTCACTCTCACCTTTTCTCTCTATCTCTCTCTCTTTAATTTTCTCTCTTTCACTCTCACCTTTTCTCTCTATCTCTCTCTTTAACTTTCTCTCTTTCTCTCTCTTTCACTCTCACTTTCTCTCTCTCTCTTTCACTCTCACCTTTTCTCTCTATCTCTCTCTCTTTAACTTTCTCTCTTTCTCTCTCTTTCACTCTCACTTTCTCTCTCTCTCTTTCACTCTCACCTTTTCTCTCTATCTCTCTCTCTTTAATTTTCTCTCTTTCACTCTCACCTTTTCTCTCTATCTCTCTCTTTAACTTTCTCTCTTTCTCTCTCTTTCACTCTCTCTTTCTCTCTCTATCTCTCATGCTGTATCTTTATATATATATATATATATATATCTTTAATTCTCTCTCTCTTTCACTCTCACCTTTTCTCTCTATCTCTCTCTCTTTAACTTTCTTTCTCTCTCTTTCACTCTCACTTTCTCTCTCTCTCTTTCACTCTCACCTTTTCTCTCTATCTCTCTCTTTAATTTTCTCTCTTTCTCTCTCTTTCACTCTCACTTTCTCTCTCACCTTTTCCCTCTATCTCTCTCTCTTTAACTTTCTCTCTTTAACACCCACTTTGTCGCTCTATCTTTCTCACTCTCTCTCTCTCTCTCTCTCTCTTTCAATCTGTCACTTTCTCTGTCTCTATCTCTCTCACTGTCTCTCTCGCTCTCTTTTAATTCTCTCTCTTTTACTCTCACTTTCTGTCTCTAGCTCTCTCTCTATCTCTCTTATTGTCTCTCTCCCTCTATCTCTTTCTTTCTCTCACTTTTTCTTTCTGTATCTTTTTCCTTACTCCCACATTCTGTCTCTCTTTCTCTCTTGAGCATGCTTGCTCTCACTTCATCTCTCTGTCTCTTTCTCTATATATTTTTTTTCTCTCTTTCTTGCATTCTTTCTCCATCTCTCTATTGTTTTCTCTCTCTCTCTCTCTCTCTCTCACTTTTTCTTTCTGTATCTCTATTTCTCTTGCCGTCTCTCTCTCTCTCTCTCTCTCTCTCTCTCTCTCTCTCTCTCTCTCTCTCTCTTTCTTGCATTCTTTCTCCATCTCTCTATTGTTTTCTCTCTCTCTCTCTCTCTCTCTATCTCTCTCTCACTTTTTCTTTCTGTATCTCTATTTCTCTTGCCCACTCTGTCTGTCTCTCTCTCTTTCTCTCCCCCCTCTCTGCTCCTCTTTTTCTCTCTCTATCATGTCTCATGTTGTAACTCCTGATCTGAGTGTGGGTGATATGATGATGATCAGTGAGAGGGATGTGAACGAGAGCTGGGGTGAGATGTGTGATGGTTCAGGATTGTTAGGAATGTTACGGACCTCCACACAGTTCTGGTTTAAGTCTAGAACCTACTCAGTGTGTTTGTGGGTAAAGTGAGTTTGTGTGCAGTGGTAATGAACGGAGGAGTTAATGAGGTGTGTTTATGGTTTCAGGTGTTTGAAGAGGAGCACCATATTCTCTATCTGGACCATGGTGGGGTCATCGTGGCCATCAAAGACACGTCCATCCCCTTAAAGATCCTGAAGTGAGTTCTTACATCATCTCAGTGGAACCTTATTTAACGAGACAGCAGATCCACACGGATCAGAGCAGCACTTTACGCTGAAGGGGAGGGAGATAGAGAGAAGGTAGAGAGAGGATGGGGAATAGAGAAGGAGACATTGAGAGAGAAGGGTGTATATATATTTATTATTAAATATTAATCAGTATTAATAGAGTAAGTAGAGCTTTTACACTTTATCATTAAATATTAAACAGTATTAATAGAGTAAGTAGAGCTTTTACACTTTATCATTAAATATTAAACAGTATTAATAGAGTAAGTAGAGCTTTTACACTTTATTATTAAACATTAAACAGTATTAATAGAGTAAGTAGAGCTTTTACACTTTATCATTAAATATTAAACAGTATTAATAGAGTAAGTAGAGCTTTTACACTTTATTATTAAACATTAAACAGTATTAATAGAGTAAGTAGAGCTTTTACACTTTATTATTAAATATTAATCAGTATTAATAGAGTAAGTAGTGCTTTTACACCTTATTATTAAACATCAAACAGTATTAATAGAGTAAGTAGAGCTTTTACACTTTATTATTAAATATTAATCAGTATTAATAGAGTAAGTAGTGCTTTTACACTTTATTATTAAACATCAAACAGTATTAATAGAGTAAGTAGAGCTTTTACACTTTATTATTAAATATTAATCAGTATTAATAGAGTAAGTAGTGCTTTTACACTTTATTATTAAACATTAAACAGTATTAATAGAGTAAGTAGCTTTTACACTATTATTAAATATTATTTAGTATTAATAGAGTAAGTAGTGCTTTTACACTTTATTATTAAACATCAAACAGTATTAATAGAGTAAGTAGAGCTTTTACACTTTATTATTAAATATTAATCAGTATTAATAGAGTAAGTAGCTTTTACACTTTATTATTAAATATTAAACAGTATTAATAGAGTAAGTAGCTTTTACACTTTATTATTAAATATCAAACAGTATTAATAGAGTAAGTAGAGCTTTTACACTTTATTATTAAACATTAAACAGTATTAATAGAGTAAGTAGAGCTTTTACACTTTATTATTAAATATTAATCAGTATTAATAGAGTAAGTAGAGCTTTTACATACGTCAGTGTGTTTATTTAACTCTTTCCAAGCTTCTCCTAAACAACCCAGTATTATTATCAGTTCTCATCTAATACCTGCTTTGACTGCTCAGTACTTCATTAAGCTAAATCAAGATTTGCTGCTGAAGGAACTGAACACATTCATACAATGTCTGGGGCGTCCAGGAGAAATCTGGAACCTAACTTTGTTCTACAAACTGGATCAAGATCTGATCTACTTCTCTCACTATAACATATTTATGTTACTTTGTATTGTATGTCTGATTATTTACATCTGTTCTAATCAGATCTGCTGTTCTTACTGATGAACATACACTTATTGATCAGATAAAAGCAGATCGGTCTTTCTCGCTGCTGCTGTTTAGTCTGGTTAAAGGTCTGATTTTGTTTTTCTGTTCCTCTGGGAAAATTCAAAAACAACCCAAAAGGCCACACTGGCACACTCAGCCCTGAGAGACTCTTTAGATCCCCACCCCCCCCACTCAACTCAGAGCACCCCCCCTCATCTTCAGCCTCCCTCCCTCCCCTCTCCTCACTCGCTCACGCTGACTGCTCTGTTTAAAGGCTGTTTGGCACCAGAGCGACGCTTCACTCGTTCATTCAGCCCGGGAAAGAAAATGTCGCAGCCCCCCGAATAAAAGCCCCCTCAATAATCCCCCCAGACTCCGAAAGGCTTTACAGTACATTCAAACTCAGACCCCGTCACTGTGAGGGTCCTCAGAGAGACGCTGAAGACTTGAGCATATGCAAAACCTCTAACGTCTGGAACACAGCGGCTCCTGGTGTGTCCAGATATTTCACATACTTCTGAGAGAGAGAGAGTGCGAGTGAGAGAGAGAGAGAGAGAGAGAGAGAGAGAGAGAGAGAGAGAGAGAGAGGAAGTGGGAGAGTTGGAAAGAGATAGAGAGGGGAAAGAGAGAAAGTGAAAAAGAGTGTGACAGAAAGAGGGAAATTAGATAGAGAGAGAAAGAGACTGGGGAGAGTTGGAAAGAGAGAGAGTGAGAGAGAGGAAAAGAGTGTGACAGAAAGAGGGAAAATAATGAGAGAGAGGGAAAGTAAGAGGGAATTGGGAAGAGAGAGAGAGAGGGAAGGAAAGGGGAGAGAGAGCAGAGAGAGACTGAGAGAGAACAGAGAAGAAGAAGACAGAATATGGGGGAGAGTGCAAGAGATGGAGAGAGACTGGGGAGAGAGAGAAAGTGGGAGAGATGGAGACAGAGGGAGGGAAAATAGAGAACACAGAAGAGAGAGAGATAAATTGGTAGAGAGCGTAACAGAAAATAGAGAGAAAGGAATAGGGAGAGTGAAAGGGCAGTGGGGAGAGAATGGGGATAGATAGAAAGAGAGAGAGATAGATAGATTGAGAGAGAAAGAGAGATAGATAGATAGAAAGAGAGAGATAAAGAGGAAAAGAGAGAGAAATAAAGATAGATAGAGATAAAGAGGGGAAAAGAAAGAGAGAGATAGATAAAGAGGGAAAAAGAAAGAGAGAAATAGATAGAGATAAAGAGGAAAAGAGAGAGAGAGAGAGAGAGATAGGTAAAGAGATAGAGGGAAAGAGATAGATAGATAAAGAGGAAAAGAGAGAAAGAGAGAGATGGAAAAGAGGGAGAAAAAGAGGTAGATAAAGAGATAGAGGGAAAGAGATAGAGAGATAAATAGGAAAAGAGAGAAAGAGAGAGATAGAGAGAAAGAGAGAGATAGAGAGATAAAGAGGAAAAGAGAGAGAGAGAGATAAAGAGGAAAAGAGAGAGAGATAGAGGAAAAGAGAGAAAGAGAGAGAGATAGAGAGAGAAAGAGGAAGAGAGAGAGATGGAGAGAGAAAGAGGAAGAGAGAGAGAGAGAGATAGAGAGAGAGAGAGAGAAAGGGGAAGAGAGAGAGATAGAGAGATAAAGAGGAAGAGAGAGAGATATAAAGAGGAAGAGAGAGAGAGAGAGAGATAGAGAGAGAAAGCGGGAGAGAGATAGAGAGAAAGAGAAATAGATAGAGATAAAGAGGAAGAGAGAGATATAAAGAGGAAGAGAGAGAGAGAGATAGAGAGATAAAAGGAGAGAGATAGAAAGAGAAATAGATAGAGATGAAGAGGAAAAGAGAGAAAGATAGAAAGATAAAGAGGAAGAGAGAGATAAAGAGGAAGAGAAAGATAGAAAGATAAAGAGGAAGAGAGAGATAAAGAGGAAGAGAGAGATAGAGAGATAAAGAGGAAGAGAGAGATAAAGAGGAAGAGAGAGATAGAAAGATAAAGAGGAAGAGAGAGATAAAGAGGAAGAGAAAGATAGAAAGATAAAGAGGAAGAGAGAGATAAAGAGGAAGAGAGAGATAGAGAGATAAAGAGGAAGAGAGAGAGAGAGAGAGAGAGAGAGAGAGAGAGAGAGAGAGAGAGATTGTCAGTTTTCTCAGTTTTTATCTGCCAGGTTTGTAAAATCTCCCAGCGTTCCAGATTCCAGATTCCATCATACCTAAACATTCACATCTGGGTTCACATTAGTGTCTGAGTGATGAAGAGATCCGTTTATAGGTGTTTGACCTCACAGGGAGCTAATGGGACAGATTTATATGAGTATTGATCTAATATCTAAATTAATATCACACTGGCAGTGTACAGCGTGCAGCTCGTTAATAAAGCTGTAGTACAGGTACTGTAATCACAGTGAGGATGAAGCATCATCAGCAAAGACCTTCAATACAGTCTCAGTACAGTCTTTCATAATCCCACTGTAAGAACTCTAACACAGCTCTAACGCAGTAGCTTTATATAGGAGCAGATTAAACAGGTTATTAATGTGAGCTGAACAGCCCGTTCACTGTGATCGTCATGTAAGTACAGAACAGCTGTTATTCTCAGCCAGGAGACGGTCATGTAAACATGGATTAGAACATAAGACCAGAGAAAAGGTAAATACATTTGAAAAATATTGAACATTAAGAGTGAGTGACGTAATTAAGGTTAGTGGTGATGATGATGATGGTCTGTGTTCTCAGGTTCAGTGTGGACGAAGGACATACGTGGAGCGTCCACAACTTCACCAGCACGTCTGTGTTTGTGGACGGTCTGCTGAGTGAGCCTGGAGACGAGACGCTCGTCATGACGTAAGTCCAGAAATCCCTGACCCTCACCTTCACCTGGCCTTCAGTAAAGATCCCTGACCCTCAACTTTACCTGACCTTCAGTAATCAGCTTCACTTGGCTTTCAGTAAAGACCCCTGACCCTCAACTTCATCTGGCCTTCAGTAATCACCTTTACCTGGTCTTCAGTAAAGACCCCTCACCTTCACCTGGCCTTCAGTAATCACCTTCACCTGGCCTTCAGTAAGGATCCCTGACCCTCACCTTCACCTGGCCTCCAGTAATCAGCTTCACCTGGCCTTCAGTAAAGACCCCTCACCCTCACCTTCACCTGGCCTTCAGTAATCACCTTTACCTGGCCTTAAGTAAAGATCCCTGACCCTCACCTTCACCTGGCCTTCAGTAATCACCCTCACCTGACCTTAAGTAAAGGTCCCTAACCCTCATCTTCACCTGGTCTTCAGTAAAGACCCCTCACCCTCACCGTCACCTGGCCTTCAGTAATCACCTTCACCTGACCTTAAGTAAAGATCCCTGACCCTCACCTTCACCTGGCCTCCAGTAATCAGCTTCACCTGGCCTTCAGTAAAGACCCCTCACCCTCACCTTCACCTGGCCTTTAAAAAAGACACCTGACTCCCACCTTCACCTGGCTTTCAGTAAAGATAACCCACAGCAAAGCCACTTGTCATTGACCTCCCCCTATCTTACCTGTACCTGAACTTCACCTCCGCTTGATTTTTGGTAAAGCCATCTGACCCTCAATAAAGCCACCTCACCTTCACCTCAGCTCTACCTGAATAAAGTCACCTGACCCTAACTTTACCTGTACCTGATGCTCACCAACACCTGACCCTCACCTACATCTGACCCTCAGCTCCACCTGATCTGCAGTAAAGCTATCTGACCCTCACATCACCTGCACTTGATGTACACCTGACCCTTAACAAAGACGCAGGACTTCTGTTACCTCTATAAAGACACCTGACCCTCTCATACACCTAACCTTCATCTCCACCTAACTCGCACCTTCTCCTGACCCTCACCTCCATCTGACCCTCAGTAACACCCTCAATAACACTCCAAAAACCTCTACTTCAACCCCCACCTGCACCTGCCTTCACATCCATTCACCTAACCCTTGATAAAACCCTTTTAACCTTCACCTCTACCTGACCCTTACATACACCTGACCCAGCTCCACCTTCAATTCCAGCCCCCCCCCCCCCCCGCCCCCACACACACACACTTTCCTGACCCTGATGCACCTGAACTTCAGCTCTATAGAACGTTTTCACACATACCTCTCAGTTACGTCTACCTGTCCAGAAGACCAGCCACTAGACCTTAAGTACAGATAACCTCAGTTTCACCTGCTACAGGTGATGGCCTTTAGATCTGTGGTGACTCAGCAGTCAGGGTTAGTTGTTCAGTTCAGTCAGTTCAGTTCATGCCACCTGACATGGTTTGCAGTACGTGAAACAGGGTGCCAGGTGAAAGATGGTAGCAAGCCAAGAACTTCTGTAGGATGTTCTAGAGCTTTGGTGAAGGTAGTGAAGGAATTTTCTCACATTGAGTATCTCCTAAATGCAAAACAGTGGTGCCTCGTGGGCCATTGATGCCAGAGGGGACCAACAACTCTGGTACAGAACGGTCACACCTCCGTTCCGACCAGGTATCTTCTATAATGAACACAAGAGCACCAAGGAAAGTGTTGGAGATCAGCAGTGAACGGGCACTGTTACGTCTAAGCCTGGTTAAGGTGGACATAATATTCTGATATGACCATGTAATTCATAATAACTCTTAATACTTAAATAAGAAAAGAATGCAAACATCTTCCCTGGTGGTCCCAGATTTTGGTCCTATCGTAGCTCTCCAGCTGTTATATAATTACTTATGTAGGAGTCTGTATAACCTGTAGCTCTTTCCAATATGCATCTGTATATACATCTCATTATATCTATCTGACCGAGAGGAGAGAATAACATACTGATCCCCTCCTTAGAGCCCCCGTGAATAGTGGATTGTGAGGCAGCATGATCAGCGTAATCCGCTGACCCTTGCTAAACGTGGAGCTTCGTCTGACACACCCCAGGCACCCACCCACCCGTGGAGCGCAAGGAACAGTAATTGTCGATAAGAATTGTGATTTTAACTGGCGGGGAGAAACCAGGGGTGTCAGGTTTGATTGGGGTCAGCAGGGACAAGGACCAGTCGGCGTCTCCACAGTGATAGAAGGGGCTTGTTCAGAGCGGGGTGTGTGTGTGCGTGAGCGAAGGATTGATGGCCGCTGTGATAGGATGGGGCTTTTCTTTGGAGCTGGGAGTTCGATTTTTAGCGGTGCAGAACTCTAGCTGATAATGAAGTGTCGTGACAGAGGGAATGGCTCCAAGGACAAAAAGGAGAGCAGAGGGATGTATCTATCCTCAGCCGGCTAGAAAACAAAGCCGTGCGAATCAAGACTTCTTTCTTTTGTCACTGTTATTTGTCGTGGTCAGCAAGCGGAGACGGCACGTCCCTGTTGGAACGCTCGACTGCGTCGAAACCCACATGGCGACGTACGTGTCCAATTCCGAAGCGAGTAATTAGCGAGCCTTTGATAAATCATTTGAATTTGTTTTATCGTTAATTGGTCGCAGCACCGAAAGGAAGGTCTTTGCAGATTTTCAGACCGAAAGCTTAATTGAGGCGATCTTAATAACTAGAGGCGTAATTGAAGTGATCTTAATAACCAGAAGCTTAATTGAAGTATGGACTGTTAAATGGCTTGTGCTTCAGAGAACTAGCACTCTCCCAGAAGATCAGAGTGTCTTAACACTTCGCTGAACCCCATTCATGCTTCATCCCTCTAACGTTAACGTAGGGCTCCATCTAGAGGCAGCAGAGATCATCTCCTCTCTGGGCAGGACACTGGATGGAGCTGATTCAGTCTTTTGTCTGGCTATGAAGTGTAAAAGGCAAGGCCCTGATGTAAAGGCCTACTGAAGTGAGACAGGCGCTCATTAGCCACATGCTAATGGATAGCGAGCGCCCAGCTTGTCCTCTTATGTTCAGACGAACTGTTCCTGAGATGAGCGATTGGACGTCATGTGAAGTTCACAGTTCAGTAGTCACGCTTTTCTGATGAATGGTGAGAGCGAGTTTGGTTTGATTCCTCTTCCATTCTAAACCCAGTGTTCTCCAACAAGCTCAACAAGCCCCCACCCCACCCCCCAGTTGATCCACAACACAGATAAACCTAAACATGGGACGGTGTGTTCTTTTGGTTTTATTGTACTTCTAGAAAAGTTTGCAACCAACTACCTACAATACACGGGTGAATCCACATTCTAGAACATTCAGGTTTTTCAGATCAGCCTCTGTGGGATATTTAGAGCCTGTTTTTCAGGTTCTTTTGGCTCCTGGGTTCTTCTTCTAGAATGTTTTGAAGATGGCTACCTACAGTACAATACCCTTCTAAAATGTCAATGATGCTGTTTGATGTTTGGTGGCGTTTTAATGCCTGGAATGCCCACGGTGGTGTCATTGTGGACAATCTGGCCTTTAAAACACCACCAAACAAAGTGCTCTCCAACAACCACCCACTATACTTGGTTGGTGCATTATATGCATATGTTCCTGGAACATTCTCGACCATTTACACTGGTCCATTTAGATGGTTGGCTGTTTTTTGGCAACATATTGAAAACCCAAGCCCAACCAACCCAAACCTAAAGAAAGTTGTTTTCCTCAACTAAAGGATCCTCACTAACCTGATATTTATACGACTACATTTTCTAAATGTTATATTTTGGTAAAATTGGTGTCACAAATAAAATATATTAAGCTCGGTTATCTTGTATGTGCATCTCATTCGCTCGCGTTACGTCTGCTGGAGTTTAGTAAATATCTCTGTTCTTCATGCTGGCCATACCTGCTATGTTGTCTGCTATGCTAGCTAAAAGCTAAATCAAGGCTAAAGTCTAGACAATCTGGATTAACATGAACTCAGACTGTAAGAGCTAGGCAGCAGCAGATGTGGGATTACTGAGAGAACAGCAGCTCCCGTTGGTAGGCCACATCTTCTGTTAGACACAACTGGTCAGTTACAAACATGGTCAGCTTGGTCAGTCGTCAGGAACCTAGAACATAAACATCTAATTTACTGTGTTTGATCTTCTCTTGTTTTATTTGTTGTTGTTTTTTCTCTTTGATGGAAAACTTTCCCTGCACTTTCTTATTCTCACCACTGTTGTTGTATTTCCTAGATTGTTTTCTTCCCTTGTTCACTGTACAAGAATATGAATAAAAAAATAAAAAACATTCTGTTCCTCAGTATCAATGGAAACTGCATTCTGGAACTTAATGCTCAACATACAATCATTACATTCCTCTCTTCATTTGTCAAGAGAAGAAATTACAACACTAATAAAATATTGATGGTCGTAGGTATCAGTATCTCCATTGCCAGAGCAAATCCTGCTTAAAGGGCCAATATCAGCACCGAAACTGAGATGGTATTGATATTTGGGCAGCACTACTCTCCTTTAGTCACACTGTTCATGTGGTTTGTTGCCTCTTTTTCTGAAACACTGCAGAAGTTTCAGTTACCTGTTGTTGGAGAATTTAAATGAATGGATTTGGGTCCTGAAATGCTTCCATCTTGAGCTCCTTACACTTTAATCATGTTACAGCTGTAGGTGAATGTAATATTGGGAGTCTTGCCCAAGGACTTTTATTAGTTTAGTGTGGTTGGCCTGCCAAGGTGAGGAAGCAAACCCCAGTATGCTATGTGTGGTACAGCAGTCTTACCCGCTAGGCCTTACCAACTAGGAGTGATAGGTTGGTGGTAGAGGTGGTGTGAAGGGCCAAAGACCACACTTCAAGTAGGAATACAGTAAGCTCTCCTCTTCTGTGTTCCTAACTAACTAATGTGTGTTGGTGTGTTTGCAGGGTGTTTGGCCACATTAGCTATCGTTCAGACTGGGAACTGGTGAAGGTGGACTTCCGTCAGTCTTTCCCCAGACAGTGCACAGAGGACGACTACGACTCCTGGAAACTCACTAACCTGCAGGTATTTCCTAATGGAGCGTGGGTTTCTATTACTTGTTGGCTACATTAACCTCGTGGCTCCAGCGCAAAACTAAAGAAGCGCATTTCAGGTGCCAAGTGTGGCTTGGCTGATGGACTACGTTGGGGGGGGAGCGTGTGAAAAGTATGTAAATTTGATTTTTTGCTTGAACGCTCGCTCCAAGCGCCTCTCTCTCCAACCTCTGGAGCTTCTCTTGTTATTGGACACAGTAAATTCACAGGCTGTCTGTTCTACAGCAGCTGATTTATGAAGGTGCTTGTTTCTGCTTGATGCTGTGAAGTAACGTCTTGTTCGCTCCACAGG
The DNA here is from genome assembly GCA_021613375.1 of Megaleporinus macrocephalus. Lineage (NCBI taxonomy): Eukaryota > Metazoa > Chordata > Actinopteri > Characiformes > Anostomidae > Megaleporinus > Megaleporinus macrocephalus. Next base: position 5,308,210 of record CM038708.1, read on the forward strand.
GAGAGCACTGCATCATGGGCCAGGAGCGAACGTACAGGAAGAGGAAGGAGTCGTCTCTGTGCATTAAGGGAAAGAGCTACACGTCAGCACTAACAGCTAAACCCTGTCAGTGCACCGAGAAAGACTTCAACTGGTACAGAACTTCCTGCCTCTGTATCAGCACAGTGGGTCTCTTTGTACGTGGGGGCCACTATGAGTGATCAGGCAGCGGCAGATAAAGGGCTGTTCATGTACTGACAAACTGTGTTTATTGAAAATCCCTCGTCTGAACTATTCAGATCATCAGATCTTAGTCAAAAACAAAATCTTATAAAATTCTGTATAGGGCTACATTAATAACTAATTAGAAATTAATAACTGGCCACTTTATTAGAAACACCCACCTTGTACTGCCACTAACTGGCCACTTTATTAGAAACACTTACTTTATACTTCCACTAACTGGTCACTTTATTAGAAACACCCACCTTGTACTGCCACTAACTGGCCACTGTATTAGAAACACCCACCTTGTACTGCCACTAACTGGCCACTTTATTAGAAACTCCTACCTTCTACTTCCACTAACTGGTCACTTTATTAGAAACACCCACCTTGTACTGCCACTAACTGGCCACTGTATTAGAAACACCCACCTTGTACTGCCACTAACTGGCCACTTTATTAGAAACTCCTACCTTCTACTTCCACTAACTGGTCACTTTATTAGAAACACCCACCTTGTACTGCCACTAACTGGCCACTTTATTAGAAACATCTACCTTGTACTTCCACTGACTGGCCACTGTATAAGAAACGCCTACTTTATTCTTCCACTAACTGGCCAGTTTATTAGAAACATCCACCTTCTGCTTCCACTAACTGGGCACTTTATTAAATACACCCACCTTGTACTTCCACTGACTGGCCACTTTATTAGAAACTCCTACCTTCTACTTCCACTAACTGGCCACTTTATTAGAAACTCATACCTTCTGCTTCCACTAACTGGACACTTTATTAAATACACCCACCTTGTACTGCCACTTACTGGCCACTTTATTAGAAACTCCCACCTTCTACTTCCACTAACTGGCCACTTTATTAGAAACACCTGCTTTGTACTTCCATTAATTAGCCACTTTATTAGAAACACCCACCTTCTACTTCCATTAACTGGCCACTTTATTAGAAACACCTACTTTGTACTGCCACTAACTGGCCACTTTATTAGAAACATCAACCTTGTGCTTCTTCTAAGTGGCCACTTTATTGGAAACCCCTACTTTGTGCTTCCACTAACTGGCCACTTTATTAGAAACACATACTTTGTACTTTCACTAACTTACCATTTTATTAGAAAGACCCACCTTGTGCTTCCACTAACTGGCCAGTTTATTAGAAACATCAACCTTGTGCTTCCACTAAATGGCCACTTTATTAAAAAACACCTGCTTTATACTTCCACTACCTGGCCACTTTATTAGAAACACTTACTTTGTACTGCCACTAACTGGCCACTTTACTAGAAACACCTACGCTGTACTAGTAAATAGACTGATGGTTCTGTTGTGGGTTTTGTTTGTGTGTTGTAGTGATTACGGGTTTGAACGATCTCCTAGTCTGAAGGCAGAAGGCGATCGCTGTTACCCCGACTTTTGGCATGATCCGGACGCTCCACCTGATAACTGCCATCTGGGGCAAACGTTCGAGTCTAGCACAGGGTAACTCACACAAACACTCTTACATGTACAGCACTGCGCAAAAGTCAGAGACCACCCTTTATCTATTTAATAACCAGTGTTTCTGAGAGGATTCAGTAGAAGATAATCCTCATGCATTGTAACATTCCTGCTCGGTTTCTGTCTATGCGGCTTTATTTACCCTCCCTCGAGTATCTAGCCACGTGCTTTTGTTGTTGTTTTGGTTTTTCTCTTCTCCTGCTCAGCCTCCACTTGTTGTCTGTCTTGCCTGTGTCTGGTCTGTAGTCAGAGCAAGAAGTTTTAAGTCAGCCAAAAGTATAAACATATATAATCCAGAAGATGAAAAATATTTAGGTCTTTCATTTTGTCAAGCGAGGCGGCATGGTGGTTAACCCTGTCTCCTCACAGTAAGATGATCTGGGTTGGATTCCCGGTCCGGGTGGTTCTGTGTGGAGTTTGCATGTTGTCCCCATGCTTGAGTGGGTTTCCTCCAGGTACTTTGGTTTTCTCCCACATGTCCAAAGACATGCAGTCAGGTTGATTGGTAACTCTAAATTGCCCGTAGGTGTGAGTGTGTAAGTGAATGCTGGCCATGCGATGGACTGGCGAACTGTCCATGGTGTACCCCGCCCTCGCCTGATGACGGCAAATAATGGATGGATGGATTTTGTCAAGCATGTAGTTTCATTTTCAGTGTTGCTCCAAAAGTGAAACAACAGGAGTTTTGAAAACTGATTAAAAGCTGCAAAGAAAATGAGTCTTAACAACCACCTGGAAGACCTGGTAGAACCATCAACACTGTCCCCCCATAGGATAAACAGCACTTTCATCTTTGAGATCTAGTAGAACATCCAGGTCCACCTTCAGATCTGAGAACATCCACAGGTGTTTCTCTCCATTCCTTCACTGTGAGAAAACACTTCAACACTGTGGGTCTGAAAGGATGTGTAGCTGTTCGAGAAACTTCTCACTCAGAAAAGGATATACAGAGGCATCAAACAAAGAAGGTGCTGCTGTTCTCAAAACAATGGGCTGACCACCCCAGAGTCCAGAACCTCAACACCGTGGACGTTGTTTTGGGTTATTTGGATGGTGAGAAGCAGTGTCTAAGACTGAGCTTTGAAGGTGAGGAACTGAAAACGAGTCTCCTGAGAGAGAACAGAAGCCGTAATGAAGGTAATGAGTGACGTACTGAACATTCTGACATCTCACGTTTAGTTGTTGAAGCCTTTGTTTCATTTTCTGTAAATGTAAATGAACAACTCGTATCTATTTTCACTGGAAGTGAAACGTGGTCTCTGACTTTTGCTCAGTAATATATACACAGTTACAGACACACACAGTCACGCAGACAGTAAGTGGTGGGATTTCAGCTGTGTTAAGCAGAGCATGACGGTGAGGAAGGGGGCTCTCGGGGGGTCGCTCATTCTGAAAACAGGACACACACACACACCCACGGTTTTACATGAGGCTTATCCTATCTGGAAATGTGCTGGAGGCGGACTCGGTACTGAATACTAAGTAGAATACACTCTGAATGTATTTAAAGCAGGATGCGTGGCGATGAATCTGACCGTTCCTCTCTTTATATGTACTTTTTTCATCTTTAAATCTTCACCATAGTAACCATCACTGTCATATCAAAACTTCATTATTATATCAAAGCACCCCGTATCTCCATTTCTGTCTCCTAAAAATGGCACCTTATTTCCACATTGTGTCAAATTTTACTATACACAGAAATGAAAATGATGGATATGATCGACAAATATATACACTAGAGAGTATGTGAAAGAAATCAGAGCAAGAGTATATATACACTGAGAGATCTGAATAATCAAAGTAGGAGTGTATGTGTGTATATATATATATATATAATATATATATATATATATATATATATATATATATATATATATATATATATATATATATATATATATACTGAGAAATCTGAAAGAAATCAAGTATATATACACTGAGAATTCAGAGTATGGCTATGTATTCACTAAGAGGTCTGAGAGAAATCAGAGTAAGAATGTATATACACTTAGAGATCTGATAAATAAGAGTATATATACACTGAGAAACCTAAAAGGAATCAGAATAAATGTGTATATATAAACTGAGTAATCTAAAAGAAATCAGAGTAAGTGTATATATACACTGAGAATTCTTAAAGAAATCAGAGTAAGAGTATATATACACTGAGAGATATTAAAGAAATCAGAGTAAGAGTATATATACACTGAGAATTCTTAAAGAAATCAGAGTAAGAGTATATATCGTCCCTCTTTTGTAAATACAGTATTTGTATTTGATAAACAGTGTTTGAAGTTCATGGTATGCATAGTTCTATGTAAAACATACCGTTTAACATTCTATGGCAGCATTAAAGGAAAATTCAGGACAAAAAACACTCACAGGTTTCCACTTTAACCCAAATGCCAAGTGGCAACCACCATACACTACACCAATAAGAGTCCTTGGGTAAGACTCCTAAGTCGGCAAAAATGCCATGAATGTGAATATAAGTGTAAATTAAGTGAAGACTAATGTACATAAAAAGAAACTGCACTCCTGAATCTGCACACTCATTTTAAATAGCTTCCAGTTGTTGAGTAATCTGTAATAGACCTGCTTATATGGTTTCAGACACACAAGCATCCTGGAAGCACAATAAAATAATGAAGGCAGTGCTTTACAATGCTTTAACTGTACTGCTGTACTGAGTAGCGTTACTCCTAATATAAACCATATCAACTAAAGCCACTTTCTTTATAAATGACTGGCTGACATAAAACTGAACAACAGTAAGTGAATGGAGTGACTCGAGGGGTTTACAGTGAAGTGCTGCTCAGTGACCTGTTGTTACTCTCCAAAAGGCCCAGTTCGCCCACAGAGCTGCGATTCAACAGAAGCCACAGACGCACTGCTGTATTGAACGTCCTTTAAAAGCCGCTGTGCTTGCCTCACCATCAGACTGCGAACTGCCTCACAGAGGGCAAGAGGAATCATTGCGCAGTACTCCACAATTTGCAATTAGACTGGGACTCACAAGGAGCGGCACAGCTGACCAACATCAATACTGCACACTGACTGAAGACCCTGAAGGCAATGCATTCTGCTTAGCTTAGCAAATCATTTAGAATTGCTCAGCCTGGCTTGTACACTGTTAACTGCACAGCCTGGCTATTTGCACTAACTCCACCTGGTAAATCATGTGACAATGGCACACCACTCTTAGTCTTTTAATAGTTTAAAAGTGTTTATCTGATCAATAAGTGTATGTTCACCAGTAAGAACAGCAGATCTGATTAGAACAGATGTAAATAATCAGACATACAATACAAAGTAATAGGAATATCTTATTGTGAAAGAAGTAGATCAGATCTTGAGCTCCAGTTTGAAGAACAAAGTTAGGTTCCAGATTTCTCCTGGACGTCCCAGACATTGTATGAATGCATTCAGTTCCTTCAGCAGCAAATCTTGATTTAGCTTAATGAAGTACTGAGCAGTCAAAGCAGGTATTAGATGAGAACTGATAATAATACTGGGTTGTTTAGGAGAAGCTTGGAAAGAGTTAAATAAACACACTGACGTATGGAAAAGCACTACACTATTCATACTGTTTAATATTTAAATAATAAAGTGTTTACTGAGTAAATAAAAGCTTCCTGTCTGGAAATAATAGCTTCTTAAATATAATATCTTTTTTGCTCAGTACTGTATATAATTTTCATATTTTCCATGAACATAATTGGAGCAGTACTGAAAGAAACTGAGTTTGAGGAAAAGTTATTTGAGAGATTTGAGTTTATATAGTATCAACCAGAACTTAAGTGAGTGCCATTTTCCATTCAATCCGCATGACTACAAAATAAATAAATACGTTTTTGTTCATTTTGGCTTCCCTGGACATACACTATCAGTCAAAAGTTTGTTATTAGTTGTTAATATTAGAGAATAACTGTGAAGAGATAAAAACTGTAAAATAGTTGGTATGGAATTATTCCTGGAGCAGAATAAAACATCTGGTTGTGTTTAAAGAATGTTTAGAGGGTCTTTAAGACTTTTTAGACTCCAGCTTCATGAGGAGCCACTTGAGCTGCTTCTCTAACAGGACTGAAGAAGATAGTGTAGATGCTGAGATCTTGTTCTGATAAATAGGTTTGGGGGTTTTATAGCTCTAATAAAAATATACGTTCTCATTTTTACATTTAAATACAGTCAAATGTTTGTTTTAGTAATATTTGTGTACAAATATCAAATACTCCAACTTCACTGTTTACACCCGTCTCTCAACACATTCAGATCTAACCGTCTTTATAGTTATAAACATATACATTCAGGTAGGTGTGTCCAAACTTTTGACTGGTAGTGTATATGAGCCTAGGAATGGAATATTAAAATATCTGAAATGAAAATATGCTTTACAGAAAATCTCACTGTACAAGCTGTAGTTTTATTATAAACCTTAGCTAAACCTGTTGCACAGCACCATCTAGTGGCAGATGTGTGATTTTTAAATTTTAGTGATTGGGGGTTAGGTTTAAACCACAAATGCAGGTTCTCAGGACACATGACTCATTCAGGTTTAAACTTTAAACCAGTGGTCCTGGTAGACCCCATGCCCTCCAGATTTTTGTGTTGGGTACAGGGCAAACGCTAACCTCCAGGACCAGGGTTGGGAGCCACTGCTCTACACCACAGCTAAGCTCGTGACAGTAGAGCTGCTCCAAGGAGAGGAACTTCAAACATGTTCTAGCTGGTAGACCAGGTTCTGTCTAAGTGGGGAACACAGTGTAAACAGGGGGCAGTGCTTATGCTAATGAAGAAGAATCACCTCCAACACTAACACTGTGTGTTTCGCTTCCTAGCTACCGTAAGGTGGTCTCCAATGTATGTGAAGGTGGCACCAATAAAGAACAAAGCTCCAAGCAGCACTCCTGTCCTCTGCTGCCCCCTAGAGGCCTGCAGCTGGGCATTAAAGGACAGATGCTCACCGTGGCACCTGGTGATGACATCACTTTCGTTGTACATCAAGAACAGGTAGAGTGTGTCAACTGTCGCATTCTCAATCAGCAAGAACCTCCTCCTTGTATCTCCACTCACTGTCCACTGTATTCATACAGGAGCTCCACTTCTCTGTATACTTTATTACTCTGTTCTTTAATGATCAGGACCCCCACAGGACCACCACAGAGTAGCTACTATTAGGGAGGTGGGTCATTCTCAGCACTGCAGTGACACTGACGTGGTGGTGGTGGTGGTGTTTTAGTAGTGTGTGTTGTGCTGGTGTGAGTGAATCAGACACAGGAGTGTTTAAACACCTCAGTATCACTGCTAAACTAAGAATCGTCCACCAACCAAAACTATCTGGACAGCAGTGTCCTGTGGGCGGCGTCCTGTGTCCACTGATGAAGAACTAGAGGAACACAAACTGTGCAGCAGCAGATGAGCTACTGTCTCTGACTTTACATCTACAAGGTGGACCAGCAAGTAGTAGGAGTGTCTAATAGAGTGGACAGTGAGTGGACACAGTGTTTAATTTTTAATCCTGTGTTTTCTAATTGTCAATCTTATAAACGATAATATAAATATTTGTCTTCATATTATTGATAATATTCATATTTCTTAATATTACTATACATATGCTTGTGTCACTATAGATGCTCTGGTCATGTATCTGATTGCAGCTTTTAAATGCTAGATATCTAATTGCAGTCACGTGCAAAAACTTTTGCACGCTTACTCAAGTTTCATGCTCTTGTTTATTTTATTTAGTGTAAATAAACTGAAATTACAGATTTTTTTTAAATGATGGGACACTTTATATTTTATATTGTATTTTTTCCAGTATGTCAAACGTTACACCCAGAATTCTCTTTCTCTATTTCTTTCTCAGGGAGACACCAGCAACACAAGGTACCAGGTGGATCTGTGGGATGGGGTCAGGGCGATCTACGAGAACCTGACAGTGACCGATGAGCCCATCCAGCATCGCTACGAGAAACCAGGGGTGTATCGGGTCAGCGTTCAGGCGGAGAACTCTGCTGGCCAGGATAGAGCCACGCTCTACATCCAGGTCACCAGTGAGTGTTTACATTCATGTTCACCTGTTTTTTGCCATCAGAATGAAGAGGGAGACCAGTTCAGAGTTTAAGCTTTTTATTCTTGGGACTGCGGTACCGACGTTTCTCTGAGCTCTCAGACCCTGATCTACCCTGGTCTACCCTGGTCTCCCCTGGTCTCCCCTGGTCTCCCCTGGACTCAATTGTGTCTCCAACTGCATTGTCTTTTATGGCCCGCCTTCTTGCTCCTTCGCCCACTTTGGGCGACACCTGGCCACATCGTTATCTCCTGGGTGGAGTGGTTCTTGAATAGAAGTTCTAAGGATAACGTTGCAGGGTCTTGCCCTTGGGCCTAGAGTTGCCTGTCGTAAATGCCCCAAATGCCAGAAGTCACAAAGCCATGACCTTCCCGCAAGCCTGGCAGCTTTCAGCAGACCCATATGTAAGCATACGCTTTCACCCGATTCTATGGAACATAAAAATTCCAGGAAACAGCAGGAAGAGGAACAAACATACTTTACTTTAATGCAACTCAGTGAAACCAGTGAAGTTATTATGCATCACGTCTTTGGTCTCTTCATCCAGAAACTTACAGACAATGTAAAAAACAACACACTTTCAAAATATGTTCCTTTTCCAAGCTTCTCTTTGTGGAAACAACCCAGTATTATTTACAGTTCTCATCTAATACCTGCTTTGACTGCTCAGTAGTTCATTAAGCTAAATCAAGATTTGCTGCTGAAGGAACTGAATACGTTAATACAATGTCTGGGGCGTCCAGGAGAAATCTGGAACTACACTTTGTTCTTCAAACTGGAACTCAAGATCTGATCTACTTCTCTCACAATAACATATTCATGTTACTTTGTATTGTATGTCTGATTATTTACATCTGTTCTAATCAGATCTGCTGTTAATCGATTGAGATAATCGATTAAGGAGCCTAAGACCATTGCACATCAGTGTTTATATACTATATAATAAGATCCTATATACTATATAATATATAGTCCTTATATGAATATCCCTAACAGACTGCACTAAACATGTAAACACTCATCAAAATACATACTGTGTAGCGCGACTCTGCAGCCGAGCAGCAACCTGGGGTACAGAATGGTTTGGGTAAAAGAGAGAAAACACCCTGAAAACTCTACATGCAGCCATTTAACACTCGAGCAGCTTTCTGAGCTCCTGTTTGTGCTGAATTGAGTGCAACCGTAGCCTGAAATGCTAATGATGTTCTTGGAAGCAGCAGCGTGACTCTGACTCTGACTCCTTGTGTTTAGCACCTCTGCAGGAAGTCCATCTGGAAGTGGTTCCCATCGCAGGCAGGAACCAGCTGGTGAATTTGACGGCTGTAGTGCTTCCTGCGGACGCTAACCTGACCGTCTTCTACTGGTGGATTGGAGATGACCTGCAGGTACCACTGCCTTTATTCACCTTCCACAAGATCTGATTATAATATATAGCGTCGGGTAGCTCGCGCCAGCTTTAAACACGAGGTCAGTAATAAGAGCAATAAATAGCAACGATGACCATATATACTGTAATAAAACCTGCTTTTGTATAATGTGTTGTTATGGTACCGGACAAGGAGGGTTTGGGTTAGCTAACGTTTATATTAACTTTAGTCAGAAACACTCTGAAATGTAAAGTTACATTACTCTCTGGCCACGCCCCCAAACTGCAGACCGCTACTACACTAAATACGTAAAAAATAAAATATAATAAATAAAACAAATTAATTAATTAATGAATAAATAAAAGGACTCCATCGTTAGAAGTCCTTTAGTAGTGCAGTATGTAATGTTCCAGAGGGTGCTGTTTGGGACACAGCCTTACTGTCTAACATTAATGTTAGTCTTGTCTAGTCAGGAAAGCTTATTTATAATTTACTGTAATTCCACAGAAATTGTTCTAAGTCACTATATATACAGTGATTTACTACCTTACCTACAGTGGGAGGAGCTAATAGGAAAAGTTTTAGGGGATAGGGTGGGCTTTGATTCATGTTAGCAAATGTGCCCCCCCCATATCCAAATCAGAAGCCTGAACCACCCCAACTGCCTTCTTTCAGTGTAAAGGAGTAGTGCCTCTAATTTGAGCTCTTCCTGGATGGCTGGATGGCCTATCAAGTAGAGTGTGACCCACCACCGTACGAAGAAAGCTCATAGATAAACTGTGGTTGTGCATTAAAAGTGTGCCAATGTCAAGAACATGTTCACTTTTTTACAAAGTAAGAATTTAGAACTAGTTGTCACTTGTGTTTGCACACCCAGAAACTTGACCTCCGCATTAAAACCTTTTGTACAGTGAAACATCCACATGCACACACGCACTAGGGGGCAGTGAGCACACTTGCCCAGAGTGGTGGGCAGCCCTATCCATGGCAATGTTTGCACACACTTGAACATTTAACCCATCAGTGCAGTGAAACACCCACATATACACACTAGCTGGCACAGAGGGGTGGGCAGCCCTACACTGTAAACCCAGATAAGTCGATTGGGTTACTTAAAGAGTTTGATGCAAGTGATTGCCTTAAAATATTTAAGCCATGCAAACTAGAGAAAATCAAATGGTTTGAGTAAAATCAACTTACATCTCAAATAGACTGGAAGTAATCATTGAATACAATTAAATCTAAATTGTTTATACTTAAAATATTTTGTAAATACAACGCTACTGACCATTTAATTCAACTCAACATTGAGATCCTGTGATCAAAAAAAAGTTGTGAAAAAATTTAATAGTCTCCATAAAAAGCTGATGTGTTCCTATGTCAAAAGACCACAATCAGCAGTTAAATTTAGTTTGATTTTATTTATTTCATTTTTGAAGGGTTCAGTAGTGACGATGACTGATTTTGATTAGTCTAGTTAGAATACTGTTTGGCTTACAATAATTCTTAAATACAGTTTACAAATTGAAATGATAAAAACACAGTAAATTACATTTTCTAACTTTAGATCAGCATCAACTGCAGAACAACAGTTTTACACCACTTGAACACGGAAAACAACTTACTAAGATCCAGAATGTGAAAAAGAGAGGGAGCATGTCGGCTTGGTTAATTGTAGTCCTCTGTAGTTCTTCAAGAAAAGAAAACAATGGAGAAAATGTCCACTGTAGAGAAATCCCAGCTCTACAGAGTTTCTGTCCGAGGAAAAGAAGTTAAACTCAGAAAACACCAAATCTCACAGTGAAAATAGAAAAGACTTCAAAACCTTTACAAGCTCCACTAAACAACTCAAACTAGTCTAGATTGAACTGACCAATGAGAATCTGACAAGGTGCTACAGGGGCGTGGTCCAAGCTAAAACCTGATGTTTTAAGTTTGTTCAATTTAAAAATATTAGCGTACTCAGTTATTCTTTTAAAATAGTAGAAGATACTAAACATTTTAAGTAATGAAATAAAACTTTTGGTTTTAAGCATCAGTACACAAACTCTTTACACACAAACTAATTACGGGTTAATATTGTATTCAGAGTGACTGAGGGGCAGTTGGGGTTTAGGTGCTGAAAGGCACTTCAGTCATCTCCTCACGGTTCAGGAGATCGAACTGCTGACCTTCTGGTCACACGGCTTGTTCCCTAACCTCTAACCCACGATTGCCCCAAAACGAGGGGCTCTGGCCTCAAAGCTCAAAGCCAAAGCCCTCAGAGTTGAAACCCAAGCTCTCATAAGCTGGACTTCCAAGTCATGGAACATGCATTTCTACTGCTGTTTGTATTGCTAAAACTGCCAGCACCCCCTAAAACTGTACATCACCCCCTAAAAACTCTTCAGCACCCCTTGAAAATACGTGCACTGTATACATGTATTACATAAATGGAATTAGGCGAATTGCCAGCACGACAGCAACAGGAGAAATGGGCAAAACTAAAAGAGTAAACTATTCTGAAGGTCAAGGTGGATACATTCTGTGTGTGACTAAAGTTAACTTGAGTCATCGATGTGTTTGTCCTTCTCAGCCGAAGCTGACCTTGGAGAACAGTTTGCTTACAAGGTTTCCTGAGGAGGGCGAAGTGTCCGTCACCGTCCAGGCCTCCAATGGTCGCTCCACAGTTCAGGACAGCAAGACCGTACGGGTTTACGGTAATAATTAGTCTTTTACCCTTAAAATTTTTTTTTTTTTTCTTCTTTCCAATGTAGCTGTGAGCAGCTGCGCTTGCTCAAACGGTCTAGATCGGGGTCTGGATCTCCAGCTCCCTACAGGCAAGCATTGGAAAGGATACATCATATTCAACTGATCTGTGGAGTTTGGCTTCATCATGGATTTTGAAATTTGGACAGTCCCTTCTCCTGGTTTTATTTATGTGGCTATATTTAACCTCTTAACCTCATATTATACATCAAACGAATGGGGAGACCCTCAGGATTACGTGTAATGGTGTAAGTTATTATACTCTGAAGTGTAGGAGTATTTAAATAAATATAAAGAATAGCTATTCCAGAAAGTAGAACGCCCCTTAGCGCCACCACAACGTCTTGGAGCACATAAACTCTATTTTTGGTAGGCACTAAAATTTAAGTTCTAAAATGAAATTTAGGAAAGCGCCTGTTTATTTTTGTTGTTTTTTTTTTTTTACCATATTTTGACAATTGCAGATTCATTTCAATATCTTTTTGTGCTTTTAAGAGCAATTTTAAAGGTTTTTCAGGAACATCATGAAAATTTTACTAGTTTATGAAGTGTTTTAGTAAAGAGTCCTACAACCACTAAAACTTGCAGCAGCCACACCAATGAAAGCAGCATTGAGCTTGTTTTATACAGTGATAGGAAACATGGTAGAAAGTTTCAGGTTCACATGCTGATCCATTTTACCAACCCACATAGGCATACATAGTCACTAACTACTCTGGAGACAGACTTTAATCAGTGAAAGGAGATGACACCTAAAGGATCACCAGCAATATGGACAGTTTAAGTGACCAAATGTCTGGACATCTATCAGAACATATGAACAATCAACTGAAACAGTCTCATTGAGTTCCCAGCCTCACTTCTGGAAATCCACAGTCATGCAGAGTTTCATTTCAACCAAATATTTGAAGTCCTTTGGATTTGGCTTGGAATGAAACTTTGCATAGCTATAGATCTCCAGCCAGGAAGCCTGGCTGGGCTCAAGTCCAAAACTCATTCATTCTGCAGCTTGATATAAAACCACATCTGAGGACTAAAGCATGCTTCCATCTGACAGTTACCACATACAGGTCATGGTCCTGTCTAGAAAACAAGCAAACTGTAGGAGTCAGTGGTGAACTGCCCTCTTCAGAGAATTAACAGGGTTTATTTTGATTGGCCAGGCGTTTGCCACAGCCGTCGCTGGGCCAAACCTCATAAACGTCAAAACTAGCGTCATGGTTCTGGATTCGGGCTGTTTGCATGGCCCTGTTTCTCCCTGCACATGGTCTGAGTTACTGAAGCTTAAATTACTGGGAGGTGACAAACTTATATAAGTAAGTAAATCATTACATAACCTGTACAGTCAGTTTAGCAGCATTTACTTTATTGATGAATGATATTCGTTTTTGTAAACATGATGAACTTTCAAATTCTGACATGGTTTAGGAAATTGAGAGTGGGTTCTCTCCCTTGACCTCTTCGAGAACAAACACCGGACACTGTTCAATCCAGAAAACTGCAAGTTTACTGTCAACAAATGAGTGATAGCTGGGACAGTGGCTAATGGGAAATTATATGACACCACATTCTACCTTATATCCCATATACTACATGGTATGTGCAAAAATACAGTCATACTTAGTTTTTTTGCATGACCATTGTCCTGTTATTTGTACCATAAATTATTCTCATAGTACTGATACTGATAAACTGAATACTGATAAACAATCTCTGTTCTGCATTGCGCATCATTTAAAAGCAGTCCAGACTGTCCGGTCTCCGGTCTCTTCTTCTGCCTCTATTGTTCCCCCTGACTACAATCCACAGAATGCTCCACTTTATCACATGCTCCTTGTTAGCCAATCCCATACCTTGCTTCCATTTATCATCCCTAGATCAATGATTAATGAATTAATTGATAAATCAGTTTATCAATAGATGATTGGGTCATTGATTGATGTATAGATCAATTGATGGAGAAATGACTAGATGGATGGATAGCTGGATGGATGGTTCAATGGACAAATGGATAGAAGGTCCAGTGAATAGATGGATCACAGATTAATGTATAGATGTATAGATGGGTGGTTGGATAGATGGATGGATAAATGAATCAATAGAAGGATGGATGAATATATGGTTCAATAACTAATGTATAAATCAATTGATGAAGAAATGAATAGATGTATAGATCAATTGATGGAGACATGAATAGACGGATGGATGGATGTATGGGTAGATAGATGGATAAATAACTTTAACCAACTACCTGCAGCACTTCGGAAACAGCAGGTCTCGGAAGTAATGAGAGCTACATGGCTCCCAGTTGTGGAATCACCCATTTATACATACACGCAGTGCAAAGACGTCAGTTCACAAACCACTTCAAAGCTTAGACGTTAGAGTTGTGAATGAAACCACAGACCACAGTTAAGTGGATTCTCAGTCTCAGTTTATGGCGGTCTTGGGCTTTTGGCATTTTTTGTATTTTCCCTGAACGATCAAACTTGATTCAACCCATCAGGTAGCACTTCTTAATCTGGATTTGCTGGATTGCATTAGGCAAACCACAAACATGCAGAGTGCAGTGGGAACCGGAGGGCTGCTCTGTGGCTTACGAACACTACCGTACTCGCTTGAATATTATAATTATCGATTATAACATTCCCGAGTCTTTGTGCTTGAATTGCCATTTTCCGGCGTGGTTAATGGGGAAGGGAGCACGAGGGTCTGCGGTGCTGTGCTCAGACAGCCGTTTCAAACCTAGTTTAAATATTCATGCTGCATGTCTAGAACGCCGGGGCATGATGGGATAGGATGAGGTCATGTTTCTCAGAGCAGGAGGGGTGATCTCATCCACACAAGTCAACTCACAGACAGGTCATGTGAAGTCTCCAGGCGGGGGTTCAGAGTGCTGCTGTGTTCAAATGTGTCAGCGGGTCATTTGAGAACATCTGAACTCGCTCAAATATAGATGTGTCGGATTCATTATTCAGCGAGACGGAACGTGTACCTCCAAGTGCATGAAGTGACCGAGTTATTTCAGAAACACTGCAGCACGCTCTGTTTTTTTCTCTTGTAAAGGTTTCCTCAGGTTCAGTGGGCTTTCTTACATCCACTCGTTAAGACGGAACTTGTCAACCTTCACGTCTGGCTCTAAAGTCTGAGTCTAAAAACTACTCCGCTATTATTCTGGCCCTTTTCTTGTGATGAGAAGAAAAAGAGGAAATGGCTGCAGCTAATAATCTGAGTTATACTGCTTAAACCAATTGCCAGTGAGCTCTAATGTTAGCTATCCTAGCATATATTGGCCCTGTATGGATTACTCCGATATAGACTATGGGGTTGTAAAGGGTGTTTCTTGCTCTGAAACCATATTTTTAGGTTTTGGTTTTCAGGCTTGTTGGTCAAACAAGGGCTACCAAAGATAGCAGGTCATCTAACTAAGGCAGAGAGAACGGCTAAAACAGAGATAGCTGGTTAACATGGACATAACTGGCTAAGGCCAAATATATTCACTCATCCGTCCAAATCATTAAATTCAGGTGTTCCAACCGCTTCCATGGCCACAGGTGTATAAAACCAGCACCTAGTCATGCAGACTGCTTCTACACACATTAGTCAAAGAGTGGGTCTCTCTCAGGAGCTCAGTGAACTCCAGCGTGGTACCGTGATAGGACTCCACCTGTGCAACAAGTCCAGTGGTGAAGTTTCCGCACTACTAAATATTCCACAGTGGACTGTCAGTGGTGTTAGAACAGAGTGGAAGTGATTGGAAACGACAGCAACTCCGCCACCAAGTGGTAGAACACGTACAATGACAGAGCGGGTCAGCGGATGCTGAGGAGCATAGTGCACAGAGGTCACCAACTTTCTGCAGAGTCAATCTCTACAGACCTCCAAACTTCATGGGGCCTTCAGATCAGCTCAAGAACAGAGCATAGAGAGCCTCATGGAATGGGTCTCAATGGCCGAGCAGCTGCATCCAAGCCTTACATCACCAAGCGCAATGCAGAGCATCAGATGCAGTGGTGTAAAGCACACCATCACTGGACTCTAGAGCAGTGGAGACA
Organism: Megaleporinus macrocephalus; assembly: GCA_021613375.1. Classification (NCBI taxonomy): domain Eukaryota; kingdom Metazoa; phylum Chordata; class Actinopteri; order Characiformes; family Anostomidae; genus Megaleporinus; species Megaleporinus macrocephalus. Next base: position 5,324,174 of record CM038708.1, read on the forward strand.
TGTTCTCTGGAGGGACCAATCATGCTTCTCCATCTGGCAATCCGATGGACGAGTCTGGGTTTGGTGGTTGCCTGGGGAACAGTACTTGTCTGGCTACATTGTGTCGAGTGTAAAGTTTAGTGGAGGGGGGATTATGGTGTGGGGTTGTTTTTTTTTTTTGGAGGTGGGCTAGGACCCTTAGCTCCAGTGAAAGGAACTCTTAATGCCTTAGCAGACCAAGAGATTCTGGACAATTCCATGCTCCCAATTTTGTAGGGACAGTTTGGGGATGGCAGAGCACAAAGCAGCTCCATAAAGACATGAGGGAGCGAGTTTGGTGTAGAAGAACTTGACTGGCCTGCACAGAGTCCTGACCTCAACCTGATAGAACACCTTGGGGATGAATTAGAGCGGAGACTGCAAGCAGCAAACTGGGGAGAAAAATAAAATCAAGTATTAAATGTCTCGTGACTTTTGCACCAGCGACGTTTTGAGTTTAATGTTATTTCCAGTACATTATGTTCAGCTAATGAACAGTAACATGCACATCTGTACAGGAGGTGTTTCCTCTTAGAACACTGCTCCCCAAACCGTGGCCCCAGGGCTCTGCCAAACGACGAAATTCCGAGGTTTGATGTTTACACTCCATTAAATCTTCATTTCGTTTCAACAGCCGAGTCAAGTCAGCACAAGTCAGTTGTGGTGAGATATCAGCTTGTAGCTGCTGTGATGAGCGCTTAGCCATTGGCATATTGGTTGTTTGGCTGTAGAGCCGCTAAAACCAAACACGTGTGATTAAGTTGGTTTTATGTTGGACACTTGCTAGAAATTCAACCTTCTTTCAACAATTTCTCCTGAAACGAGTGAACAAAAATGATCAGACCTACAAATCGTCGGTTTCCAAAGAAAAACTCCACCTTTGTTGATTTTCATTTTACTACATCATTTGAACCCAACAGCTGCTCATTATATGAGAAAAAGCAGGGCTGGATGATAAAACGATAACGATAGTTATCGCGAAATAACATTTCCTCTATAGAACTATAAGACATACACGATAGAAAGTCTATAGAATTAAATTCCATCTATGTTTTGAGAGACAACACCATGTGCCACCATTTCATGTTTGGTTGAAGCACACAGCGCAGAGTGTAGGTGTAGCGGCAGCTTAACCCACGAGCTAGTAATAAGTTACTGCAGGCGTCACAGTCGAGCAGAGAGAATAAAATAAGAGAAAATATCAGAAATGGTAACTACTACTGAAATAAACATGATACACGTGTTAATAATCTATAAATAATCTATAAGATAAGATAAACAGGTAAACAGGTGCTGTCCTGCTGCTGTGTTGTTTGATCTACGGGATGTTTGATCTTCAAGGTCTGGTGTGTAGCAGTTGTACTGTTGTGATCATCTTCACTGTGCAGAGCTGACAGAGCACCACACTGATGTGTTTCTGTGTGAAACACTCCCACAACGTTAGATTCATGTAAGTGATTGTTTGTAGCTCCGGTTAAATCCATACTTTCAGTGAGAGCGGCCACCTTAGCATCGACGCACGTTACGCTAATCGACGTAATTTCGTAATCGATAAAGATAAATATATATACTGTAGAAATACAGTTCATACTAATACTGCCCCATATATATATATATATATATATATATATATATATATATATATATAATATATATATATATATATATATATATATATGTGTGTGTGTGTGTGTGTAATTTATATGAAATACAGTTGTGTAATGTTCTATAATACATTATAATACATAATACATTCTATCAGAATACATCTTCTGATAGAAAATTATTCAGAGGATAAAAAGCAATTTAACAATTATTTTTTATTAAAAAAAAGGAAATAGTGATTTGATTTATATCGTGATATATATCAATATCAACTGATATGAAAAAAAATATTGTGATCAGATTTTTTCCCATATCGCCCAGCCCTATGTAAATGTTTCAAGAACCAATGGACCAATAGAAATGCTCCATAGCAGCTTAGAAAATATTCTGGTTCCATTGACTTACATTGAAAGTAAAGAGTGTTTTTGTCCTCTCCTGTAAAGTTATTAATTTGGAGAGCGACCAAATATATTATACCTACTTTGCTGGACATATAGACTCCAAAACTATAACACTAGCATAACCTGTACAGCCGTGAAGGTCACTCACTGAGGGTTGTAGAGGCCGCGGTGGGTATTAAGGGTTTGTCGGCTCACTAATTGGATGATGTTACCGTACTGAACCTGATCTGTGAGACTCGTCTGTGTTCGTGAACATGTTGTTGTTACTGCATATGCGCCCTCATGTGGACAGCTGTGAACTCACCACGTTATTATGGTTGCGCATTGCAAAGCAACTATATTGTTATTCGTTTTTTTCTTTCTGCCAGATCTTCACCGCATAAGTTGTTCCGCAGTTTTCAAAATATCAGCTCCGGATTGTCTGATCTGATTGTGTGATTCGGGCTTGTACACAGCTTTTTGATTGGATGCACGAATTCCAGATAACTGAATTGTTTCCCATAGAGAATGAATTGGATGGAAAAGTGCACGCCAATCTATTGAACTTCTGCTAAACCCACAGACACCGTTTCACATACACTGACTCAGGGCGGACCCCCGACCACGACTGCAGTGTTGGTTCAACCCACATTCGTCTGTTTATTAATTTTTTTTTTATCCCTCTTTTTTCCCCCATAGAGTCCCATTCATTTTTAATCACACCCAAACCTCATGGTTTCATTTAACTGACAACAGGGGGCACCAAAACATTTACTATTGAAAATTAATGTTGGTAGTGGGCATTTTGTCCCTGTGCTTGAGTGGGTTTCCTCCAGGTACTCCGGTTTCCTCCCACAGTCCAAACACATACACGTTAGGATCCTCACTCTAAACTGCTTGTAAGTGTGAGTGTGTGCTGGCCATGTGATGGACTGGCGACCTGTCCATGTTGTACCCCAGATGACACTGGGATTGGTTACAGCCCCCCCGTGACACCGACTAGCGGTATAAAGTGGAAGATAATGCATAGATCGATGAATTAAAGTTGGTCCTACTACAACTGTGCAGAATCTAAGACACCTGAGCTGATAGTTTAAAAGTCTTTATCTGATCAATAAGTGTATGTTCTCCAGTAAGAACAACAGATCTGAGAGAAGTAGATCATATCTTGAGCTCCAGTTTGAAGAACAAAGTTAGGTTCCAGATTTCTCCTGGACGCCCTAGACATTGTATGAATGTGTTCAGTTCCTTCAGCAGCAAATCTTGATTTAGTTTAATGAAGTACTGAGCAGTCAAAGCAGGTATTAGATGAGAACTGATAATAATACTGGGTTGTTTAGGAGAAGCTTGGAAAGGGTTAAATAAACACACTGACGTATGGAAAAGCACTACTTACTCTATTAATACTGTTTAATATTTAATAATAAAGTGTAAAAGCTACTTACTCTAATAATACTGATTAATATTTAATAATAAAGTGTAAAAGCTCTACTTACTCTATTAATACTGTTTAATATTTAATAATAAAGTGTAAAAGCTCTACTTACTCTTAATACTGAATAATATTTAATAATAAAGTGTAAAAGCACTACTTACTCTATTAATACTGTTTGATGTTTAATAATAAAGTGTAAAAGCTCTACTTACTCTATTAATACTGTTTAATGTTTAATAATAAAGTGTAAAAGCTCTACTTACTCTATTAATACTGTTTAATATTTACATAATAAAGTGTAAAAGCTCTACTTACTCTACTAATACTGATTAATATTTAATGATAAAGTGTAAAAGCTCTACTTACTCTATTAATACTGTTTAATGTTTAATAATAAAGTGTAAATGCTCTACTTACTCTATTAATACTGTTTAATATTTAATAATAAAGTGTAAAAGCTCTACTTACTCTATTAATACTGATTAATATTTAATAATAAAGTGTAAAAGCACTACTTACTCTATGAATACTGATTAATATTTAATAATAAAGTGTAAAAGCACTACTTACTCTATTAATACTGTTTAATATTTAATAATAAAGTGTAAAAGCACTACTTACTCTATTAATACTGTTTGATGTTTAATAATAAAGTGTAAAAGCTCTACTTACTCTATTAATACTGTTTGATGTTTAATAATAAAGTGTAAAAGCTCTACTTACTCTATTAAAACTGTTTAATATTTACATAATAAAGTGTAAAAGCTCTACTTACTCTATTAATACTGATTAATATTTAATGATAAAGTGTAAAAGCTCTACTTACTCTATTAATACTGTTTAATATTTAATAATAAAGTGTAAAAGCACTACTTACTCTATTAATACTGTTTAATAATAAAGTGTAAAAGCTCTACTTACTCTATTAATACTGTTTAATGTTTAATAATAAAAGTATAAAAGCACTACTTACTCTATTAATGCTGTTTGATGTTTAATACTAAAGTGTAAAAGCTCTACTTACTCTATTAATACTAATTAATATTTAATAATAAAGTGTAAAAGCTCTACTTACTCTATGTATACTGATTAATGTTTAATAATAAAGTGTAAAAGCTCTACTTACTCTATTAATACTGTTTAATTTTTAATAATAAAGTGTAAAAGCTCTACTTACTCTGTTAATACTGATTAATGTTTAATGATAAAGTGTAAAAGCTCTACTTACTCTATTAATACTGATTAATGTTTAATGATAAAGTGTAAAAGCACTACTTACTCTATTAATACTGTTTAATGTTTAATAATAAAGTGTAAAAGCTCTACTTACTCTATTAATACTAATTAATATTTAATAATAAAGTGTAAAAGCTCTACTTACTCTATTAATACTGATTAATGTTTAATGATAAAGTGTAAAAGCTCTACTTACTCTATTAATACTGTTTAATATTTAATAATAAAGTGTAAAAGCTCTACTTACTCTATTAATACTGATTAATGTTTAATAATAAAGTGTAAAAGCTCTACTTACTCTATTAATACTGATTAATGTTTAATAATAAAGTGTAAAAGCTCTAATTACTTTATTAATACTGTTTAATGTTTAATAATATTAAACAGTTTTGATGAGTAAATAAACAGTTTTGATGAGTAAATAAAAACTTCCTGTCTGGAATGTAATAGCGTTTTATATATAATAGTGTGTGTGTGTGTGTGTGTGTGTGTGTGTGTGTGTGTGTGTGTGTAATGATACGCTCAGAATACAGCATTATAAGGTATTTGGGATGCTTCTGTGACTTTTGACTCCTGTCTTTTTTTATCTCAGATCGTTTTCAGGTCATTCCTCTGAGCTTCAGTCCAAATCTGGACCGCTTCAACCCAAACATTCCAGAGTGGAGGGAGGACGTGGGCCGGGTGGTCACCAAAATATTAGCCAAGGTGACATACACACACACAGACACGGACAAACACACACACAGTTTGTGAGATGCTGGTTTTAGTGGATCAGACACAGCAGTGCTGCTGCTGGAGTGTTCAAACACCTCAGTGTCACTGCTGGACTGAGAATCGTCCACCAACCAAAACTATCCAGACAGCAGTGTCCTCTGGGCGGCGTCCTGTGTCCACTGATGAAGGACTAGAGGAACACAAACTGTGCAGCAGCAGATGAGCTACTGTCTCTGACTTTACATCTACAAGGTGGACCAGCAAGTAGTAGGAGTGTCTAATTGAGTGGACAATGAGTGGACACAGTGTTTAAACACTCCAGCAGCAGCACTGCTGTGTCTGATCCACTCACACCAGCACAACACACACTAACACACCACCAGTCAGTGTCAGCACTGCAATGCTGAGATGACACCCAACCCAAATATTATCTGCTCTGTGGTGGTCCTGTGGCGGTCCTGATCATTAAAGAACAGAGAATCAGGTGAACTACAGTCTGTAAGTGTAGCACTGGTATGTGAATATTGTACAAATATTATTATTATTATTATATCAGCTACCGAGACCCCCAGAGAGATCCTGCTTAAGGGGTCTGAAAGCCTGGAACCGGCCTGTTTAACATATTCAGTGATCTGAGGTTTGTGTGTAGAAACTGATTAAAGCTACTGTTCTGTTTTCTCCAGGTTACGGGAGTTCCTCAGGACTCTCTAGTCACCATGGTGAAACCTGGACTCCCAACCACAGCGCAGCTCTACGTTCTGCCACCAGAGGGAGTGCCGGCCAAGAGGAGTGTGTTTGTAGACAAGGTACACACAGTTTCTCCTCACTCTAGTACACTAACACGTCCTCCCACATCAGGCACTGTACATTACAGTAGACTGTGTTACTTTAATACAGTAGACTGGTACGCAAATGGTGCATTCTGGGAAAAAAGGATGAAATTCTCATCAAGGAATATGATAAGTTAGAGTAATGTAGCTGTTATCTGCCAATCATACTTGGAAAGTCTGTCTCTGAGTATTATATATTGACTAATACTGTTAATAATAATGCTGTTATTGAGTAATATTGTTAGTAATATTAGTATTAGTAATATTAGTATTAATATATTATATTAGTAATACTACTGATGGAGGTGGAACTTCTCAGCTTTCCTTACTGTTTTGTTAACAATAGTTCCACCACCTCATGCTTTGTGATTTTGGCCATTTTCCAATAAACTAGTTCAGCCTGTAACGTTATAATGAATTGGTTATTATCATCTTCACAGTCCTTTACTGGTCTGAGTGCAGTAACTGCTGGAATGTGATGTCCAGTGATGCGATTGATAAACAGTGCTACACGGTTGTGATCATTCTTTTAATTATGCTACAGTATCAACATTCAAGTATTCAACGGTAAGATATACAGTATGTCTTGTGTTTTTCTCTTCTCCAGCGTGTGTCCACCATAAAGCAGGCTCTGAGAGAGAGTAACGTGAGTTTTATTGTGAGAGGAGGGCTGAGAGTGCTGGTGACTCTGGCAGACCCCGACGCAGGTAATGCAAACATTTTACTAGACGGAACATACACTATTACAACTGTACTCCCCTGACTCTAGCACTACTACTAATATATGTTTCCTATAGCTCTAGTACTAACTTCGCTACAAAGGCAGTTACACTACACTGCTCTAAAACTAATACTACTGCACTAACTTTACTACTTTCACCAAACTACACTATACCTACTGCTTTAAAACTAGTCCTACTGTACTGACTTTACTACTTTCACCAAACTATACTATACCTACTGCTCTAAAACTAGTCCTACTGTACTGACTTTACTACTTTCACAAAACTATACTATACCTACTGCTCTAAAACTAATACTACTGCACTGACTTTACTACTTTCACAAAACTATACTATACCTACTGCTCTAAAACTAGTCCTACTGTACTGACTTTACTACTTTCACAAAACTATACTATACCTACTGCTCTAAAACTAGTCCTACTGTACTGACTTTACTACTTTCACCCAACTACACTATACCTACTGCTCTAAAACTAGTCCTACTGTACTGACTTTACTACTTTCACAAAACTATACTATACCTACTGCTCTAAAACTAGTCCTACTGTACTGACTTTACTACTTTCACAAAACTATACTATACCTACTGCTCTAAAACTAGTCCTACTGTACTGACTTTACTACTTTCACCCAACTACACTATACCTACTGCTCTAAAACTAATACTACTGCACTAACTTTACTACTTTCACCAAACTACACTATACCTACTGCTCTAAAACTAATACTACTGCACTGACTTTACTACTTTCACCAAACTACACTATACCTACTGCTTTAAAACTAGTCCTACTGTACTGACTTTACTACTTTCACCCAACTACACTATACCTACTGCTCTAAAACTAGTCCCACTGTACTTACTTTGCTACTTTCATCCAACTACACTATACCTACTGCTCTAAAACTAGTCCAACTACATTAACTGCACCAATTATTCTGCACTATACCATACCTACTGCTCTAAAACTAGTTTACTACACCAACTATACTACGTATCCCCTACTACGCCATTCCTACTGCTGTAAAACTAATCCTACTACATTAATTGCACTACATATCCTCTACTACACTATACCTACTGTTCTAAAACTACATTTACCTACTACACTTCTCTAACCAAATTAACCCTACTACACTGCCTTTACTACACTTTTCCTGCCAAACTAACCCTACTACATTTCCTCTACCACACTTCCCCTACCAAACTAACCCTACTACATTTCCTCTACCACACTTCCCCTACCAAACTAACCCTACTACATTTCCTCTACCACATTTCCCCTACCAAACTAACCCTACTACATTTCCTCTACTACACTTCCCCTACCAAACTAACCCTACTACATTCCTCTACCACACTTCCCCTACCAAACTAACCCTACTACATTTCCTCTAGTACAGTTCCCCTATACCTACTGTTCTCAAACTGAACTTACCTTATATCTTATATTAACTTAATACTCTCTATATTCTTTACTTCAACATTCAGTAATGTCTGTATATGACTGTCTGTATATGAGTATATACTGTAATACACGTTCTATAAGCACTGGAGAGATAAATATGTGCTGCTGTATTTTTAAGGGCTTATAACTAGCGACTTGTCCTTCAGAGCACCGGAGAATGGTGGGTCTCTCTTAGTGTTTGACCAGTCTCTTCTTTCTATTTTCTACCTTTTCATGCTGGTGTCTCTTCTCTAAGCACCATTAATGGGTAACAGTGCCAGTGCTTTATTCAGGCTAGAGATAAGACATATGAATCAATACATTTATCAGTTCAGGGAATAAAGGTTTGAAATAAAACGTGTAAAAACTGTCGAGAATGTGTCGACGAGCATCACTTACAAGCTGAGGAGTTTCAGCTGCTCATTTTCAGACGTGTAGCAGGAGCTGAAATGAGAGTAAATGAAGTGGAATTGACACCAGCCGTGACTATCAGTCACTCCATAATGACGCGTGGATCCTGTTCAATTTCACTGCGAAACCAGGTGGAACAGGTCTGATTGGTTCTGCACTTTGAACAAGGATAAAGGCAGTAAATCATGTCTGGTCATGGCTCTATGGTCACTTTATCCTCTTCTATTTAAACCGTATGTGAGAACATAAACACTAAAAGGCTGTACGAGGCTCCTTACAGTCATTCCTTATTCTCAAACCTACTGAACTTTCATATCAGCTACATAGTTGTCACTAAATAATTTAGAGTAAATACTCCATAATTTATATATGGAATAATAATATATATTTATATTAGTATATACTAAATATTGTATAAGAAATACTGAAAAATATATAATAGGTATTGAATTACTCATAGTAGATACTGAACAATATAAAGCAGACCTGAAATAATTCATAGTAGTTACTAAAAACTAAAAAAGATGCTGATCAATTTATAGTAGATCCGGAATAATTCAGAAAGAATACTCCATAATTTATAGTATATACTGAATAATTTATAGTAGATGCTAAATATATTACATAGGTACTTAATTAACAAAAGGTACTAAATAATAATTCATAGTACATACCATTCATAGTAGTTTCATAATTCAAAGTAGTTTCTAAAAAAGTCATAGTGAATGCTGAATATAGTGGATACTCCATAATGTATAGTATATACAAAATAAAATATAGTACAAACTAAATAATTCATATGTACTGAATCATTTATAGTAGATACTAAATAATTCATAGTAGTTACTGTAAGTATAAAGTAGTTCCTGAATAATTCATACACTGTAAAAAATAATTTGTTGACCCAACTTAACTCAGTCAAGTCATCTTTTTGCTTTGACTCAGTTAAGTTGTAAAGACATAAACTGTTAAGTTTACTGAACTTAACTAAGTCTTGTTCACACAACAACCTGGAAATTAGACTTACTTGTTTGGTTAACTTAAATCAAATTGGCAGAACTTATTTTTTTTTAATTTTCACAACAATGCAGGAAGTTTTATTAACATGATATGGCAAGTTTTTCTAACATACTTAAATTAGTCCAATGCAACTTAGTTAGGTAACAGTTCATACAATAGTAACAGTTCAAATCAGCATGCTGAAAAAATACTCTGAAATGAGAAATACATTTTGGTTTGGTAAGATCCAAAACCTTTTTATTAACAATTCACAATATTCATTACTTTGCTGAAGCAGAAATATGACCGTTGGTAATTCTCAATATTTCTTCTAGTTGGCTGAAGCAGAAATAGCTGGGGAAGGGCCTCACACTGTTAATTCTGTAAAGAAAGCACAGGAAAAATTACTGAAACAAACTTTAAACACTTGTTTTAATGCATCCAATTGACAGTTAAAATGCAAAGTGCCTGTAAAACATTAAACATCTAATATCAGTGCTGACAGTCGAGGATTAGTGATTGTGGACTGTTATTCAAGTTTGCCTAATATACAATACTTAATTTTATGACATCTTAAACTGAAGGCCCTGAAATACATTTTGGCTTAGGAATACTATATTAAAACATAAACATCTCATTCCATCAAATTGTATTGATTGCAATTATATGTCTCGTATGCTGCGTCACTTAACATCAAATGAGAGGCTTGTTTTACATCAGACGGCAAAGCAGAACATTTGCTTGTATTTTACAAAACACTGCAACTCGTGAAAAACAGACGGGAGGTGTTCGCAAGTCAGCCGAAACCATAACCCAAAAATCTTACCACACAACTACTAATACAGAGACTTTTCACAAGCACTGCTTGCTCTAAATGCCCTTTTATTTAACTCAGCTCGAGAGGAAAACACTACACAACCTCACTAAGCTTCCTCGCAAACTGTCCACGCTGAGATGGACATTTATTCACCTTATTCACTAGCTAGCCAGATAGCTAACTCTGCTGTTCACGTTAACGATCGCTTATAAACAACAGTACAAAACAGGACACGGACATGAACTGAGAAAAAACAGCTAGCTAACTTAGACATATGTAAACACCGGGCCAGCTAGCTAGCTGGTTATATAACAACTTAAAGAGTATTAATTGTTCAGGAATCGACTGATATCACAGTTACCTTCTACCTAGCTAACTAGAACAGCCGTTATGTGAAACGTTAGCCTGCTAGCTAGTTTTTGTAGCTACAAGCCAAATCAATGTTTAATGTGCCATTCACCATTTTAACCTTATAGGTGGCTACATATGCTAGCGAACTCTTAAAACATGCAGTTGAGATGATCCAGTGTAGACTTTTATTTAAACTACAACTATAAAATGCCGTTTGGCTGTTAGTTATACAAAAAAACGTCAGTTAGCAAACGGCTAATTTCCATAGCTTTCAGCTAATACAGCTAGCGCTAGATCGCGCAAACTAGACAATGTCCATGTTAAAATTATGTTTTTTGTACAGTCAACCTTGTCTAAACGAAAAAGGTTTGGATTCCACTCTACTTCAGAACGATGTGAAGATGTATTCTGTGAAGCAGCTGCAGAGCACGGCGCATGCATAGTTTATGAAATGTTGTCTGGAAAGCCTGTTTTTTCATCAGTCAAACAAGAGATTTTAAGTTTTAATATTTATATTTGAGTTGAAGTTCTTAGAACTCATTTTATTTCATTGTAATAGACAGTTAGTTCAATCAACATGATATTAGCAGTCCATCTAACTAAAACACAAAATCACTTTTTAGAGTGTAGTAAATAAATTGTAGTATATACTGAATATCTCATTGTATATATTGAATATCTATGAGTATTCACTGAATAATTCACTGCAGATGCTGAATAATTCATACTAGTTACTAAATAACTCAAAAGATGCTGCACAATTTATAGTACATACTAAATAATTTATAGTAGATACTAAATTAAAGTTGTTAAAGAGTAATTTATTATAGTTAATGAATAATTCATAACTGTTTTTTAATAATAGCCTGCAGTTTAAAAACTTTGAGATGTCACTCTATTTCTTCAGAGCTCTAGTTTGATGTGGCTACTTGACCACATGTTATTACTGCTGGAAAACTGAGCTGAAGGGTCACACATTTTTCAAAAGTTCTTTTAAAAAATAGGTAAAACCTTTTCCTCCTTTTCACATTCAAATTTTTTAATATTTAATATATGCATTTTCTCTCATTTCCACAGGTAGATTAAAAAACTTAGCAGTGTTGCAATGACACAGACTAGCCAGCAGATGGCCAGCTCAAATACATAAAAATATCATCCACTTCACAATAACTGTTCCTTCCAACAGCTTATTTGTCGTGTATTGTCACTGTCCAAATTTCTATTTTTCTATATAACTTGAACTTGACATCTCCTTTTTACATTGTGTGAAAATTTCATGATGAATGGACCAAATTTTGCTTCTATTGACTTACATTAAAAGTGAAGGTTTTTGGCCTCACCTGTAAAGTTACCATTTCAGAGATGCATGTTTTTCTTCGGACAGTGATGATATGTTGCATTTTACCAACTCAGTGTTGTTTATTTAGTAGAGTACATTTAGTATTCGCTAATCAATTAATTGATCATTAATTAAATTAATTGAATATTATTAGAATGATCTGGTAGAGATTAGTCAGTATTACATTAAAAAAACAGCTCAATTTTAGCACTGACTGTTCTTCATTAAGGAGCGACCTTTTCTAAATAAACTCTGTTTTTCTTTGCATGTGTTTGTGTTTGTTTGTTTGTTTGTTGTTTTATTAGTTTGTAGTTTGTTGGTTTATCTAAGTGCGGTGTTTGCATGATGTTGATGCTAAAATCGAAAGTTTGTGTGTGTTTTTTTGTTCTGACTTTGTTGTAAAAGCAAAGAGAAACAGTTGCCGCTCCAATAAAATACTCACAAACTTCACAAACATACTTTTTACAAAACTAATGAAAACATTTAATTTAGGGCCTGATTTTAAGATGCTAATTTAGTATATTGCTTAAAATGTAGATACATATAATCTACTGAACTTCTGCTCAACCGATAGACACCGTTTCACATACACTGGCTCAGGGCAGACCCCCGACCACGACTGCAGTGTTGGTTTGACCCACACTCGTCTGTTTGTCATTTTTTCATCCCTCATTTATTTAGTTTAATCCGATTTAAACTTACACACATAGTAGTAGTAATAGTGATAAAACTGTGATACTACTGTGATCGCTTAAAAGTTTTTATCTGATCAATAAGTGTATGTTCACCAGTAAGACCACCAGATCTGATTAGAACAGATGTAAATAATCATACATACAATACAAAGTAACATGAATATGTTATTGTGAGAGAAGTAGATCAGATCTTGAGCTCCAGTTTGAAGAACAAAGTTAGGTTCCAGATTTCTCCTGGACGTCCCAGACATTGTATGAATGTGTTCAGTTCCTTCAGCAGCAATCTTGATTTAGCTTAATGAAGTACTGAGCAGTCAAAGCAGGTATTAGATGAGAACTGTAAATAATACTGGGTTGTTTATAGAAGGAGAAGCTTGGAAAGGGTTAAATAAACACACTGACGTATGTAAAAGCTCCACTAACTCTATTAATACTATTTAATACTTAAATAATAGTGTTTTACTGAGTAAGTTAAAGAAATCTTAAATGTAATAATGTCCCCAGGTGCCTCAAACATTTACACAATACTGAACATTAACATTTACATGTACCTGGTGTCATTATAAAAGATGTTGTTATTAAACAAAACTCCAATGAAAAAGCTGCAGAACCACATAGCAAAGACCTGTCAGTACAAAGCATTCAATAATATTGAGTTGCAAAGTTCATGTCATGTTTATTAAGTGTCTGTAATAACTGTGTAGTTACGGATAAACAACACATGTAAGAACAATTTAACTACTAGTGATGTAGCCATCACTCTTTTATTTCCCCATAGAGTCCCATTCATTTTCAACACAGCCTAATATTATGATTTCACTAAACCTACAGCCTCCAAACTGCCTGTACTCACTCAGAGCAGGTCCCCAAACACACTGACCCTCACTCCTCTACTAGTCATTTATTCATCCCTCGTTCTTCGCACTGCTTAAGCTGCACAACTTTTCTAGTTTTTTTTGGACAGTGATGATAAATAGACACTTAATAATATACAGTCATATATGAAAGAAAACAACTTCCTCTTTGCTGGACTGTACAGGTAATACTGGTGCTTGTGTTTGCACTGTGTCTCTCTGACCGCAGGCTATAGCTCTGGTGCTGGAAGTCCAGGAGTTTGGGCTTTAGCAGGAATTCTGTTCGTCACCTTCCTCTCGACCGGAGTCTTCCTGCTCTACAAGTTCAAAAGGTACATTTCTGATATTCGTAGGTCAGATGCACTCTTTAAACGGTTTTTGTTCTGCCTGCAGGATTTTACTTTCATTTCTAGAATTTTACACAGTCTGGACCTTTTAAACGTGTGTGAAACTGTCTGGTCTGGAGACGGACACTCATTAAACTGATAATTTGGCCAAACGTGTACACTTTTGCCAAAGCCGTAGCCATAAATTAAATATTGGTGGGACCAAATCTCCCAGTGGGGGGCATAAACATGACAATATTTAACAATTAATTTCCTGCCATTCCAATAAATATAACATTTCGACTTATTAACAGTTGGGCTCAGGCACCGTACATAAAGCGTAAGATGATGGATGGATGGATATTTAGGAAGAATTTTGAGCAGATCTGAATATTGACATGTCCCTTCCAATATATACTGTGACTACGGCCTTGAACATTGCTCTGAAGCTGAGCTTCATCTCTAGTTCTTTAGTTGAGCATTGGAGCTTCACAGTAGTTTACATGACTGAGCAGTATGATTGAATTTCCACTAATAGCAAAACAACTCTCCCCTTATAGGCTGAAATTTTGTGGTGCCCCCCCCCCAGGCACCCATTGAATGGTTGTGTATGCTATGTTTATGGAAAACAGAGTGATACAGTGTCAGAAACCACATAACCAGATACTGAACACCCCTACACAGTTTGATGACGGTGTGGGATGATTGGTGGGGAGTAAAGCTGTCATTGCTTGATACTTACCTCAGCATCGTAGCTCCAGCTAAAGAACCAAAGAAGCAAACTTCAGAAGCAAACTCAGTAGTGTCCGAGTGTGTACATTAGATCTTTGGCCAAATCATCGGTTTCAAGGTTTAGTGATGTGAATTTATTAGTGAACGTTTTTTTCAGGCTTTTTGTCTTGCAGCCTTTTATCCTTTGAACCCCTTTTGGATCCGGTAATGCATGACATACACAAACATACAGTGTGGGGACGTTTTCAGACACGTATCTATGTTATTCATTTAATTTTCAGTGCATTTAATCCGATTCAAACGTACTCACATAATAGTAGTAATAGTGATAATACTGTGATACTACTGTGATCGCTTCAAACTCTTTGTCTGATTAATAAGTGTATGTTCACCAGATCTGATTAGAACAGATGTAAATAATCATACATACAATACAAAGTAACATGAATACCTTATTGTGAGAGAAGTAGATCAGATCTTGAGCTCCAGTTTGAAGAACAAAGTTAGGTTCCAGATTTCTCCTGGACGCCCCTTACATTGTATGAATGTGTTCAGTTCCTTCAGCAGCAAATCTTGATTTATCTTAATGAAGTACTGAGCAGTCAAAGTATGTAAAGAACTACTTACTCTATTAATACTGTTTGAATATTTTATTAATAAAGTATTTTACTGAGTAAATAAAAGTCTCTTAATGCCTCAAACATTTACACAGTACAGTACATTAACATTTACATGTACCTGGTGTCATTATAAAAGATGTTGTTATTAAACAAAACTCCAATGAAAAAGCTATAGAGCCGCATAGCAAAGACCTGTCAGTACAAACCATTCAATAATATTCAGTTGGAAAGTTCATGTCATGTTTATTAAGTGTCTGTAATAACTGTGTAGTTACGGATAAACAACACATGTAAGAACAATTTAGCTTAATTTCTTTGTTGAGTATTTTGATAGTTGTAACAGCATATTTCCATTCATGTAATTACACATTGGTAATAAAATGAGTGTAACTGCATTTGTTATCTGATTTATTATTTCGATAATTTAGGAAAACCTGCATTTCCAATATAAATACTGGAACGTAAGTTATTACAGACTTAATTATAATACTAGAAAATACCTTTTTTATTTAATTACAAATGCAATTACACTGTTGTTACAATATGTTGTTACAATTATCGAGATACCCTTACGTAATTACATGGGGCAAAATGTAGTTGATATATGTGTAATTACATAAGCTATATCCATACATTGTTACATTGTTGTTGTTGTTTATGTGTAACTACACAGTTATTACAGACACTTTAAAGTTGTTTTTTTTTTTATTTTGAAAGGGTGAGTCCAACAAAAGCACTTTCATAACCTTTGTTTAAAGAGAACTGGCCATTAAACCACAATGCTGCTGCAAAACACTGGTAACTTCTTGGCTTGGATGCTAAAGAAAGTACCAACGTCTTGTTTGTTCATATTCATCAGTCTTTACGTGTGTAAATCTGAAGTGGATATGTTTTGCACTGGAGGTTTAACAAAAAACTCAAAACAGAAGTGTCTGATTACTTGCTTCCCCTCACTGTATATAAACCTATATACACACATGTGCCGATATCATATCGTATAAACTGTAAGTACTTCCCATTTAAAACATTTCTTTTGCCTGAAAGTTTCCCCCCTAAACCGTATTTGTAGTTCTCCCACTGCCCCCCAGATTAGACCTGCATGTTACTCGCCCATCTTTCTAATTCACGTCCAGCTTTCTGGATGCATCGTAAAGTAACATAACACAACATGAACTACAAAACCGTAACAGGAAAAACTACAAAAGCCATGGTTCCTTGCTGAGGCCAGAGGAGGACAGCCTAACGCGTCCCTGGCTGCGTTTCAGAAAGCTGCCAGGCCGCAATGTCTACGCCCAGATGCACAACGAGAAGGAACAGGAGATGACCAGCCCCGTCAACCACAGCGACGACACGCAAAACATCATTCAGGGGGAGGAGTTTATCGACGACGACCTGGACTCGCAGACTCTAGGTAACGGCCGAGGTACAAGCACTTCCCCTTTACTTCAGACTAACCTGATTACTAACCTGTCATTAATAACCCACAGGAGCTACGACAGCAGCAGTCAAGAGTTCGAATCATAAAAACTGCTGTAGACTGAATAGGTGAAGTTGAACTACTGTAGACTGAATGGGTGGAGCTAAACTGCTGTAGGCTGAATGGGTGGAGTTGAACTACTGTAGACTGAATGGGTGGAGCTAAACTGCTGTAGGCTGAATGGGTGGAGTTGAACTACTGTAGACTGAATGGGTGGAGCTAAACTGCTGTAGGCTGAATGGGTGGAGCTAAACTGCTGTAGACTGAATAGGTGAAGTTGAACTACTGTAGACTGAATGGGTGGAGCTAAACTGCTGTAGGCTGAATGGGTGGAGTTGAACTACTGTAGACTGAATGGGTGGAGCTAAACTGCTGTAGGCTGAATGGGTGGAGTTGAACTACTGTAGACTGAATGGGTGGAGCTAAACTGCTGTAGGCTGAATGGGTGGAGCTAAACTGCTGTAGGCTGAATGGGCAGGGCTAAACTGCTGTAGACTGAATGGGTGGAGCTAAACTGCTGTAAGCTGAATAGGTGGGGCTAAAATGCTGTAGACTGAATGGGTGGAGTTGAACTACTGTAGACTGAATGGGTGGAGCTAAACTGCTGTAGACTGAATGGGTGGAGCTAAACTGCTGTAGACTGAATGGGTGGGGCTAAACTGCTGTAGACTGAATGGGTGGAACTAAACTGCTGTAAGCTGAATAGGTAGGGCTAAAATGCTGTAGACTGAATGGTGGAGTTGAACTGCTGTAGACTGAATAGGTGGAGCTAAACTGCTATAGACTGAATGGGTGGAGCTGAACTGCTGTGGACTGAAAGGGGGGAGATAAACTATTGTAGACTGAATAGTGGTGCTAAACTACTGTAGACTGAATGGGTGGAGCTAAACTGCTGTAGACTGAATGGGTGGAGCTAAACTGCTGTAGACTGAATGGGTGGAGCTAAACTGCTATAGACTGAACGGGTGGAGCTAAACTGCTGTAGACTGAATGGGTGGAGCTAAACTGCTGTAGACTGAACATGTGGAGCTAAACTGCTGTAGGCTGAATGGGTGGAGCTAAACTGCTGTAGACTGAATGTGTGGAGCTAAACTACTGTAAACTAAATGGGTGGTGCTAAACTGCTGTAGACTGAATGGGTGGAGCTAAACTGCTGTAGACTGAATGGGTGGAGCTAAACTACTGTAAACTGAATGGGTGGTGCTAAACTGCTGTAGACTGAAATGTTGAAACGCTTCTGCTAAGAACATAAACAATGTAACTTTTTTTGTCTTGTTGCTAGGCAACCACTCGGGTGTAGTACTCAGCATCACTTCGAGGGAGCTGCATAGCTACCTGAGCAGCTGATGGCCAGCAGGGGGCAGCAGCAGCAGCCGCCAGCAAAATGGACAAATGCCTTTCAGTTCTGCCCACCAGTGACCCTTAACACACCCGGACGAGAGAAAGGAAGAGTGGAGACACACCTGCACCTGCTAACCACCAATACAAACCTTTCTATCACCCAACCTCCCTCCCTCTCTCTCTCTCTCTTTCTCGCTCTCTCTCTCTCTCTCTCTCTCTCTCTCTCTCTCTCTCTCTCTCTCTCTTTAACCGTCTCTACTGTAAATCTCTCTCTCTGTCTGTGTTTTATTGATCCAGAGAGGGGATTTTGTGCCCACAGCTGCACTGAACACTACACGCACTAACTCACACGACGTAGGGGATCCTGCCCACCGTACCGACGCACCCCCCCCATACCCCCCCACCGTACCCCGCCCAACCCCGCACATGCACAAAGGTTAATTCCCAAATATCTCCCTAGTCTCTGTTGAGTGCACTACGTAACTACAGCTTTATTACTCACTGTCCACTTTACAGGCTGTAGTCCATCTGTCGCTGCAAAGTTTATCAAGTTTATCAGCCCCCCTGTATCTCCTCCATCATTGGTCAGTTGTACCAGCATCACGGACACAACAGTGTCAGCTTTGTGGGGCCAGATGCCGCCTTGAAACCAGAAATGTGGGCTAAATGTGGGCGGGAATGTAGGTGGGTAGGAAAAACAAGTGCTGAATTTCCAAGTTAATACAATGAAGACAGAGCTCACAGCAGGGGGCGCCAACATAGTCAGCAGTAACTCCAGGTGATTGGTGCAGAGTGGTTTTGACCGGACAATGGAACAACTTTTCCAAAAGTCAGACAATCAGTGCCCTACAGCTCGCACACAGCGGCCAGTCATACTCAGCGTCTGCACTGTGGAGCTGTTCAGCAGACTGCTCACAGCAAAGTTCTACAGATGTTACACAGAGTTGGTCTTGTGTCGTCTCCTTTATTGTGGGAATGCTTTTATTTAGCATCTGCAGTTTTCCAGCCTGTAGCTTTAAGTCCCAAGGAAAGCCTTGATAACGGCTATAAGTTCTATAAATAGCAGTGGACATGGAGCGGAGAAAGTTCTCTAGAGGGAGATTGAAAACCTGGAGCGACTATAGGAGCAGAAATGTCTGCACTCACATAGTCTGGTCAGCCAGTCTGTGGTTAGCCCACCAGTGTAGCGAGCGATAGCGTGGCTGAAGAAGTCCCCCAGAAAGCTCAAATTAAGCATTTAGGTTAGAAGATGGATGTAGATTAGATGTAGAATGTACGTTAAGACCTTGCAGTCATAGAGTTTCAGTTACTTCCAGATCTCTTTAGCGTTATGGATTGCTGTCCATTGACTGTTGACATTGAGCGTATATTAGAATGAGGGGTTTAGACCCCCGTTAGCGGGAGATTTCAACGTATTCAAGTTGTCCGCTACATGTACTCGCATTGCAAGATTGGCACTCAGCAAGACTACTACATACATTAACATACCATTGAAATTCACCTGCCATGAATTTGACCAATGAGGAATGAGGTAGAGGGGCCTGATCAACTGTGCAGTTGTTGTTTCTAATAAAGTGGCCAGTTAGAGGAAGTACAAGGGAGATGTTTCTAATAAAGTGGCCAGTAAGTGGAAGTACAAGGGAGATGTTTCTAATAAAGTGGCCAGTTAGAGGAAGTACAAGGTTGGTGTTTCTAATAAAGTGGCCAGACAATGAGTACAAGGTTGGTATTTCTAATAAAGTGGCCAGTTAGGGAAAGTACAAGGGAGACGTTTACAATAATAGTGGCCACTGTGTCGAAGGTTGGGGGGCTCTAATTAAGTGATACCTAAATGCGTGAGTCACTGTTTGGGTGTCTGTGATCTACGTAGTGCACTACATAGGATTAAGGAGCCATTTGAGACGTAGCCGCTCATACATGTTCATGGTATGATGGCAGTCCCGTCTCTTTTCTTTCCTCCTCTTCCTCTGTTCTCTCGGGACCAGGGGACACACCCCCTACCTGCCTCTGCACTTACCCTTTCACAAACACCCAGGGACCACCCCTTCTACAGGTCACATGACCGCTCCGTCAACTCTGATTGGCCGTCCCAGAGACTCTCACACGGAATGTAGAGATCACTTTTTTAACGTGCTGGTAGTTGCTGTACGTACGGTGGTAATCGTGGCCTGTGACATTATGCCTTCCTTTTTCGTTTCACCTCTTCTGTCACACTCTTTCTTCAACCTCTCTGATGTTTTATTTGGTTTTTAATGTTGTTTCAGAGTTTATCTCTCTCTCTCGCTTTCTCTCTCTCTCTCAGGCCTGACTGGCATTAAGCTTGTTAGACTGTTGCCCCACTCAGATCACTTTTTTTCTGGGTGGGGTCTGTGAGGATGTGGTGAAATGTGTGTATTTTAGTGGCCAGGATGAGCAATGCTTTTGATTCAGGGGTAGCCATGTTTGATAGTTGCAGCCAAAGGGAAAAACAACTACGAGATGTTCTTCGCTCCATTCAAGACTTCCCTACTTCCATTTACGCCTTGCCTTTTCTGTTGATCTGATCGCGTCAGAGTTATTTATACTCCATTACTCACCTTCCGATGCAATAAAACACAAGACGCTCCTCTGCTTGGAGTCAACAGGGAACAAGTTTTGTTACTTTCCTTCTCATTTTACAAATTAAAGTACTTCTTATTGCAACAAGAAACAGGAAAACCAAGAGACCTAGAAACCGAGACGGGACAAGGGTGCCCCCGTCCACCCTTCACCGACGTTACTACCTGCATCCATTAATTAGGTTCACCAAAATTAGGTGTCCATCGTAGACTTTGACTCAGAGTCAAAGTAGTCTTGGTCCCCGATGTAGCTTTTGCTACCCATTTCAAGAGTTCTGCAGGTGTGGCACTGTATGTACAAGCCTATATTAGGCAAACTACAAGAGGTTCCCATTCATTTGGCTTGTGTATGTAGATATGTGTACAGAAAATAACAACAACAACACAAAAAAACAAACAAACGTCCAATTGTACATAGTCCCATATACATCTGGTGTTTTCACACTGAAGACCAAAACATGCACAGTTCCCCAAATGCCTCTCACGTTCCAAGAGTTACCTGAAGTTTACCGCAAAGTTACAACACTCACTTCCACACTTTCTCACCAGCCATTCTTCTGATGTTCGTCTCTTGTCTAAGCCAGATTGTTGTATACTGGAAGTTCCTATTAATATCTCACTCAACGTTCGCACAACGTTCACCCAGTAACAGAGCTGTGTGTGAAATGCTGCACTGTTCCGTGATGTGCGTACTGGTATTACTTTCTACTCTTTTGGTTAACGGTAACTGTTGCTGGTGTTTCGGTCAGGGTGGTTCACGCGAATGTCCGGTGATGGTTATGGCGAAGTAAAAGACCTCTGAGGCCGTTCCTCTGCGACGGAGAACGTAACTAGACAAAGATATTATCTCACTTGCACTAATCACATAGTGGTTGTTTTGTACTGCAGTGTCCAGAGAGGCTAACGGACCACTCATCCAATGTGGACAAACAATAGAGGCTGGCTGGAGCAGAAAACTAAACATCTGGGTGATGCTAATCTTTGGCACAAAAATGACTAGCGAATACACCGAGCCTTGAAACATGGAGGTCGCTTTTGGGGTCTCTGTTTGGAAGAATCTGCTTAGTGGGACATAAACTGGAATTGTGACATGGCTACATTATATTGCCCAACATAATTGTATGCTAGTCGTGGAAAAATTCTTATTACAGTGCTGATTTACATATCGGCACCACCTGGGATATCGGTTTTAAAGATGCCAATGTTGGGTACATGTCCCCCGGGCACCAACAACAGCTGCAAGGGGTGGTGGGAAGTTGTACCTGAAGTTGTACATGCTGACAACAGCCATCAGATTTGGCAGGCAGAGACTGACAGCCAAGAGAGACAATGGGAAGATGATGACACCGTAAAGTGGCATGAGGATGGTACCTGCCTCCTGGACCCTGTCTCTTGTTCTGCGATGGGACCACTGTGTTAGGCCTAACAACTGATCCCAGTAGTTCTTTCTTCCCTCGATGCTCCTTTTACATGTATCCACACTGCCAAAGCCAAACAAGCTGGGTCATTAGGGCAGCTTCCACACCTGAGCCAAGATGAAAAGAGAGAACTTGCTGCTCCACCTCTACTTGGCCACCAGTATTGAATGTCAGGCATACAACAGTGGCCTCACTGCAGACGAAGAGGTGAGGTTTGTGTCTCAGGTGCCACCCTCACGTTGCTCACCACTGTCATCATCTTTTCACCGTTTCTCACGGCTGCTGTCGGCACATAGCGTTTACTACAGTAACTACATTTGGCAGATGCTGTTATCCAGAGCGACCTACAGTTTACATTTACAAAACTACCCAGCAATGGTAGTGTTAGGAGTCTTACCCAAGGACTGTCATTGGTGTAGTGTAAGGTGGATGCCCAGATAGGGAAATAGAACCCCAGGAGTTATACTGGTACAGTGTAGAGTGGATACCCAGGTGGGGAATTGAACCCCTGGACTCTTATTGGCTTAGTGTAAGGTGAATGCCCAGGTGGGGAATAGAACCCCAGGACTCTTATTGGTATAGTGTAGGTGGGTTACCTAGGTGGGGAATAGAACTCCAGGACTCTTATTGGTATAGTGTAAGGTCATTACCCAGGTGGGGAGTTGAACCCTAGGACTCTTATTGGTATAGTGTAGGTGGGTTACCCAGGTGGGGAATAGAACTCCAGGACTCTTATTGGTATAGTGTAAGGTCGTTACCCAGGTGGGGAATTAAACCCCAGGATTCTTAATGCTATAGTGTAAGGTCGTTACTCAGATAGAGAATTGAACCCCAGGACTCTTAGTGGTATAGTGAAGGGGGGTTACCTAGGTGGGGAGTTGAACCCAGGACTCTTATTGGTTTAGTGCAGGGGGGTTACCCAGGTGGGGAGTTGAACCAAAGACTCTTATTGGTATAGTGCAGGGAGGTTACCTAGATGGGGAATCAAACCACAGAACTCTTATTGGTATAGTGTAGGGTAGATGCCCAGGTGGGGAATTGTACCCCAGGACTCTTATTGGTATCAAATCAAATCCCAGTGTACGGCATGGAGGGCAGAAGTGTAACCCACTACACTATACTAGTGACCACATTCCCCCTGCCTCTGGGCCCCATGTTCAAGGACCGAGTCAATGTAGCCTAAGAAAAATTGCAGTCCCCATTTAGCAAAGCCTGACTCAAAACAAATGGGAATATCCAGAGTCAAACTGCAGCCAGAATCTCTTGGCTTAAACCAAATGCAGCTGTTATGTCTACTCCCAGCCTCTCTCTACACATTCACTATGAAGTTTATTCTAATATATGACAGTAATAGAAATCTGCAAATATTTTATTTCTGTACACAACAGTTTGGTCTGATTGCAGCAGAATCTGAACTGTGTTAATAACTTGTATCTTTTCTTTTGTACCTGTATATGCACACATTTGACTCTGTAGTAGAATTAGTGATGTGCTGTCTGTATTTTCACACCCTTTTACGGTGGAAGGAAAGGAGAAACGCTGTGTCCGGAATAAGCATTTTCAGCTAGTTACCCGGATAGATAGTGGGCAAAAACTGATGTTGAGACTGCACTCTTTGTCCGAGTGGACAGTTCCAGATCCACTCGAAAAAGGACACTTGTTACGAACACAAACCTTGTGAAAAATGACTTCACAGTTTTACTGATACTGTAATTTGTTTAAGTTGCTTTGTTTCTTTGTTTTTTTATGTAAAGAAATCGCTGCCGAAAGCGTACTGCACTTAACCCGTGCGTGTGGATGGAAACACACACCCATAACTGTATAGGTTTGTTCTAATGGTTTGATCTGTTCAATAAAAGTTTAACATTCTTCTTGAACCTGTTGTCCTGTATTCGTTTTTTAAAAGCTTGGTTTGTGATTTCACTCACAAAAATGTGTAATGTACCGATGTATATCTCTGGTTTTCTGACTGCTAGCTGTGCAAAGCTTGTTGGAAATAGCACAACATGCTCTACGGACCTGTGGTGTTTGGCTTTGTTCTAGCATCTCTCTACAGTGTTCTATCTTAAGGGTGCCATAGAATAAATGTATTGAATATTTAAATTGTTCTCTGAGGTTCCCTATAGAAATTATGTAAGTCATGTGTGGTTTTACACCCATTTACACTTAATGATTTGGTCCTGGAATGAAACACTGAATAATTTTATGAGCTCTGCTCTGATTGGCTGGTTTACAGTGAGATGCTGCGATGATCACAGAAGTGTGAAAATGTTGAAATAGACCAAATACAATAACCTTTGTGTAAAGCTCCATCCTCACACTATTTAGTTAGCTATGCTATTTATTTTGCGCTTGCTAGTTGCTAATGTTACCTATACCAGCTACTCCAGGCTGCTACTTCCAGTCACTGTTGGGGTTGTGGTGCTAATAAAGGTGGAGCTGCTCGTCTCTTCAGTCTCTTCAGTGTTGAACGCTGAGCTGAAGCTGCTCTGAGTGTTGGAGAAACTGTCCGGAGTGAAACGTACAGACTGCAGAGTTAAAGTTAAAGTTGTTCAGGATTCTGTTAAAGATGTGCTTGTTTTGGGAATTTTCGGTTCCACCTTAAACGGTGCTGCAGTTACATTCTGGCACCTGTACACGCTGCAGCATTTAAGGTGGAACATTAGATTAATGACAAACATTGGTTTAATGACGATCATCAACCATGTAGCTCTGACAGTTGGGTTGTTGTTGGGAAAGAATGAAAAGTGCTGACATTCCCTTCACAGCCTGGAACGCTGGTCTCGTTTGCTAATACAGGATTTGTATTTGAAGGAAGAACAACAGTGTTTGAGATTCACAGTATGTACAGTTTTATGTACTGAATGTGGCATTATGTTACAATGTAAATACAGTTTTATGGTCTATGGCACCTTCAATATGATTTCCACCTGTTTTTTTGCCAGGATTCATCTTGTAACCTACTGTTTTGTTCCAATTGGTTTGTCTCAAATCCTACTGAGCTCCTACATAGGCAGCTTTTTATGTCATAGTATGCGCTCCCGACATGTAGACTGTCCCAATTCTTACATACCTTAAACATGCTGTCTACTGAGGAACCTTATTTAGACCTGATTTTAAGGAAGCATCGAACGCTTCCTCAGCCGCTAAGACAATCCCATGATGCACCGCAGGCAAGTCTACGAGCAGTGAAGTGGTTTTAAAATGTAAGTTATTTTTGATTCTCTCTGGAGTTTTAATGTGTTTCTGGTCATATAATCACACAAAACAGTTTTTTATTATCAACTCTGTAACGAGTCGTTGACCATTTTACACTTTTATACTCGAGCCATTAGCATTCATGCTAGCAGATTTTTAAGCCTCTAGCTATTGTTTTGGATGCCGGCTGGTAACTTAGCAACCAGCTAAACCACCGGTCGCGTGCAGTGGGCGGGAACAAGCTGTGAAGCAGTCTCTCTCTAACTAGAGCGTCTCAGTAATCTGTTTTCTGAGGAGAGCTGAGGAGAGAACACTGCTACTTACACAGCTGCCTACCTAGACAGCCTACTTAGACAGCTTACTAGGTTTTAAGACACACCCTAAATCTTGAGTGTCTTCAGTGCCATGCATGATGGGAGAGATGATCATGGGTTTTGAGCTCTCTCCTTTGTTGCAAGGGAAGAAGAAAGGATAGAGTTTCTCAGTGAAAGACTGACCAGTGAAAGAGTAGATATGAGATCTGACCTCAACATCATAGAAAGAGACCAGTTCCCCCTCATAATCTACAAACACCCCCACCTTCTGGGGGGGCTGTTTCAAGGAGAGGATAACAGGGGGAGAGTCCAGAGCCAGACACTCATTCTCTTTTCTGAGACACACGGTCCAGTATCCGTTCTCAGGGCTGAGTGAAATTATCCCCTTCCTGTTAACGGATTCTCTGGCCACTCCTAAAACCCACGCGGTCTTCCCGCTGACCTGGACCTCGTAGTAAAACCTCCCTGAGGAGAATCCCTCCTTTCCCAGCACACAGGCAGACGTGTCAAATCTCTCTGGGTTGTTTGGAGCTTTGTGCCATGTTTGGCTGTGCCACACTTGCTTCCTGTCAGCAGACAGGAGGAGTTTAGGGTAGGCTGTTTTAGGGTCCAGAGTCACGTTCACTGTAAGAGAGGGAAGCAAAGAAAGTAAGGATGCCAAGAAAGGGATGTGCACAGTTTTTACAAATATTTAAAATTTTCTAATTTGGTGGACGTTTTAGCTGTGTAGTGACCTATACACGAGGAGTCACATTATTATGACCACCAGCTAATATCCAGAGTGACCGCCATATGCAGCAGCTTTTGGTATTTAGTTCAAACTGTAAATACTGTTTGACCAGAGAAGGATGGGTCTCCCCTTGTTCCTCCCAAGGTTCCTTCCTCCAGTTGAGGGAGTTTTTCCTTGCCACTGTTGCCCCTGGCTTGCTCACTGGGGGATATATGTTATAACTGTCTGTTTTCAAAACTCTGTAAAGCTGCTTTGAGACAACATCGTTGTAAAAAGCGCTATATAAATAAACTTGACTTGACTTGACTTGACAGCTACATGGACTGGGAGACTCAGTAAGGTCCTGGTAGGTGGTCACAGGTATCTGCAGCCATGCTGACTGCAGTGCATCCCACAGCTGCTGGAGGGAGCGTGGAGGAGGATCCATAGAGCCATCATCCAGGTGGTCCCACAGATGCTCAGTTGGGTTCAAGTCTATGGAATTAGCGGTCCAGGGTAGTACTTAGAAGTCTTGGTCATCGCTTCTAACCAATGTGGGACATTTCTAGCCGTGTGACGGGTCTCAGTGTCTTGCTGGAAGATCCCATCCACCCCAGAGAAGACAATCAGCATGTATGGTGTACGTGATCTGCAAGGATGGTTTCATACACAAATTCGTTGGGAGAGACTTCCACATGGAAGTGTGGGTGCAGAGAATTTCATGAAAACATTCCTCAGACCAGAGCGCTGACACTTAAACACTGCCGCTGTCTAAAGTATGAAGTGGTTATAACAATGTGACTTGGCTGTGTATATAAAATAAATGTCTTTAGCAATAATAGTGCGCTGATTTGTTTTTGCTTAATTTGTCCCCCTGATGCCCAGCAGGATATTAGATGAGTAATACATAACATTACCTGCATACTTTGTCTGCAGTTCTTCCAGACCTGTTGAAATGGAGAAGCAGAAGCAACTGTTAAACATCTGCCATAAGTAAAACAGATATGCTTTGCTGATTCGATACCTTATTGTCATCCTGCACTGTGAAGTCTTTTATCAAACAGTGAAACGTATCCCTTCAGGCGAATGCTCTATTATTGAACACAGCTGCAGTGAAGAGACCACCAGCACGCGCTAAATCAACGGCTGAGATAACAGGCAGGTAAGTCACTTTGAACTACACAACTCATCCTGAAGTAACCCTCACAAACTACCCTGAGCCCAGCACAGAGCCTCAAGTATAACACATGTACGCCTCTCAAACTAAACAGCAACTTACTCACATGATTAAATCTCTCTAACTTCAAGTCTGGCTATAAAATTGAAAGCTCCACACATCCACGATGGCTCTTCAAGGGAAGGCGGTTCTAAGTAGAATTATGGATAGTCAAAAGAACCCTTTCTTTAGAATAGTGCTGTAGATGGTTTTATATGAAACCTTATGGAAACACATTTTGTTTATCACCAAAAAGGGATTCTCCAACGTCACATTGCAGGAATCTTTCTAAAAGGTTTCGTGTAGAACAAGTGGGTTTTTAGAGTGGTCATGATTTTCTTTGCTGAAAAGAAGTACCTGAAGAAGGCCATTTTCCAGTCTTCCCCAAGGTGTTCAGTGAGGTTGAGGTCAGGGTTCCGACACCTAACCCATCAAACCAGGTCTTTATTGAGCTGCTTTGTGCACAGCAACACAGTCACGCTGGAACAGAAAACGGTTCTTCCCCAAACTGCTGCTACAGAGGTTGCACTGGAACTAAGGGTCAAAGCCCAAACCCTGAAACACCCGCAGACCATTACCCACCCTCCACCAAAATTTGCTATTATTAATTGCATTAAGCAGTGTTCTCCTGAATTCATTTAGCAAACCCAGATTCATCCATCAGACTGCCAGATAGTAAAGCATGATTTATCACTCCAGACAACATGTTTTCACCGATCCAGAGTTCAGCCATGGAGCTTTACACCACTCCAGAGTCCAGCGGTGAAGCTTTACTCCAGTCCAGAGTCCAGTGGTAGAGCTTTACACCACTCCAAAGTCCAGTGGTAAAGCTTTACACCACTCCAAAGTCCAGTGGTGAAGCTTTACACCACTACAGCTGACACTTGCCATTGCATCTTGTGCTGATGTTGGTCCAGAGGCATGTTGGAATTTTTTACCTGATACACACCGCAGGCAACTGTTTGTTAGTAGTGACTAGCTAACATTTGCCCTAATAAACAAGAGTTGGTTCAACAATATTTTAAAACAGATACTCACCTTTAGGATGATTACTGAAGGAAACAGTGGATCCAACAAGACTGTAAGCAGGTACAGTAGTTGATGTGGTGGTGGAGAAAAGGGGGGCATTTCCAGGTTGGACCTTATGCAATGCTGACTTTGACACTTAAAAGAGAAAGCAAGCCTTTACATAGACATATTAGGAATTCCTTTTATGGAATTCTTTGCAATTTTCTCTGAATATAGTTTGATAGTATGGATTGCCATGGAAAAAACATCCACCATCTTCTAAGGTTTTCCATGATAAGGGCTGGAAAGTTGGTTACAACACCTTCCACCCATGCTTAAACCTAAATTTAAAGCATAGACCTCATGATGGCCCCATTACTTAAATTATTAATGAACACCAGCTTCGCCAAATGACTCCATGTGACTTACCTATCTTAGAAAATCGTTTCAGTTCTTTGTTGAAGACCTCATGAAGCTGAGACAGAGCTTTGCTCAGACTCTCCACCCTCAGATGAGTGTTAATAGTAATGTTAGTCCAGTTCTTGGTGTGTGGGGGGCTGCAGAGGGACGGGTAGATCTACAATACAGCAGGAGAGAGGAGAGACCCCTCAGCATGGGGAGTGCTGTCATGTGATGTACAGCATTACTATTGAGAAACAGAGGGACTCTGACCTGTAGGAGGTAGAGGTGGTCCTCAGTGTGGGAGAGCTGCTCCAGCTCAGTGTCTCTCCTCTTTAGCTCAGTGATTTCCTGCTCCAGCTCTTTAATGAACTCTTCAGCCTGCCTCTCTGCTGCTTTCTGCTTCTCCTCCATCAGCTCAAGCAGCTCAGCCTGGCTTCTCTCAATGCAGCGCACCAGAGAACTGAAGACCTCCAGGCTGTGGGCTTTACTTTTCTTATGGCTTTTCTATGGAAAGAATTAAAAATGTCACTGCTCAGATCATCTGTGAATGTAGGTATTTTCCAAACCATCTTAACTGATCAGTGAAACCTTGTTGAGCTGTACAGAGATCCGGATATTCTTGATCTTCTTTTGCCTGTGCTTAATCATCTGCTGAACAACTTCTTGCTTCCTTCTAAGGTGTGTCTATAAAGACGAAGAGTCATTGCAGACATTTATCTTTTCTCAGCAATAGAAAGCAAGGAAAAGTACATGGAAATCTGTAATAGTGAGCTTTCCTCACCTTCTTCTGTCCACTCTCCTCCTCTATAGGAACAGTGCTGTGAGTCTTGTGGTCTGATTCAGTGCAGAACTGACACACACACGTCTGGTCGTCTCTACAGAACAGCTCCAGGGGTCTCCCATGTTTCTGACAGATGTAGTCCTCCAGGTTCTCCACAGGATCCATCAGTCTATGCTTAATGACGCTCTGAGCAGTCTTGTGGTTTTCCAGGTGAGTCCCACAAAAAGATGTTCTACAATCTAGGCAAGACTTCACGGCCTTCATTTCCTGGCCGAAGCAAACATCCCAAGGAACGGCAGGTTGGCTGCCACGTTTTTTCATCTGGAAATGCTGCACCACTGCTCTGAAAGTTGTGTTAACCTTCAGTTCTGGTTTTGTGTTGAATCTCTCCTTACAGAGAGGACAGTGATGGTCTTCAGTGCGTGTCCAGTATTTTTCAATGCAGGCCAAGCAGAAGTTGTGTCCACATGGAGTGGAGACTGGATCGGTGAGCACTTCCAGACAAATACAGCACTTGAACTCCTCCTCCCAAGTGACACTGATAGAAGGATCCATTGCTGGGAACCTGTGATTGTGGATGATCAGACAGCTTCTAAAGACAAACAACAGTCCAAAGTAAGTCCAATATATGTAAACCTAACCCTACCACGGTTCTGCTGATCATTAGAGTTGGAAGTGAGGACTGGTTCCAGGTGAGACCCGGTTCCAAATTGTTTGATCTACAGTGGCAAGAAAAAGTATGTGAACCCTTTGAAAAACTCAAACGCTTCACCTAATACCACACAAACAGTTATTATATTTCATGTCTGTATTGGTGCTGATGGAAAAAGTAAGTGAATCCTTATGCTAATTAGAGTCAGGAGTTAGCAAACCTGGAGTCCAATCAATGAAACAAGATTGGAGCAAGGTGTAGAGATACTTTGACTTATAAAAGACAATCAAACTTTTTGTTGTGAACCATGCCCTGCAAAAAAAAAAAATCTCTGAAGACCTACGATCAAGATTTGTTTACTTGCATAAAACTTGCATAAAACCACCCACAGACAAACTCTCCCTAGAAGTGGGTGCCCCGCCAAGTTGACTCCAAAGGCACACCCCAGAATACTCAGAGCAGTAAAAATGAAGAGTATCAGCTAAAGGCTTCAGGGAATCATTGGAACAGGTTATCTCTGGAACATCTCTGTTCATGAGTCTATCATACGCACATCATTGAACAGGCACGGTGTCCACGGCAGG
Organism: Megaleporinus macrocephalus; assembly: GCA_021613375.1. Taxonomy (NCBI): domain Eukaryota; kingdom Metazoa; phylum Chordata; class Actinopteri; order Characiformes; family Anostomidae; genus Megaleporinus; species Megaleporinus macrocephalus. The sequence continues at coordinate 5,355,427 of CM038708.1, forward strand.
ACACCATGGAGCTGCTGCTTTCCAAAATAAACATCACTGCACGCCTGAAGTTTGAAAAAAAACGAGTATCTTGACACTCCACAGCACTACAGGGAAGATGTTTTGTGGACTGATGAAACCATGGTTGAACTGTCCAGGAAGAACATGCAGTACTAGGTATGGTGTAAAAAGGGCACTGCTTACCAACATGAAAACATCATCCCAACGGTGAAGTACGGTGGTGGGAGCGTCATGATTTGGGGTTGCTTTGCTGCTTCGGGGCCTGGACCGCTTGCCATCATTGAGGGGAAAATGAACTCTCAAGTTTATCAAGGTATCCTACAGAATAATGTCAGTGTGACTGTCTGCCAGCTGAAGCTCAGTAGAAGTTGGGTGATGCAGCAGGACAATGACCCTAAACATTGAAGTAAATCTACTACAAAGTGGCTTCAATAAAAGAAAATCTGCCTTTTGGAGTGGCCCAGTCAGAGTTCAAACATGAATCCAATAAAGATGCTGTGGAATGACCTCAAGAGAGCTGTTCACACCAGACATCCTAAAAGTATGGCCGAGTTAAACAGTTCTGTAAGGAAGAATGGTCCAAAATTCGTCGTGCAGGTCTGATCTGCAGCTAACGCTTGTTGGAGGTTATTGCTGCCAAAGGAGGTTCGACCAGTCATTAAATCTAAGGGTTCACTTACTTTTAATGGATGTGTCCAATAAAGACATGAAATATTATAACTGTTTGTGTGGTATTAGGTTAAGCACATTATGTTTGTCTATACTTGGGACTAGATCAGATCACATTTTATGACCAATTCATTTCAAATGGTTCACATACTTTTTCTTGCCACTGTATCTGAATTCTATACCTCTCAGGTTTTTCTTACAGGTGCACATTGCAAACCACTGTTCTACTGCTCATTGGACATGGGAATTGAGAACTGGTTCCACACTGCAAAACCAAATTCCAAATCTGATCCGTCAGAATTGCGTGCCTCAGAGGTTTTAAATTGTCCAATCAGAATTGTATGCCTCTGAGATTCAAAACTGTCCAGTCCATCAGAATCATATGCCTCTGATGTGGTTACCTCTTTTCGATGTTTGAATGTTTTTCTGACAGTTGCATGTTGCAAACTTGACCCTACCACTATTGTACTGCTCATTGGCCATTGGAATTGAGAACTGGTTCCAGCTGAGAACCGGTTTCAAATTACAAATCTGATCCATCTGAATCGTGTGTCTCTAAGGTTCTAAATTATCCAATCCATTAAAATCCTATGCCTCAAAGGTTCTAAAGGTTTCAATACATAGAAATCCTATGCCTCAGATGTTATTGATTGATTGATTTTTATTAATGTTGGCAAGTTTTCCTAACAGTTGCATGTTGCAAACCTGACCCTACCAATGTTTTACTGCTCATTGGACATGGAAATTGAGAACTGGTTCCAAACTGCAAACCAAAATTCCAAATCTGGTCCATCAAAATCGTATGCCTCAAAGGTTCTAATTTGTCCAATCCATCGCAATCATATGACTCTGACATTATTGATTCCCCTCGATGTTGGCATGTTACAAAAAGTCATGACGTAAACTCACGACGATGTTTGTGCCACAGGGAATTTGCAACAGGGAGTCACGGCAGAGAAGAAGAAGCAGTTAAACGTGTGGCTTTGTTCCACTAAGAAAGATAACAACAGTAGTGAGTGAAGTGAATGTTCCTTGTTTTAATAGAAGATGAGTAGGAGATTCAATAATGTATGAACACAAATATACCCACTTTAATCTCCAAAACCACCTGTGACCCAACACGTCTTCTGAGTTCATATGAAAGTAACTTAAAAATAATATGTTTTCTTTGGGAACTGTTTTGCCTTTGACGTCCTGCATATCCACCCACTTTGAATGGATTTTACAGCCAATTCTTTACTGTATTAACTTTCTGTGAGGGAGTTTTTTTAGAGGTGGACGTCTGGTTCCCTTTATCTCAACTGTGAACAGTTCTGAGCCCTTGCAATGAAAACAATATACGTAACATTTCTTTTTATGCATGCTTTTGCATTGTTTGATGCCCTGTATTCTAAATAAATTGTTCAATTAACCAGAAATAAGCATAGTGTGTTAAAATAGAAAACAAAAGTGGTGGTTCACATGTTTGGGTACAAGTTTAATGAACTCAACACTGATATATATGAAGAAAGCATTAGCAGATTAGGCTTTTCTTATCATATCACAAATACAGAAAGATACACTGTAGATATCCAGATACTGTAGATAATGTAGATACTGTAGTTAACCCAGTGCTACATATAGTCCCAGTGTTTCATTTCAGAAAGTATTACAAACCCATATAAACTAAATGTGTTAATGCCTGAAATATGTATTTAATTACACTCATCATTTCACATTAACTATATAACCTACAGCTCAGTGTGACGATCAGGACTTCTGCTTACCTGAGCGTGAAGGAAATCTTCTATTATGCTCGCTCTCGTTCTCACTCTGTCTTTAGGGCAGTACCTGAACTGTGTAGCTCTTCCTTGTTTACTATGAGGTGGAGCAAGATTACGTCAGCTCTCACATTCAGTTTCATTTCCTATAAAAAGGCACAGGTAGTCCACGTTACGCAACACCAGATGTAGCACACGGGTGTCCTACTCCTGTACTTTCCATAAGTAGAACTTATTTTAACAAAGCTTTTTAAATTGTACTTTGGTGAAGTATTAATCAGTGCAAGTGCTTAACATCTGCCTGTCAAATCAGACACTATGTAAGCAGTTATATTTCTAAAGTGTGCAACATTTCTTGTAAGCCTGTTACCAGCATTTAAAGAGATGTACAGTACTGTGCAAAAGCTTTAGGCACTTGGGGATCAGACACAGCAGTGTTGCTGCTGGAGTGTTTAAACTCTGTGTCCACTTACTGTCCACTCTGTTAGACACTCCTACTACTTGCTGGTCCACCTTGTAGATGTAAAGTCAGAGACAGTAGCTCATCTGCTGCTGCACAGTTTGTGTTCCTCTAGTTCTTCATCAGTGGACACAGGATGCCGCCCACAGGACACTGTTGTCTGGATAGTTTTGGTTGGTGGACGATTCTCAGTCCAGCAGTGACACTGACGTGTCTGATCCACTCACACCAGCACAACACACACTAACACACCATCACCATGTCAGTGTCACTGCAGTGCTGAGAATGATCCACCTCCCCAATAGTAGCTGCTCTGTGGTGGTCCTGTGGGGGTCCTGATCATTAATGAACAGAGTAATAAAGTATACAGAGAATCAGATGAACTACAGTCTGTAAGTGGAGCTCCTGTGTGGTCAGTGGAGCTGATACAGTGGACAGTGAGTGTAGATACAGTCTGTAAGTGGAGCTCCTGTGTGGTCAGTGGAGCTGATACAGTGGACAGTGAGTGTAGATATAATATTTAATTAATATTTAATATTATAGTGTTTTGCCAGAAAACCTGCACAGCTTTAAAGTGTGATGTGCTGCAGAACAGTTTAAATAAGGTAGGATGTTATACACACCCAGGTGAAAGATAAGTACTCTGAAGTATACTTAATGTAAGTGCACTTAGAATACTTTAATGCACTCATGATTGATATACTAAAACTGTGCTATTTTTGTGAACTAACTTGGTACTTAATCAATATGTATGTTTTATCACTGATAGAAATGTACTTAAATACAACTAAATATACTAGAAATACTTACCTGTACCATTTTAAGACACCATTAAGTATATTTAAGTGCATCATATGTACACCTTCTACTATCAATTAAAAATACACTTTGTGTATATTTGAATCAACATTTAAGATAGTTAGTATATTGTTAGTATTCTAATTAAATATAAGAAATATCGTTATAATTGAATAACAATAATAAACCAATACATTTTAAATCCACTCTAAGTACAATCATAAATATATTTTAAATGAACTAAAGAATATTTTAAAAATACTAAATTAGTGGGAAAACGATGTACTGAAGTAAATATAAATGTGTCATAACGGTGTCTCAAATAGTACAATTAAGTACAAATACTTAATTAGTCAATTAAGTAAGTTTTTAGTAGCACTATGATATTATTTAGCATACTAAGTACATCATTAGTACACAAAAATAGAACACTTTTATTACATTAAACATAGGTGCACGAAAAAAAGTATAGATTAAGTATACTTCAGGGTACCTTTTTAAAGTATTCATTTGAATATACTTTTAATGCTCTTGAGTGTACTTCTTTTTCACAAGGGCAAGACTTTACGTTAGATCTGTTTGTACATGTTTGAATGAGTCATGTGTTTCTGGAAATGCTCTCTCTAAATGTCTTCTACCTGCAGGTAAACTTATCTACCTGTCATTACGAAATGGTGGGCGTGGCTTCACGACGTCACTTTGAAGAAACGAAAGTCAAGTGCAAAGCAGATTCATAAACAGACGGCTGTTGTTTTCATCTGAACTCGACATTCAGCTTGAAGCTTCTAAAGCACTTGAAGCATTAATTCAGCCTGCCGTCTGAAGCTTCTCCAGATGTTCTTTGAGGAACCTATGGTAAGAAAACCCTTGACATTATTATTTATATGTTTATAAGATTTTATTCGATTATTTTCTCAATGAAAGAAAAACAGTTTCAGGAAACTGTCAAGCATATGTAATTTAAGCTACATTTCAAATATTTTTGCCAAAGTAAATGACAAAGTATTACCAAACATGTGGGGTTTCTGTGTCCTCAGTCATGGCTTCCTCCAGCAGTCTCCTGTCTGAAGATCAGCTCCTGTGCTCCATCTGTCTGGATGTGTTCACTGATCCAGTCTCTACTCCATGTGGACATAACTTCTGCATGGTGTGTCTCAAAGAGTGCTGGGACAGCAGTTCATGCTGCCAGTGTCCAGTTTGTATGGAGAAGTTCTATAGAAGACCTGAACTACGTGTGAACACGTTCATCTCTGGATTAGCTGCTCAGTTCAAGAAGTCAGTTCAGGTTAAATCCGGCAGAGCTCCAGAGAAACGTTCCTCCAAACCTAAGAGGGTTCTCTGTGACTCCTGCAGTGAGGAGAAGCTGGAGGCTGTAAAGTCCTGTCTGGACTGTGGAGTATCTTACTGTAATGATCATCTGAAGCCCCATAAAACTGCAGCTAAACTCAAGAAGCACAAACTGATGGATCCTGTGGACAACCTGGAGAACTACATCTGTCAGAAACATGAGAGACCCCTGGAGCTGTTCTGTAGAGACGACCAGACGTATGTGTGTCAGTTCTGCACAGAAGGAGACCACAAGACTCACAGCACTGTTCCTATAGAGGAGGAGTGTGGAGAGAAGAAGGTGAGAGATGTTCAGATGAATTACCGGTATCTTGTTGCTGTGATCAATATTCCTCCAGTTATTGATCGCTTTTGTTATAACATGTATATTTGTTATAGACTCAGTTGGGGAAGACGCAGGCAGAAGTTCAGCAGATGATCCAGGACCGACTGAAGAAGATTGAAGAGCTCAAACACTCTGTTGATCTCAATAAAGTGAGTCTGAACTGTGACCTTCAAGACCTTCAGGGTTCATAGCCTGGTCCTAAAGGCTCACAAGAAGATCCATGTTGCCTTGATGCCTTTGTGTTCATAGACGTCTGGGTAAACTAATCAATGTGAAAAAATCTAGATTTTGAATTGTCCCCCATTAGAAACACACAGAGAAGGAGAAAGCAGACAGTGTGGAGATCTTCAGTTCTCTGGTGCGCTGCATTGAGAGAAGCCAGGCTGAGCTGCTTGAGCTGATGGAGGAGAAGCAGAAAGCAGCAGAGAGGCAGGCTGAAGAGTTCATTAAAGAGCTGGAGCAGGAAGTCACTGAGCTAAAGAGGAGAGACACTGAGCTGGAGCAGTTCTCCCACACTGAGGACCACCTCCACCTCCTACAGGTCAGAGTCCCTCTGTTTCTCAGTAGTAATGCAGTACATCACATGACAGCACTCCCCATGCTGAGGGGTCTCTCCTCTCTCCTGCTGTACTGTAGGTTTACCCGTCCCTCTGCAGCCCCCCACACACCAAAAACTGGAATGACGTCACTATTAACACTCATCTGAGGGTGGGGAGTCTGAGGAGAGCTCTGTCTCAGCTTCATGAGGTCTTCAACAAGAAGATGGAGAAGCTACCTGAGATTAGTAAGTATGTACTGCTGAGTAAGTTGGTGAATTTATATTAGTCAGAAATTTTGCTGAGATAAGCTGAAATTCTAGCAGCCAGAATAATTGTCTATTATTCTTTTTCAGAACTGAAGAGAATTCAACAGTATGTAGGTATGTGGACTACCAGTGATCACAGAACTAAACACATAGATAAATTAAACAAAAACCTTCAGGCATGGCCATAAAACAGGGCCAGAGAGGCTCACAGGAGGCGCATGCTCCCCATGGAAAGGATCATTTATGTTGTTAATGCTGTTGTTCTGTTATTTAAGGAAGTTTTTATATGTCAGTCTGTGGGTCTTTCGTGTTAGGTGGTCACCAAGATGGTTTGTGGTGACCTCCTCTGTGGGTTTGGCTTGATGTATCCACCTTTTCTGCTGGTGTTCAGCACTTCTTGTAGCAGCAGTCAAGGCCTCTCCCTTGTAATCATGTACTTCGGCAAGATGCTATATGTGGTGTCAAAAGTGGGATAGCGCCCTCCTGGGACAGGTTAGTAGAGTGGTGCTTCAAAGAAGTGAAGAAAGTAAAGGCCAGCCAAAGATTCTGAAGGGAACAGTGCAAAGACGCCTCGGCAAAGCTCAACAGCAGAGATGCAGCAATAGAGCTCACTGGGCTTGATGGTGGAGAAGCTGGTGAAGAAGAAACCGTTGGAGTGTTGTGATGGTCACTGCTATGTTATGTGATGGAAGAGCATGCATGCTACCTGACCTCTCAGCAAGTTTCGGGCAGCTTTTTTCTAGGATGCAGCTGCGGCAAGATGCTAAGACCCTACAGTATCCTGCAGTAGACCTGTCTGAGTGATTGATATATTATTTACTTTATTTATTCAGGTTTTTCCTTTAATTTCTCTGCCATCTGTATACTTCTTCACTATAACACCTCTTAAAACAAGTTTCATTTGTGTAATCTCTTTCAGTGGACGTGAATCTGGATCCTGATACCGCTCATCCCTACCTCATCGTGTCTGATGACGGGAAACAAGTGCGAGATGCAGACACAGAACAGGATCTCCCTGATACCTCAGAGAGGTTTGATGAATGTGTCTCAGTGCTGGGAAATGAGGGATTCTCCTTCAGGAGGTTTTACTATGAGGTTCAAGTCAGTGGAAAGACTGAGTGGGAATTGGGAGTGACCACAGAGTTCAGTAACAGGAAGGGGGAGGTCACACTGAGCCCAGAGAATGGATATTGGACAGTATGGCTGAGAAATGAATGTCGATATAAAGCTCTGGACTCTCGCCCTGTCCTCCTATCTCTAAAACATGCTCCTCAGAAGGTGGGGGTGTTTGTGGATTATGAGGAGGGTCTGGTCTCCTTCTATGATACTGGGGCCCAGTCGCATATCTACTCCTTTACTGGTCAGTGTTTCACTGAGAAACTCTATCCATATTTCAGCCCTGGTTTCAATAATGATGGTATAAACTCAGCACCTCTGATCATCATGCCACTTGAGCTTTATAACTGAGTTTTGTCCCACAGTGCCTTTCACACATAAGACACAACTGGTTTATATACATGCTGTAGAGTTTTTTTTACATTTCCAAGATATGATATGCATGGATGAATAATGAAAATAACAAATAAACAAATGTATCACAACCTGATTGGCTTCCCTGTATTGTACCACATACAGAAAGCAGACCAGACTGTAACACTACCTATATCTCAGTGGGAATGGGCAGGGGTAGGATGTATGGGTTGGGAAGTGAACAATGCACTTTTAGAATATTAGCAATGTTTACAAACTACATCAAACCTTCAAAACAATGAGGAAAACTAAATTTTCCATGATACGAACCGAGATATTTATAAAAATGATTTACCCACTGGTCAGTTTTATACCTTGTCCTCACCACTTCCTAAGGTATTCACACAAATATTAACAAAAAAGGCTTCATCTATGAACCAAAATTCCAAATTTCACTGCAACTGCCGGCTAACTGACACTGCTGCTAACTTTTTAGACTGCTAGTTCACGTTATTTATGTGTAAGACCATGTTAGTTGTCCATTGCAACACTCTGAGTGGCCACCAGATGGCGAAAGAGGCTGCCTACCTTGTTCTGATTAGAGCTAATCACCAGTACCTGTGAAATTCTCTATTTAAGTGAAGCTCTGACTGGTTAATTTCCTTTTGAGCTTGCATGACATGTAATTGTTCTTAAGACCCAACCTGAACTGAAGTTCGTAAAATGATCACTGCTTGTTCTGCATTTGGTTCAGGAACCTTGGTAGGCCTCAACACTGAGGTTAAATCTCTACTCTGAGGAACCTGAGTGACTTAAAACTCATTTCCTGTGAGGGAATCCCAGCAATGTTGTTACATGGTGGTGCTTTTTACATTGTCATTAATAAATAATGTTGTCATGCGGTATTATTACTATATACCATGGAGTTCCATGTAGATATAATGGAGCTATGGAGGATTCTAGGAGGTTGTGACAATGTACTGACTATGTTGCCACTATGTTGTCGCAACTTTGCACTGTGTTTGCAGGGAGCCTTAAGGGGCTAATAATATAATATAATATAGTGTAGTTAGATAGCACATTTCACAGAACTAAAATATACATAGACCATACATATTAACTCCACTGACCATATAGGAACTACAATTACAGACTGTAGGTCATCTGATTTGCTGCATACATTGTTTATCCCCCTTTGCTCTGTTCTTTAATGGTCAGGACCACCAGGTACTATTAGGGAGTTACAGCAGCACTGCTGTGTTTGATCCACTCATACCAGCACAACACACACTAACACCACCACCACCACCTCAGTGTCACTGCAGTGCTGAGAATGATCCACCTCCCTAATAATACCTGCTCTGTGGGGGTCCTGTGGGGGTCCTGATCATTAAAGAACAGAGTAATAAAGTAAACAGAGAATCAGATGAACTACAGTCTGTAAGTGTAGCTCCTGTATGGTCAGTGGAGCTGATCAAATGGACATTATATATTAGAAGGTGCTTTTAATGTTGTGACTGATCTGTATATTTTTATGTCCTGAACCACCTCTGTCCATTTTCTTCATGATTTGGGTCGCAATAAACGATTATTAAAAAAAATAAAACAATGTGGAAAAGAGGGTGAAGCTCACATTTGCTCATATTTTCAGCTTCTAACTCAAAATTCAATTCCACCGTAAATGCATACATACATTCAGTTACATTCTGGCACTGGCACGTCTCTTAAGGTGGACTGGAAAAGTTTAAAACAAAAAGCTGGCGAATACGAAGCCAACCTTTAAAAAGAGGAACAAGATTACATCCAACTTCGTTTTAAAGAATTGAACAAAAAGTGTTCTGACTAATGATTCTTTCAGTTCCCTCCTCGCCCCTCAGTATGTAAAATAAGCAATATTTTTGTAATATCGCTGCTCAAAAGTGACTAAACTGCCTTAACCCTTTAACGCCAAGTGAATCATACTTAATACACAAGTTTTTGAGACCTGTAAATCATCACTGTTATAATTTTTGTCCTAAAAACTGATGTACACCTGAACTTTGCTCAAACCCACATTTTGTTCTACATTTTAGTGGAGAACCTAAGATTGCATTAGATACATAATGTGTAAAACACTGTTATACTATATTGAAAAAAAATATTTTCTAAGTTAGAAATTTTTTAAGTAAACATTTTCAGTAAACTGCAAAAAGTTCCAGATTTACCAAATATCATACAAAACAAAACACACATATACAAAGTATTGTTGAATTTTATTATTTAGATAATGATGATATCAATGATGATTATCTATATACCAAATATATTAAATAATACTATATATATTATTATTATTATTATTTATTGAATGTCTATTAAACAATCCATTTTCAAGTAATTAGAATATTTCGGCAAATATTTCATGGTTTAGGCTTTAAAGGGTTAAAGTTGTTTTAATCTCTGTTGTATCTCTTTATCACCGATTAAAGTTAAATGGAGTCAATGAGTCGAGTGAGGCATCACTACATGATTCAGTAGTAGAAGGCGATCTGCTGCTGTGTAGCGCGGCTCAACCAATCAGATCAGACCTCCTACACCGTGAGCCAATCATATCAGACCTGGGGGGGGGGGGGGGGGGGGGCTGTAGCTCTACTCGCGCTGAGGTAAAGAAGTTGTGACAGAATTTTAGCTGAAAGCTAACTGAGGTAAAAAAACGAGTTTATTTAGAATATATAATATTTAGAGACGATTAATAAGTTTTAGAGTGATCTACAGTTCAGGTTTGTGAAAGATTATCGTCAATAAAGCAAATTATCAAGTTTTTACACTGTAACTTATCAACTTGAGGTAAATAAGAAAACGGGCCAATGTTAACGGTCGCTAGCTGAGCTTTTTTCTCGATTTAAGTTCTGTTTTGAAGTAAAATGTCACATAGTATTGATCTATAATTGTGTATCTCTTTATTCCTCAACCTGAAGATGGGGTTTAAAACGTGGGAACTCTGTTAATGGCCAGTCAGGGTAGATTTTTGTGAGGCTACACAATTAAAATTTGAGACTAATAAATAATTGATGAGTTCTTGTATATCTGAATTTGAAGCCAGGTCCATATTTTATGATTAAATGTTGAATGAATTTCATGATTCCAGCTTCATCAGCCGTCGTTTGCGGTGCACATCCCACAACCCGATTTCTCAAAGTCGCACCCAAAACCACACACAAAAAAATTACAAACACTATTTCTACACAGCTCAACAGATGAATTGAGGCATATATGCCACCAGTCACCTAGCTAAATACATGTTTATAATTATAATGACATTGTGATCTGAATGTGTTGACAAGTTTAAAGTTGGAGACCATGTGCGAAAATATTTCTAAAACATATTTTTATAAGAGCTATAAAACCCCCAAACCTGTTTATCAGAACAAGATCTCAGCATCTACACTATCTTCTTCAGTCCTGTTAGAGAAGCAGCTCATGTGGCTCCTCATGAAGCTGCTGGTCAAAATGTTCAAAGTATGTAAACCTGCATCAGAGCAAGTGAGCCCATTTCTAAAAGACCCTCTAAACATTCTTTAAACACAACCAGATGTTTTATTCTGCTCCAGGAATAAGTCCATATGTGTTAATTTGTAGTTTTGATCTTCACAATTATTCTCTAATATTATTTCTATTAAAATAGTACAAATAAGAACAACCTGTCTTTGGTGGGTAGATGTACTTATATGGAATGTATTTAGCAGCATGACCCCAGACCCCCATTTATTGCATGTTTCCTATGGTGTTAGTTTACTCTCCTGGTATCTCTTTAATAGTCTGCTAATATCACTCATATTGCTTCAAAACATTGTGAAGTTAATAAATGCACTGTTTCTACAGAATGTGAAAAACTAGTTCATGTCTATCCATGCTGTTGAGATGTTTCAGTAAATACCATAACAAGCTTCAGCTGTTCCAGAATGTTGCAGCTAGAGTCCTGAAATATCAGTCCTGCATTGGCTGATTAAAAACAAAGTTTAATTGATCTCACTCCTGAGTGATCTTATTATGAACCATCACATCTACGAAGCTTATAAGGTTCTGTTAACCATAATTAGTTAGAAATAATGAAGTTACATTAGAGGGTGCAGCCGTTTCATACAAAGTCCCCCTGCTTTAAAATAATCTCAGTCAGTTTTCAAGGCCAAAACCCCCTTGTTTAGTTCAGCTTTTGGTACTTAGTATTCCTGATAAATAAAAGGTACATATAAAGAGCATATTGATATATAGATTGTTATGGTAAACTGATAATGTCAGGACTTCCGTCGTGCCACTCTCACACACTCACTCAGGTTTGTTAACTGTGGAGCAGAAGAGCACTGACTTTTCAGGGAATCCTCATTCCATTGCTATTAAGCCACTTACCGCAAACAGAACTGACTGTCTGTATAAGCAGATCTTGTGACACCATACCAATAGACCATGAAGCCTCCTGCGTGCCCCATAACTTTCTGGAGCATCACCTACATCCCCCACTCACCCTCCTGATGATAACCGGTCCCTTAGGTATATTTTGTATGTTCTTACCAGCTGGTGACAAAATGTCAAATGACCAAGCATCACATGAAGAAATTATTCCATTGATATGAACTTGTGTGGCCACCAGAGGACTCTAGAGCACCATAAAAGACAACCACAGACAGGTTACAAGGCTGTGCATGGCCGAGGTGGGGCGAATGTCCAGGCAGTGGGACTCTGCAAGGTTATGCTTAGTTTGTTGTAAGAGGTGGAAGAAATGCAGAGATAGGTTAGGGCATGATCCGCACATCGGCCCAGCAGTCTCAGCAACAGCGTCCTAGACATTGTTTTTATGCCAGCTGTGTGTTCTTGAGTGTCTCCATCCCAGAGACGTCCAATGAGAAAGGCTGTCCACAACAAAGGTGCTGAAACAACAAGTTCGATCAGCATAGTGGACAGTGCAGAATTGATGGTAGGGGCTGCAGTCAGTTAACTAAAGGCAACATTAGCCACCTGCCGCTTCCTAACATGATTGCATGGTACCAGTAATTAGTGCATAATAGTTGTATAATCAAATTCTTTGTTCACATTGCTCTTGTGGTGTAATTGTTTTGCTGCCTGGTGTTGACCAAAGGAGGATGGGTTTCCCTTTAAAGCACTGGCCAATGTTCATGAGCCTATCATACAAAAAACCCTGCAAAACAGTGGGAGTGACTTTTTGATGTGAAATGAAAGTAATTCATAACCAGAATACAGTTCCTTTCAGCAGACGCACTCTCCAGTTCGAGGCTTCTCCATTCTTCTTCTCAGAGGAACTAAAACACCGCAGGTAAGGGCTAAAGTAGCAAGTCCAAAAAATGTGAGACTGATAACCTCGCTAAAGTATCTTATGTGTGGTGTTACTAATGAAAATACTTCCTGTGGTTCAGCTCATTTATCACTGTGTGCATTTTTATACATTTTCAACAGAATGATTTATTCCATATTATGATGTTTCAAGACTAAACTTTTGATATTTTCTAAGAGATCTTGGATTCTTGAATGAATGTATTTGTTAGAATGAACAAGTTGAAGAACAGGTTTTAGAACATGTGAAACAGGTTGAAGAAGGAAACACCATTTGTTATGACATCCGCATTTCATACATCTTTATTTTTTTTAAACATCACATATTTGTCTATGACAGACTACAACAGGAATGTAAAACTAGGTTTCTTTCAGCTCTGCAGGAGTTATTGTTTTCTTTCGTGCTATGCTCTGAATTATACTCATAAATGTCTTTATAATAGCTGATTAGTTTAATTAGATATGTTTAATAAGGCAAACACTAAACTCTGCAACACTCAAGTAAATGGACTACATGTAAAAACCTCAGTATCTGATTATCTCGAATCAAAATGTAGGATCTTTTAAATGTATAAACCTCATCCTCAAGTCATGGCTGTGCCGTTGCTCTATCTATCAGCCATGGCTTCCTCCCGTCACCTCCTGTCTGAAGATCAGCTCCTGTGCTCCATCTGTCTGGATGTGTTCACTGATCCAGTCTCTACTTCATGTGGACACAACTTCTGCATGGTGTGTCTCCAAAAGTGCTGGGACAGCAGTTCACGCTGCCAGTGTCCAGTTTGTAAGACCGATTTTCCCAAAAGACCTGATCTGTGTGTAGAAACTTTCATTGCTGAACTGGCTGCTCAGTTCAAGAAGTCAGTTCAGGTGAAATCCAGCAGAGCTCCTGATAAACCTTCCAAATCTCAGGTGCTCTGTGACTTCTGCACTGAAAAGAAACATCCAGCTCTGAAGTCCTGTCTGATCTGTAAGGCCTCCTACTGCAACACTCATCTGGAATCTCATCAGGGAGTTTCAGCTTTTAAGAGCCACAAACTGATTGATCCTGTGGAGAACCTGGAGAACTACATCTGTCAGAAACATGAGAGACACCTGGAGCTGTTCTGTAGGGACGACCAGACGTGTGTGTGTCAGTTCTGCACTGAGACAGACCACAAGTCTCACAGCACTGTTCCTATAGAGGAGGAGAGTAGAGAGAAGAAGGTGAGAGATGTTTAGATGAATTAAAGGTATCTTGTTACTGTGATCAATATTCCTCCAGTTATTGATCGGTTTTGTTATAACATGTATATTTGTTATAGACTCAGTTGGGGAAGACACAGGCAGAAGTTCAGCAGATGATCCAGGACCGACTGAAGAAGATTGAGGAGCTCAAACACTCTGTAGAACTTTATAAAGTGAGTCTGACTGTAACAGTAACTTGATCTGTATGTACTAGTATTTATTTATTGTAACACTTTAATTTAAATTTCTTACATTAAAAATAGATTTGTCCCCCATTAGAAACACACAGAGGAGGAGAAAGCAGACAGTGTGGAGGTCTTCAGTTCTCTGCTGCGCTGCATTGAGAGAAGCCAGGCTGAGCTGCTTGAGCTGATGGAGGAGAAGCAGAAAGCAGCAGAGAGGCAGGCTGAAGAGTTCATTAAAGAGCTGGAGCAGGAAATCACTGAGCTAAAGAGGAGAGACACTGAGCTGGAGCAGCTCTCCCACACTGAGGACCACCTCCACCTCCTACAGGTCAGAGTCCCTCTGTTTCTCAATAGTAATGCAGTACATCACAGGACTCCCCATGCTGAGGGGTCTCTCCTCTCTCCTGCTCTACTGTAGGTTTACCCGTCCCTCTGCAGCCCCCCACACACCAAGAACTGGACTGACGTCAGTATTAACACTCATCTTAGTGTGGAGAGTCTAAGGAGAGCTCTGTCTCAGCTTCAGGATAACCTGAACAAGGAGATGGAGATGATTGTACCGATTGGTGAGTATATATGGATCAGTAAGAGCTTGTAAAGATGATCAGAGGGGGTTTTGTAGGTGGGTCAGTGTCCTGAGTCTAGATAAACATGTTTATTTAATTTCTGTATTATTCACTATTATAATCTCTCATCCATATTCATTACTGTCATATGGATATGTACATGTATACCCTTACGTAGGGTGTAGGTGTACCATTTACACTGATTTGTCAGATTATCATATGTAAATGTAAATGTGCATTTAAACACAGTTTTATGGATTGTAGGTGGTGAATTTCCTGGTGAAATTGTGTTCTTGAGCATTTACATTTACGACATTTAGGAGATGCTCTTATCCAGAGTGACTTACAGGAGTGCTTTGTGTTCGGTCAGAGTATGTACAAGTGCGATATTTAGTAATACCCATCCAGTGTTTATACCTAGAAGATAGAGTTAAGCACAGCTGCATAAGTGCAGTATGATTCATTTCAATGATCCAGTAGATTAGTGCTTACGTGATTCACAAAGAGACGGTGGTCTTTAGTCTGAGTTTGAAGACCGTGTGAGAGTCCTCTGTTCGGACAGCCAGTAGAAAGTCATTCCACTATCTGGGCTCCAGGACAGAGAAGCAACTGTCTTGTCGTTTGTCTTCAAAGCATTTTGAGGGATGGCGTGTCAAGCCGAGCTGTAATTAAAGCTTGATCACTTCTTTACACCAGTCACGATACCATCACCTGTTACCTGTTCACCTGTATAAAGTGAAAGAACGTCAATGACATGTTTTACGTACTGTAAGTGTGTGTGTGTGTGTGTGTTTGTGTGTGTTTTTGTTGTAAAGCTAAAACTGAAGTTTAATCTGCTGTAACAGATTAAAACTATACAGCTGTAATGTAACAGTGCTGTATTGTAGGTAAATATTAGAAAATAAGGAATTTATTAATTGAGCAAAACTTTAATTCTAACAGTAGATGATGTTTATTTTTCTTTTTTATTCAGAACTGAAGAGAGTTCAGCAGTTTGCAGGTATGTGGGTTCTCCTTGATCACGTGACTAAATTCTGTGTCTGCCCATTTACATACTGTATGTTTTTGAAATTGATTTGAATTGTCTTACTTTCTTTCAGTGGACGTGACTCTGGATGCTGATACAGCAAATTCTAAACTCATCCTGTCTGCTGATGGAAAACAGGTCACATGTGGAGACGAACCACAGAAAGTTTCTGACAGCTCAGAGAGGTTTAAATACCATCTCTGTGTTGTGGGAAAGGAGGGATTCTCCTCAGGGAGGTTTTACTATGAGGTTCAGATCAGAGGGAAGACAAATTGGGAATTAGGAGTGATCACAGAGTCCCGTAACAGGAAAGGGGTGATTACAAAAAGTCCTGAGAATGGATTGTGGTCAGTGTATATGAGAAATAAGTCTACCTATATAGCTCAGGACTCTGCTCGTGTTACTCTGTCCTTGAAACAGGCACCACAGAAGGTGGGTGTGTTTGTGGATTATGAGGAGGGTCTGGTGTCCTTCTATGATGTTGAGACCAGTTCTCATATCTACTCTTTCACTGGTCAGTCTTTCACTGAGAAACTCTATCCGTACTTTTCCCCCTGCGACAATAATGAAGGTAAAAACTCAGCACCGCTGATCATCACACCATAAATAAGTATGGTCTCTCACATAAAACACTTTGAGGATGCCCAGAATAGTAACAGAGTTTCAGGCTGAAACTTAAAATGTATAATTACATTTAAATGTTAATTTTAAGACTTGATAACCTAAAAAACATAAAAAATTAAACTGATGCTTAAAATTATGTGCAATATCAGTTCATGAGAATATTTGTAGATATTTTAAATTAAGTGTGTAGGTTTGAATATGGACAGTGGGTACGTGTACCTATCAATATTTTGGGTTTAAAGAATTGTCTCTACCAATATTTGAGTAAACTCGTTCTCATTATATATGGAGCTGTTAATTCCGATTGTTCCTTCCAGGCGCTGTGTGTTCCGGACGCCGTCTAATCATGCTCGCATTGATTGGCTGAAAGGGAGGAAGCTCTCCAAACACTGACATTGTGACCTGTAAATATTCTTACTGCCAGACTCGCAGAAGCGAGAGCTGATCAGTGAGTCAGCGGTCAGCTATCAGGGCTCTCAGTCCACAGAACTTGAGCATGGGTGAAAATGTAGTCTTTCAGATAATTTACTTGATTTTGATTTGTTTGGTTCTTTGTACATATCATACCACCAAAAAGAGAAGCAACATCAGGAACTTTATCACCTCCCAGTCATAGGTATTAAACTAGTAACCAGTGAATAAAATCTAGTACTGAATGTCTTTCCACTGTGAAGAATAAGTTCAACTGATGCTAGTAAAGCACGACTGCTTCGGCCATGTATGGATAATTGTGGACAATCAGGAGCCTCACATTAGTAAGATGGTGATGTATAAAGAGGGAACAGCGTTCAGAAGTGCGATGCATGGCCTTTTATCCTAACACATTGACTTTGAAGTGCTGGTCCTAGGTGATCTAAACTGGCTTACTAATGCATCCGATCACATGAAGGAAATGTGTGGTAACTTCAACTAGTTACAGAACCAACAAGACCAAACTTGCATGACCCAGCTAAGTTAACCCTAATAGATTTCATTTTATCCAACAGACTTGACAAAATCTCTATAGGTGTGTTTGACCCGGGTATTAGTGACCACTGTCCTGTCGGATGCATTAGGAACAGCAGCATTCAAAAGACAGGCTCTCGGATGTTGGTTATGTAACCCACCCGTATAACAGTTATTTTTATTTATTTATTTTTTGTTTTGTTTTTTATTTTTTTTTTATGTAAAATATTCAGGACTTTCCATGTATTTTTCAGACACTTCTCCTCTGACTGTCATGTAATTGCCAAAAGTGAACTGATGCGCCCTCTGTAGGTCAGACTCCTGGTGCAGTATTTGCAATTTAGAGGTATAGTTTGGCTGCTCGTAAACTCACATGCATAGCGAATATTATATTCGCTGTTTAGTTCAGAAAAGACCACTTAGTGTGTCTGAATTGTATTATTCTTCATATTAGTGAGGTTGGAGAGAGAGAGAGAGAGAGAGCGCGAGGGAAATAGGGAGTTGTTGGGAAAGCGGCTGCCACCGAACGAGAGAGCAAGAAACAGAGAGAGACGCTTCGCGATCACTGCTCATCATCCAAAGCACCACTGGAGTGGTGTTGCCCTGCCTCAGTAAATTCAGAAAAAGAATTTTCTACAGCTCTACTCCTCAAACTGCCCATACACAATGGTCTATTTCAAGCCAAACGACACTTAAGCTTTTTTTTCTTTTAATGAATGGCCATTCATACACTTGTGGTAAATGTCTGAGTTGAATACAATATACGTGACACTTTACCGATTTATGGAGTCACAAAATTCAAGAGAAGAAAGAGTAAATTACATTTATATATATATGAACTATTTATACATAGTTTCTCTATACACTTCCGAATCCGGGACACTTTCCAATTGAATCGTGGTGATTCCTAGACTGACAGATAATTTTTTCTTCCAGTGATCAGACCATATTCAGAACGAGGTTACAGTTAGAAAAAAATTGAACATTTTAATAACCAAGCTTTTTTAAATGATCTGGTGCTTAGCGACGTTCATTATGCCTTTGAAATGCCTGATGTCGATTTAGCACTAGATCATTTAAGCAATTAATTTCTGACTGTGATAGGCAAGCATGCCCCCTTCAAAAGATTCAGAGTGCAAGATAGGTCTAATCCTTGGATGACAAATGAGATATCCACTTTGCTAAATGCAAGGAATAAAGCATGGACTCTCCAGAAGAAGTAAGAATAGAGACTATTGCCTTACTTCCAGGCAGTTAAGAAGCAACTGTACTTCCCACATCAGAAAAGTTTATACCCTGTCAAATTCTGGAAGACAGTTAGTTCAGAGCTCACTCCAACCCAGATCCTGGTAAGTGATAAATAAATTTCTGATCAGAGAGAGCTCTGCCAAGCATTCAATAACTATTTTGTAGCTGCTGGACATTTATTTGACATTGCTAATAAAGTCCCCCAAATAAAACGTACTCCACCTGCTGTTAGCCTTGGTCTCTTTAAATTGCACATAGTCTCACCTCATATGGTTGCTAAAGCCTTAAGCACTATTAACATTAAAAAAGAACAGGAGAAGATAAACTTGATCCCTTCTTCCTGAAGCTTGCCTCTCCGGTCATTTTAGAACACATTACATACATTTTTAATCTGTCTATTTTACCCAGTAGAATTCCCAGAATCTGGAAAACAGCACAAGTAACTCCGCTCCACAAAGGAGGTGACGTCTTAGAGGTCAACAATTTTAGACCAATATCAAAACTGTCCTGCTTAGCCAAAATTTTAGAATCATTAGAGAATGATCAACTGAAGCCATTTCTCAGTGTGAACTCAGTTCTGTCAGAATCTCAGTCTGGATTCAGAGAGAAGCACAGCACAATCTCTGCTACCACGCTCATTCTAGATGACCCTCTATCTGCCATTGATAGAAAGAAACACTGTGCAGCCATTTTTATTGGTCTCTCTAAAGCCTCTGATACAGTTGAACATTCTCTACTTTTAAAAAGTTTATAAAACATAGGTTTTGATCACAGTGCTACTGACTGGATCAGCAATTACATATTTGATAGACAGCAGCGTGCAGTTCTGGGACAAAGAAAATCTGAATTGTTACCAATCACTAAGGGTGTCCCCCAAGGACCAGTTCTTGGACCAGCACTTTTTAATCTTTATATAAATGATATTGGCACCTCCATTGTTTACTGCAAAATACATATATTTGCTGATGACACTGTTTTATACTGCTCAGCCAACAACATTAATACTGCAGTATTTAACATCTTACAGTCTGCATTTTTTAATCATAAACTCGTTTTAAATGCTGAAAAAACTAAGTTCATGCTGTTTTCCAGATCACCTAACATCAATTTCAATGCTTTTAACATCACAACCCTGAAGGGATCTGACGTGGGACGAGTTATTGATTATAGGTACCTTGACATATGGCTAGATTATAAATTTACTTTTAAACAGCAGGTAAAAAATCTTACAGGTAAGCTGAGGCAAAAACTTGGCTTCCCGTACCGAAACAAATTGTGCTTCCCGACGCTCACAGGAAAGAAGATTGTTGAAGCAACTCTGCTGTCTGTGCTGGATTACAGTGATGTGATCTACAGACATGCATCTGCAGCCACATTGAAATCATTAGACCTGGGGTATTTAATTAGAGTTCAGTAAGGTCCAGTTAAAGGAGATTTGCTCAGGCCAAGGTCCGGACCGTCATCATTTCTAACATGTGTTCTGATTCAGTGGTGTATCCTGTTTACTGAAGTACTCTAGTATCAGCATCTTATACCATCAACAACTGAAAGACAAACTTATTACAGTAAACTCGGTTGTACAGAGCGGTGTTCTCCAAAACTAGACGAGCAGGTCCATTCCAGAACCGTTCCTGTTAAACACTCAGTTTTCTCTGTTCACTTTTCTGTTTTTAGAGCTCCTTATTCTTTCTGACTCGCTTTAGTCTCTGGCTGCTGTTTCATACCTCTCCTGTGTTCGCGTCGCACGCCCCAATGTGCAGATCTGATTGGCTGAGGAGCCTTCAGTTATCTTACAGCGCACGTGATTGGTCCCTGAGTTCACCGCGCCGTAAAGCCCATATACCGTGAAGACAAGAAAAGCTCCACCACTTAAACACATTCAAAATGAAATAATTCTCAATAGATTATCAGTTTGGGTTTGCATTGGACAACGCCTGGGTCCGGATCTGGACCGCGGTCCGCCTATTAGTGACCCCTGCATTAGACTCTTATATATCATTCAGCTTCAAGTTTCATTACTGGGACCCCTACAGCGCACATCACTGTTAATTTCTAACCACCTCCACACGACCTGCCAGTGTTTTATTTACTTTTAGTAAACAGTTTTATGATTTTGATATTCAGTAGGTTTTTTTTTTTCTATTTAAATTTCCATTTACCATTCTTATACCTTGATTTTTATTACTCTGTTATTATTATTATTATTATTATTATTTTACTTTTATTTTTATTTCTTTGACTATTTAAGTTTTACTACTATATTTATGTCTATTTTTATTGACTTTTTTTTACTTTTGTCTTATTCTTGGTTTTAGTTTTTTGTTCATTTTTTTTGTTTATCTTTTACGATTTATCTTAATTTTTTCTCTGTTCTCATTGTTTCTTTTACATTTTAAGTAGTTCATTTATTTTCAATCCCTTTTTGTTTAAAAAATGTAATGCTCGGTGACATTGTAAATGAGGGTCTCCCTCAATGTACTTCCGAATTAAAATAAAGGTTGATTGATTGATTGATGTGTGGTTTTGTCAATGTGAATTCACACTTTCACTCCTGAAGGAAGGAACGCTTCAATATATCATCACTGCCCAAAAAAACCCCATGTAAATCCATTTTTGTTGATATTTGTTTCTGTACATAATTTCAACACAGCATGACAAAACTCAGCATGTTTTGTCTCAGCTAACTTCACATGATGTGACCAGGCTAGTAACAATAACATAAAGACTAGTCAGATTAGATAAACTGCCATTTCAGTGTAAACCTCAAGTCACATGTGATGTACTAGGATTTCTGTTAAATAGAGTTTAAAACACTTTAATACAGTTACAGTGTCATTAATGTACTAACAGGGTCATACAGTTATACAGCCTCACTGTACTGTATATACCAATAACTGTGAAATGTGTGGGTAAAGAGATATCTCTGCTGCCCTCTAGTGGTGAATTTGCTTCCTGCCTCAGCAGTTTTGGATCTTGTCACGGTAAGGATCAAGATGTGTGGAGGTCGGTATTAAAAACCCAACATATTTGATTAAAAATATCCGGAAAATCTGCACCATTACACTTAAATTACTTGTTAACACTCATATGTACTCAAGTGCTCTGGAAGTTTCTGCACTTCCTTGTACTATATTTATAATAAACAAGAATGTTTTTTCTAAAGCTTAGAAAAAGCTTTTTTTTAATTCAGTCATGTATTTTTTTCACGCAGTTAAAAAACTTGTGGGGATGAAAGTAGTGGAGATGTTGTAATTCAGTTGGTACATGTCTTCCACCTGGTGGCCAAAACGTGCAAGTGCAGCAATGTATGATCTTGACGTGGTGGGCGTGGCCTCAAATCACTGTGGAGAAACGAAAGTAAAGAGCAGCACTGTCTCGTGAACACAAACTCAGCCAAACACAAAGCTTCTTTAGTTCTTCTGGACTGGATCTGCAGTTTGAAGGTTCTCCAGACGTTCTTAGAGGAACTAGCACCACTGCAGGTGAGTTCAGCTCTACAGGAAGCAGGAGAACTGGTATCATTACTGAGTTATCTTGTCTGCAGTGTTACTGTTGAGGTTTCCTGATTCTGTCATTGACGTGTTCAGCTGTGTTGTGTTATTTATTTCTGTTACTCTATCAAATGTAGTTCAGCTGTATTTCTAACCTCAGCTTATTTGTTGTAGGCTAACAGAGTGAGAGCAGGTAGAGAGTGAACAGCAGGTCATACAGCACATTGAACAGTTGCAGTACGAAGCAGATCAGATGAACGTGATTAATATAAGTTGACTACATTTCATAAGGACGTCTTCTGTTGTCTTAAATGATCTTCATGATGTCTGTTTATCTCCTTTATCAGTCATGGCTTCCTCCAGCAGTCTTCTGTCTGAAGATCAGCTCCTGTGCTCCATCTGTCTGGATGTGTTCACTGATCCAGTGTCTACTCCATGTGGACACAACTTCTGCATGGTGTGTCTCAAAGAGTGCTGGGACAGCAGTTCACGCTGCCAATGTCCAGTTTGTAAGAGAGAATTTTCGACAAGACCTGAACTGTCTGTGAACACGTTCATCTCTGGACTGGCTGCTCAGTTCAAGAAGTCAGTTCAGGTTAAATCCAAAAGAGCTCCAGAGAAACGTTCCTCTAACCCTAAGAAGGTTCTGTGTGACTACTGTAGTGAGGAGAAGCTCGAGGCTGTAAAGTCCTGTCTGGACTGTGGAGTTTCTTACTGTGATGATCATCTGAAGCCTCATAAAACTACACCTAAACTCAAGAAGCACAAACTGATAGATCCTGTGGAGAACCTGGAGAACTACATCTGTCAGAAACATGAGAGACCTCTGGAGCTGTTCTGTAGAGACGATCAGACGTGTGTGTGCCAGTTCTGCACTGAGACAGACCACAAGACTCACCGCACTGTTCCTATAGAGGAGGAGAGTGGAGAGAAGAAGGTGAGAGATGTTTAGATGTATTAACGGTATCTTGTTACTGTGATCAATATTCCTCCAGTTATTGATCGGTTTTGTTATAACATGTATATTTGTTATGGACTCAGTTGGTGAAGACGCAGGCAGAAGTTCAGCAGATGATCCAGGACCGACTGCAGAAGATTGAGGAGCTCAAACACTCTGTAGAGCTTAATAAAGTGAGTCTAAGTTGTAACAGTAATTTAATCTGTATGTACTAGTATTTAATTATTAAAACACTTTTATTTAAATTTGGATTTGTCTTCCATTAGAAACACACAGAGAAGGAGAAAGCAGACAGTGTGGAGGTCTTCAGTTCTCTGGTGCACTGCATTGAGAGAAGCCAGGCTGAGCTGCTTGAGCTGATGGAGGAGAAGCAGAAAGCAGCAGAGGGGCAGGCTGAAGAGTTCATTAAAGAGCTGGAGCAGGAAATCACTGAGCTAAAGAGGAGAGACACTGAGCTGGAGCAGCTCTCCCACACTGAGGACCACCTCCACCTCCTACAGGTCAGAGTCCCTCTGTTTCTCAGTAGTAATGCAGTACATCACAGAACAGCTCTCCCCATGCTGAGGGGTCTCTCCTCTCTCCTGCTGTACTGTAGATTTACCTGTCCCTCTGCAGCCCCTCACACACCAAGAACTGGGCTGATGTCACTATTAACACTCATGTGAGTGGGCAGAGTCTGAGGAGAGCTCTGTCTCAGCTTCAGGAAGATCTCAGTGAGAAGATGGAGAAGGCTGCGGCAATTGGTGAGTATATATAGTATATACGGAACTGTAAGAAAATTTTATTTCAATATTTCCTAGATTTCTAATCACAGTCTGTGTTTGAAAAATAATGTATTTCAGTGTTTATTTCTCCATAATTCTCTGTTAAACTCCTGTTTAGTTCATAGCAAGCATTCAGTCAACCAGCACTGAAATATTAATATCGTCTGTTATTCTTTTCCAAACAGAAATAAAAGCAGTTCAACAATATGCAGGTATGTGGACGTGAACACATAAATAAATATGAGTGTTTGATATTACATGTGGTCAACTATTAAAACAAGTTATGCTCTCTCAGTGGACGTTACTCTGGATCCTGATACCGCTCATCCTCAGCTCTATCTGTCTGATGATGGAAAAGAAGTTACACATGAAGACACAAAACAAGATCTCCCTGACAATCCAGAGAGGTTTGATGAATGTGAATGTGTGCTGGGAGAGGAGGGATTCTCCTCAGGGAGGTTTTACTATGAGGTTCAGGTCAGCAGAAAGACTGAGTGGGATTTTGGAGTGATCACAGAGTCCAGCAACAGGAAGGGGGATGTTATACTGAGTCCTGAATATGGACTGTGGACTGTGTGGCTGAGGAAAAAGACTGAATATGAGGCTCTGGACTCTCCCTCTGTCCCCCTTTCATTGAAACAGGCCCCCCAGAAGGTGGGGGTGTTTGTGGATTATGAGGAGGGTCTGGTCTCCTTCTATGATGTTGAGGCCAGATCACTTATCTACTCTTTCACTGGTCAGTCTTTCACTGAGAAACTCTACCCGTACTTTAGCCCCTGTTGTAATGATGATGGTGAAAACGCAGCACCGCTGATCATCACACTTGTTGATGATTATTAATGAGGATCTGTTCTACAATACTTAGACTTTATTGTGAACCAATTAACCTTGAACGTTTCATCCATCCTTACATCAGTTATCTTCCATCCCAGCATCATCGGGAGAAGGTGAGGTACACCATGGACAGGTTGTCAGTCCATCGCATGTCCAAGTCACACTCACACCTACAGGCAGTTAAGAGTGAGGATCCTAACATGCATGTGTTTGGACTGTGTGAGGAAACCGGAGTACCCGGAGTAAACCCACTCAAGCACGGGGACAACGTGCAAACTGTTCAACCCGGATCATCTGTCCGTGAGGAGACAGTGCTAGCTGCTACACCACCGTGCTAAGCTTGTATATTTCAGACAATTAATAATGTAGATTCTTAAAATGTTATCTTATATATTATGCTTTAACTGCATGAATAAATGAATCAGTAGCTCTAAACTGATTATATTTGTTATCCTTCATTATACACAGTGAACTCACATTATCAGTTAATATCCAGAGTGACTGCCGTGTGTGCAGTACGGACAGCAGCTACACAGACTGGGAGACTCAGTAAGGTCCTGGTAGGTGGTCACAGGTATCTGAAGGTATCATGCTGACTGCAGTGCATCCTACAGCTGCTGGAGGGAGCGTGGAGGAGGATCTATAGAGCCAACACCATCATGCAGGTGGTCCCACAGATACTCAGTTGGGTTCAAGTCTGGGGAATTAGGGGTCCAGGGTAGTACTTGGAAGTCTTGGTCAGCTCTTCCAACCAATGTGGGACATTTCTAGATGTGTGACATGTCACACTATTTTGCTGGAAGATTCCATCCGCCCCAGAGAAGACAATCAGCATGTATGCTGTACGTGATCTACAAGGATGGATTCAGACCCAAATCTGTTGAGAGGGTCTACCACATGGATGAGTGGGTCACAGAAACATTCCCCAGACCAGAACGCTGCCACCTACACACTGCTGTCGTCCAAAGTAGGAAGTGGTCAAAATAATGCTACTCCACTGTGTACGTTTAAAGAGAAATGCATCTTTACAAGGACGAGCAGTTTTTATTTCAAAGCAAGTTATGCCGTATAACATTTTTTTTGTATAACATTTTCATAACAGCTGTGCTGTTTTGTTTTCTTTTAAAAATACATGTTTCATAATTTCATTTCTAGGTTTTTTTAATTTCCATGTTTATGAGAAAAAAAGAAGTAGGCTGATCCTGATGAAGAAGAGAGGTTAATTATTATACTGCAGGCAAGGCCATGAATTAATTTGTAACTGTTTTGTTTGTTTACTTATGTTAGTGTGATTAAAATCATCACAGATATTAATGTATTTTCTGTTTGCTAGATAGTTTATAGGAAAGAATATTTAAGTCTTTGTATTGAACAAATCTTTCAATTTAGTGCTACTAATTACCAAACTAGAAAAGAGCTTTTCACAAGAAGAACTGTTACTAAGAACAATTTGTAGTGGAAGCTACATCAGGGCTGCTATGGCGAGTGAACAGCAGGATTGGATTAACTTGTTGAATTAATGAGCCAACAAGGGAACCCCGGACATTCCGCACACACATTGACATTTTATTATTATCGTGATAAATTATTTCACAATACAGTTTCTGAGTATAAACATGAATATCATCCACTTAAAGAAGTGGCTATAAGTGAGTAATAAGAATTGTTTAATTGGATTTAGTGCAGCACAGTTGAATAAATATCACAAGTAGAAAGTTTATTATTATTATTACTATTATTATTATTATTATTATTATTATTATTATTATTATTATTATTATGTTTACTATCATTGTAGTATTTATGTGGCACTATGGGTTTGCTTTGTCTGTTCCAACTTACTAAACCTCAGAAAAACTGTACATCGTGATGGCTGTTGTGTATCGTGAAAACACCTTGAAGTATTGTGATTATTGTATATGATGCAAAATTTCCATTGAGATGACTTTGAATGTGACCTGCAAGTTAACCAGTTTTCTGCAAATGCATAAATTAAAAGCCATTTTTGAACTCATAAAATCTCACAGCAAACATGTTACACCAAAATCTGGAGTGAGCAAATTTGCCTTCATTGCTGCTAACTGTTTCTAGCTGGCTAATTATATTAACAGCAAGACTGCAAGTCCACATTCTTTGGTTGTAAGATCATGTGAGTTGTCAATTGTAACACCCAGAGGGGCCACTAGATGGCGACAGAGCCTGTCTAACTTGGTCTAATTACAGCTAATCATCAGAACCTCTGAAATACTCTATTTAGTTGAAGCTCTGGGTGGTTTAGTTGGTTACGCTTCAGTTTGCATGACATCCAAAGGTCCAAACTGAGTTCGATTTACTGAAATAATCTATGCTGTATTTATACTTCAACTTAAGCTTGTTCTGCACTTGGTTCAGAACAGGATCTAATTCTCAAAAATAAGAAAATGGGCCAATCACAGCAAACACACAACTTTGTTACATCATCATCAAAAGGTGGTGTTTCTTATGTTGTCTGAACAAGACTGTCACAACGTCACTACTACATAACGCTGGTATGTGGTACCATGACTACTCACTGGCAATTTAGCAAAATTCCATGCAGTCCCAGGAGGATATATTTCAGAACTAGGCTTATAGGAGGTTGTGACAATATACTGACAATGTTGCCACTACGTTGTCACAACTTTCTGAGAAGTTACATTATAACGTTGGGATAATGTAACGCTGTTAAATAGCACATTTCACAGAACTTAAACATATTTTTGTATATCCTGAACTGCAGATTTTATTTTTTTCATGATTTGGATCACAATAAACAGCTGTTAGTAAAATAGTACAGAGAACAAAAACATAAAACAATATCTTTGTCCACAAAATGTTGTGGAAAAGAAGGTGAAGCTAAGATTTGTTTACTGCTGCATCTCCCAAGGTGCACTGCAAACATAAAAAGCTGGCGAATACGAAGCCAACCTTTTAAAAAGAGGAAAAGGATTACATCCAACTTTTTTTCAAAGAATTGAACAAAATGATTCTTTCAGCTCCTTCCTCGGCCCTCAGTATGTAAAATGAGCCAAAGTCATATCGCTGCACAAAAAGTGGCTAAACTGCGTTAAAGTTGTTTTAATATCTGCTGTATTTCTTTATCACCTGTTAAAGTTAAATGAAATCAGGGAGTCGATTCTATGGGTTCAAGAGTCGAGAGTCAGAGTCGACTCCTGAAAACACCACAGTCGTGCATCGCTACATGATTCAATAGGAGAAGGCGATCTGCTGCTGTGTAGCCCGGCTCAGCCAATCAGATCAGACCGCTCACAACGTGAGCCAATCAGATCAGACTTGGGGGCGGGGCTGTAGCTCTACTCGCGCTGAGGTAAAGTCAGTCAGCAGCTGCAGAAGTGGTGACAGGATTTTAGCTAAAAGCTAACTGAGGTAAACAATTATTTGGAATATATAATATTTAGATACGATTAATAAGTTGTAGAGTGATCTACAGTACAAGTGTGTGGAAGATTATTGTCAATAAAGCGAACTATCAAGTTTTTACACGGTTATTTATCTATTTAGCTAAACTTTAGCTTCGCCTGAAGTCAATAAAAAACGGGCTAACTCTAACGGTCGCTAGCTGAGCTTTTTTTCTCTATTCTCTTTATTCCTCAACCTGAAGATGGGGTTTAAAACCCTGGTCGTTGTTCCACTCTCACACAATCTCTCAGGTTTGTTGACACTGACTTTTCAGGGAGTCCTCATGCCATTCCTGCATTTTGAACTCCCTGTTATTAGTTAAGCCACTCACCCCAAACAGAACTGACTGTCTGTATGTTTCTTTGCAGAGCTGAACAACGTCCCATCCTGTTCATGCTGATGGTGTCGCTAGATATGCCCTGATCGGGTGTTCTTTGCTCAGCTGAACAAATGGCCTTCCTTTACAGCACAATCCTGTCACAGGATCTGCCTTTTTAGTTCCTGCTTGCCTGCTCTTCAGACCAGTTGAGCATAAGGCCTTCTGCTAGCCCCATAATTTTCCTATGCAGGAGCATCACCTACATCCCCTACTCAGCCTCCTGATGATAACTGGTGCCATTTGTATGTTCTCACCATCTGGTGACAAAACGTCACATTACCAAGCGTCACATGAAGAAATTACTCCATCGATATCAACTTGTGTGGCCACCAGGGGACTCCAGAGGACCATAAAAGACAACCACAGACAGGTTACAAACCAAAACTACTGTGTAGGGGACTTTTATTAACTCTCTTCGCAGTAGCTTGGGGTGCAGAGTGGCTGAAGTGGGGCGAGTGTCCAGGTAGTAGGCTCTGCAAGTTTGATGGTTAGTCTGTTGTGAGAGGTAGAAGAAACACAGAGATAGGTTAGGGCACAGTCTGCACATGGAGACTGACTGTACCCCATACAGTGTTTATGCTGGCAGTGTGGATTTAGGAAAAAAGTGTGCTAGTCAGGTTATGCCAGCTGTGTGTTCTTGAGTGTCTCCATCCCCGAGTCAAAAGATGAGGAGGGCTGTCCACAATAAAGGTGCTGAAACAACAAGGCTGATCAGCACAGCGGACAGTGCAGCGTTGCTGGGAGGTATATGATATAAACATGTGTTGTGTGTTGGGGATTTAAGTATTTAGTTTTAATTTGCTCAGCATAAGTATAAGAATACACTATGTTAACTGTGTTAGATATATTGCAGTAATAGCTCTCTCATTCTAAGATTGCTTATGTTAACATTTTATGTCATGGAGTCAGGCCATAGGGTGGGACAGTTTTAATATTTTTATCAGTCTCACTATAGTGTTTCTACTGCCTTCTTTGTCTATTCCTCAGGAGCCACGTCTGCGGTGTGGGTGGTGGTTTAGAGGAAGTGCGGGTTTACTGAATATGTCTTTATAGATATGCCTTGAATTCTGGGTAATGTGAACTGTACTATCTAATTATGTGGACTGTAAACAAGGGTTGTTCCGAGAGCTAAGTGGGTAATTTACAACATTTCTGATATATTAAACATTGAAATATTGTCATATGTGTGATGTAGAATGTGAAGTAGTGTTGTTTAGTTAAGTGTAATTCTTCAGTCACTGTTAGTGGTGGATGTACCCTGCAATTTCACATAGTTTGACCCATCATGATAAGAGGCCATGTTGCCATGGTTTTTGGGTTGTTTTTTTTCTGGCCAGAATTATTTTGTGTGTTCAAAACAATAAATATTCAGATTGACTTCTCAATGTGAGTCCTTGCCTTGCTTTGGTTACACCCTGACAGGGAGTGACCTTTTAATGCCTTTGAAATGAAAGTAAGTTTAATCAAAACCAGAATCCAGTTCTTTCTAGCAGACGCCAACTCAACAATTCGAGGTTTCTCCAGTCTTCTTCTCAGAGGACCTAAAACACTGCAGGTAAGGGCTAAAGTAGCAAGGTCCAAAAGAAAGTGAGACTGATAACCTCGCTAAAGTTTCTTATGTGTGGTGTTACTAGTGGCACCACTTCCTGTGGTTCAGCTCATTTATCACAGTGTTTTTGATTATTTTTAAATCAAAAGGTTAAAAATAGTTTTAGGCTATTTATTCCATATTATGATGTTTCAAGATTAAGCTTTTGATATTTTTTGAGAGATTGTGGATTCTGGAATGAATGTATTTGATAGAATGAACAGGTTGAAGAACAGGTTTTAGAACATGTGAAACAGGTTGAAGCAGCAAACACCATTTGTTATGACGTCCGCATTTCACACGTCTTTTTCATTCAGACATCACATATCAATTGTCTGTGACAGACTACAACAGTAATGTAAAACTAGGTTCCTTTCAGGTCCCAGCTCTGCAGGGATTATTGTTTTCTTTCATGCTATGCTCTGAATTCAGTTCATTAGCTGATGAGTTTAATTAGATATGTTTAATAAGGCAAACGCTAAACTCGGCAACACTCAAGTAAATGGACTACATGTAATAACCTCAGTATCTGATTATCTCGAATCAAAATGTAGGATGTTTTAAATGTATAAACCTCATCCTCAAGTCATGGCTGTGCCGTTGCTCTATCTATCAGCCATGGCTTCCTCCCGTCACCTCCTGTCGGAAGATCAGCTCCAGTGCTCTATCTGTCTGGATGTGTTCACTGATCCAGTCACTACTTCATGTGGACACAATTTTTGCATGGTGTGTCTCCAAAAGTGCTGGGACAGCAGTTCACGCTGCCAATGTCCAGTTTGTAAGACCGATTTCCTGAGAAGGCCTGATCTGTGTGTGAACACGTTCATCGCTGGACTGGCTGCTCAGTTTAAGACATCTGTTCAGGTGAAATCCAGCAGAGCTCCAGAGAAACCTGCCAAATCTCAGGTGCTCTGTGACATCTGCACTGAAAAGAAACGTCCAGCCCTAAAGTCCTGTCTGATCTGTAAGGCCTCGTACTGCAACACTCATCTGGAACCTCATCAGAGAGTTTCAGCTTTTAAGAGCCACAAACTTATGGGTCCTGTGGAGAACCTGGAGAACTACATCTGTCAGAAACATGAGAGACCCCTGGAGCTGTTCTGTAGGGACGACCAGACGTGTGTGTGTCAGTTCTGCACTGAGACAGACCACAAGACTCACAGCACTGTTCCTATAGAGGAGGAGAGTGGAGAGAAGAAGGTGAGAGATGTTTAGATAAATTAAAGGTTTCTTGTTGCTGTGATCAATATTCCTCCAGTTATTGATCGGTTTTGTTATAACATGTATATTTGTTTTAGACTCAGTTGGGGAAGACGCATGCAGAAGTTCAGCAGATGATCCAGGACCGACTGAAGAAGATTGAGGAGCTCAAACACTCTGTAGAACTTAATAAAGTGAGTCTGAGTCATAACAGTAACTTAATCTGTATGTACTAGTATTTATTTATTAAAACACTTTCATTTAAATTTCTTACATTAAGAGTGGATTTGTGCCCCATTAGAAACACACAGAGAAGGAGAAAGCAGACAGTGTGGAGGTCTTCAGTTCTCTGGTGCGCTGCATTGAGAGAAGCCAGGCTGAGCTGCTTGAGCTGATGGAGGAGAAGCAGAAAGCAGCAGAGAGGCAGGCTGAAGAGTTCATTAAAGAGCTGGAGCAGGAAATCACTGAGCTAAAGAGGAGAGACACTGAGCTGGAGCAGCTCTCCCACACTGAGGACCACCTCCACCTCCTACAGGTCAGAGTCCCTCTGTTTCTCAATAGTAATGCAGTGCATCACAGGACAGCACTCCCCATGCTGAGGGGTCTCTCCTCTCTCCTGCTGTACTGTAGGTTTACCTGTCCCTCTGCAGCCCCCCACACACCAAGAACTGGACTGACGTCAGTATTAACACTCATCTGAGGGTGGGGAGTCCGAGGATAACCCTATCTCAGCTTCAGGAATCATTCACTGAGGAGACAGAGAAACTTGTGGCAATCGGTAAGTGTTGTGAGGATGATCAATAGTGCTTTTGAGTGTATGTACACTGTATGGACAAAAGTATTGGGACACACCTCTTAATCATTAAATTTAGATGCTTCACTGATTCACGTCGCCACAGGTATGTAACATCAAGCTCCTAGCCCTGCAGTCTTCCTTTATATGTATTAGTGAAAGAATGTGTTCCTCTAACAAGCTCCCAGAGTTTGCAGAGTTTGATTTTGGTACTATAACAAGATACCAATTAGTAAAATTTCTTTCATTTTAAATATTCCACAATGAAGATTTATTTATATAGTGCCTTTTCACAACAGATGTTGTCACAAAGCATCTTTACAGAAAATCCGAGTCCAAGCTGTCATTGTGCAAGCCAGGGGCAACAATGGCAAAAGAAATCAGGGGCAAAAGAAACCTTGAGATGAACAAGACTCAAAAAAGGGAACCCCTCCTTCTCTGGTCGACACCAGACAGTACAAAAGCAATACAAACAGGATGAGATTTACAACTATACGCAGTATTAAATGTAGAGAAAAAGGAATAAAACTCAGAGTAGCAGTAAATAACAGCTTAATGTTTGCGCACAGGATGGGCAGTTGTTCAGCTTGACAAAGCACCACAGACAGTTTGTTTGGAGTGACGGAGAGGAGTGTATGATGTTAATAATGTGCAGCAGCACATTGGCAGGCCTGGCTATTACAGCATCAATAAAAGGTGAGACAGAAGGTAACAAAGTCATGAGGGCTCCTCCAGCTCCTAGTAACAGCACCAACATTCTCAGTTTACCATAATACTCTTGTCAGTGATCCAGATCTGTACTTTTTAACTAACAGGCAAAATAAATAACCAAAACCTTGACTAAACAGGTAAGATTTTAGCCTAGACTTTTTTGGACTGAGATCCGAACTCTGATTAGAAGGTTATTCCAAAGCTGGGGGGCTCTGTCTAAAATAGCTGTTTATTTATTCTAGTTACTAACAGTAAACCAGCACCTTGTGGTCTATGTGAACATAGTTCATAGTTAGAGATCAGTTTACTTAGATATTGAGGGGTGATGCTATTTAGAGCTATATATGTCAGTATAAGAATGTTGTCCTCAATGTGAAATTTAACATGCAACCAGTGTAGGGTAGATAAAACTGGGCTGATATCCTAGTTCTCATTAGGACTGTGGCTGCAGTGCTCTGAACTAACAGCAGGTTATTAATGCATTTGCTGGAACACCTAGAATGCAGGGCTTTAAAGTAATCCAACCTCAATGAAGACATGAACTAGCTTTTCTGCGTCCTGTAGGTACAGTGCATTTCTTAGTTTAGCAATATTGCGGAGATGGAAGAAAGCTATTTTAGTGGTATTAGGTCTGTTAATCGAAGGTCAGATCAGGATTGATTGTGACACCAAGGCGTTTTACAGATGTGTTTGTTGCAATTGAGTATCTGTTGAGATTAAGTGGTAATGTTAGACCAAAATTAGGACCAAAAGAATTTTGAGAAGAGTTGAGAAGTGCTCTATTTCGTTCAATTTAAATTTGTCATTCAGCTGTAGCAGTGGACGTTTGATAGCTGTAGCATGTTTTCTGATAATAGTACCTAGTGGCAGCGTATATAACCCAAATAATATAGGTCCTAAGACAGAGCCCTGTGGAACACCATACTTTACCTTAGTAAAACCAAATTATTTGCCGTTTATGTGTAAACACCAGTAGCGACTCGTCAGGTAAGATTTAAACCAGGAATGGGCTACTCCTATTACTCCCACAAGGATTTCTAGCCTGTCTTGAAGGACAGAGTGGTCTATGTGTAAAATGATGCGCTAAAATTAAGCAGAACCAGTAAATATATGTTTCCTTGGTCAGCAAATACATAAATATTGTTTACAATTTTCACTAGTGCTGTTTCAGTACCATAATGAGGCCTAAATACAGAGTAAAGTAGTCTGTTAAAGTCACCAATACTCTGCTGGCTCAATAACTGCAGAATTCCAAACCTCCTCTCACATTAACATCAGCGTAACAACTGTGTGCCGGGAGCTTTATAGCAGGGGTTTCCATGGCCAACCAGCTGCATGCAAGCCTAACATCACCAAGTAAAGTGCTGAGCGTAGGCTGGAGTGGTGTAAAGTGCCACCACTTGACTCTGGAGCAGTGGACATGTTTTCTATGGATTGACCAATTACGCTTTTCTATCTGCCAGTCTGATACATAAGTTTGGGTTTGGACAATACCATTAAAACATTACCTGCCTGACTGCACTATGCTGACTGTAAAGTTTGGTAGAGGAGGAATGATGCTATGGGGTTGTTTTTCAGAGGTGGGCCGAGGACACTCAGTTTCAGTGAATAGAAATCTTAATGCTTCAGAGTTTGGTGTGGAAGAACTTGACTGGACCACACAAGAGACCTGACCTCAACTCCATCAAACACGTTTAGGATAAACTTGAACAGAGACTAAGCCTCTCGTCCAACATCAGTGTCTTACCTTACATTTTATATTAATAAAGTTCAGATTGACACACATCAGCAATTAATTTATATTGCAATCTTTTTGTTAGTCAGCAGAAAATCTGAGCAGTGATTTTTAACAGCAAACAATATGTTCAGTATTTTTGGTGTTCTGTGGTGACGTTAAGCTTAAACTATACGGCAGTGCATGCTGCTAGCAAGCGAAAGCCATGCTAGCCAGACAGTACATGTGATAGTGATGGCCTTTTTTTTAGGAATTGTTAAATACGTTACTTTGCATCTTTTCTGCATGCTGCATTGGAATGATACAGTGCTGCATTATATTTTACATGAATCAGTTTAATCAATTATAATTCGCAATGTTATAACAAATGACATTTTCCATTATTGTTTTCCAAACAGAACTAAGAGCAGTTCGACAATATGGAGGTACGTGGGCTCTTCTTGATTCAATTATTGTGTGTTTGTTATTGTACTTTTTTAAAAATTACTGTAAAAAACGTTTTTTTCTCAGTGGACGTGACTCTAGATCCTGATACAGCTCATCCTGATCTTATTCTGTCTGATGATGGAAAGCAAGTAAGAGATGGAGATGCAGAACAGGATCTCCCTGAAAATCCAGAGAGGTTTGATGAATGTGTCTGTGTTCTGGGAAAGGAGGGATTCTCCTCAGGGAGGTTTTACTATGAGGTTCAGGTCAGCGGGAAGACTTGGACTTTAGGAGTGACCAAAGAGTCTAGTAACAGGAAGGGAGAGTTTAAAGCGAGTCCTGAAGAGGGATACTGGACTATATGTCTGATAAAGAATGTGTTATTTATAACAGTAGAGTCTCACCCTGTTGTCCTCTCCATTAAACAGGCCCCCCAGAAGGTGGGGCTGTTTGTGGATTATGAGGAGGGTCTTGTCTCCTTCTATGATGTTGACGTAAGGTCTCATATCTACTCTTTCAATGGTCAGTCTTTCACTGAGAAACTCTATCCATTGTTCAGCCCCTATCAAAATGATGTAGGTGAGAACACAGCACCGCTGATCATCACACCTGTAGATTATTATAAATAAGGCCTTTGTTGACGTTTCATATCAACAATGTAAAAGGTAATAAGTGAGTCACTAGCTTTTGACTGATGATGTTGCGTTGATATTGCCCGCATCCCTTTAATCTGCACACAGTAAAAAATTTGGTGTAAATTAATTACAAGATCTAAAAGCAAAGAAAGTTTGTTACAGTCAGGGTCACTGAAGAAAGCCGTAAGAAGTCACATTAGCTGTTACTAAGATTTTTATGTAATATTATATATTGCATGTATTGTATGCATTTTATACACTAGCATATTGGTGTAGATAAAAATAACAGGGATTACATTACCCAACACACACACACACATCTTAAACCTAACAAAAATGAAAAAACAAGTGCAAACCAGTACTCTGGCAAACTTTGCGTTGCGTGTAGTGATGAAAGTGTATTTTTCTTTCCTTGGTTTGTCACAATATGTTCAGAATATGAGCTTCTTGCTGTTTTAGTCAAAATGTGTTGTATATGATTCTGTATAGTACCAAAATATGTTTCTGGTAAGCTTGATATTTGTAAAAATCAGCAGAGCCCACATTTACCATCAATCTGAGGAACAATTTGAGCATGGAATGGTTCTATATGAAACTCATGGTTCTAAATTGAACCATTTCCCTTACTAAAGAATCTTTGAACCATTTTGTAGGTGTGTATGTTTGTAGAGCAGAAGATTCTACACATATTCACTTTTATTACCAAGCATGTTTCTCCCACAACATGAATGATACTTCAAAATAAGCTTTTCTTTTTTTATGGAAATGAATGACAAACCCTGGTTCACAATCTTAATAAAATCTGATGTCACACATTGTGTTTCGTGTCTCTTCTCTAGTCCTACTTTGTTAATACTACTCTCACATGTGTACAGTTTGTACCTCCTGTTTTGACTCAAAGTTCATAAAGTTTATAATTAAAAAAACAGTGGGAGTGGCCTCTTGATGTCGCTCAGGTGAAATCAAAGTGAACTCTTTCATAACCAGAATCCAGTTCCTTTTAGCAGACGCAGTCTCCAGCTCGGGGCTTCTCCAGTCTTCTTCTCAGAGAAACTAAAACACTGCAGGTAAGGGCTAAAGGAGCCAGGTCCAGAAAATATGAGACTAATAGCCTCCCTAATGGTTCTTACGTGTGGTGTTACTAGTGGAAATACATCCTGTGGTTCAGCTCATTTATCACCCTGTGTGTTTTATGAATGTTTAACAGAATGGTCAAAATCGTTTTAGGCTATTCATGTCATATTTTGATTTTACAAGTTTAAGCTTTGGTATTTTTTGACAGATCTTGGGTTCTTGGATGAATGTATTTTTATAGGATATACAGAACAGGTTTTAGAACACGTGCAACAGATTGAAGCATTTCATATGTCTTTTTTTTTTTAAAACATCCCATATCATTTGTTTATGACAGACTGCAACAGGAATGTAAAACTGGGTTCCTTTCAGGTCCCAGCTCTGCAGGGATTATTGCTTTCTTTCGTGCTATGCTCTGAATTCAACTCATAAATGTCTTTATAATTAGCTGATGAGTTGATCTTTAATAAGGCAAACACTAAACTCTGTAGTAAGTAGACTACATGTGATAACCTCTCTTTATATTCAGTGTCTGATCATCTCAAAACAAAGGTAGAATGGTTAACATGTATAAACCTCTTCCTCAAGTCATGGCGGTGCCGTTGCTCTATCTATCAGTCATGGCTTCCTCCCATCACCTCCTGTCTGAAGATCAGCTCCTGTGCTCCATCTTTGTTCACTGATACAGTCTCTACTCCATGTGGACACAACTTCTGCATGGTGTGTCTCCAAAAGTTCACACTGCCCGTGTCCAGTTTGTAAGACCGATTGACCTGTCTGGACTGGCTGCTCAGTTCAAGAAGACAGTTCAGGTTAAATCCAGCAGAGCTCCAGAGAAACGTTCCTCCAACCCTAAGAAGGTTCTGTGTGAGTCCTGCAGTGAGGAGAAGCTGGAGGCTGTAAAGTCCTGTCTGGACTGTGGAGTATCCTACTGTGATGATCATCTGAGGCCTCATAAAACTACACCTAAATTCAGGAAGCACAAACTGATGGATCCTGTGGAGAACCTGGAGAACCACATCTGTCAGAAACATGAGAGACCCCTGGAGCTGTTCTGTAGAGACGACCAGATGTGCATGTGTCAGTTCTGCACTGAAGGAGACCACAAGACTCACAGCACTGTTCCTATAGAGGAGGAGAGTGGAGAGAAGAAGGTGAGAGATGTTCAGATGAATTAAAGGTATCTTGTTACTGTGATCAATATTCCTCCAGTTATTGATCGGTTTTGTTATAACATGTATATTTGCTATAGACTCAGTTGGGAAAGACGCAGGCAGAAGTTCAGCAGATGATCCAGGACCGACTGCAGAAGATTGAGGAGCTCAAACACTCTGTAGAGCTTAATAAAGTGAGTCTGAGTTGTAACAGTAATTTAATCTGTATGTACTAGTATTTAATTATTAAAACACTTTTATTTAAATTTGGATTTGTCTTCCATTAGAAACATACAGAGAAGGAGAAAGCAGACAGTGTGGAGGTCTTCAGTTCTCTGGTGCGCTGCATTGAGAGAAGCCAGGCTGAGCTGCTTGAGCTGATGGAGGAGAAGCAGAAAGCAGCAGAGAGGCAGGCTGAAGAGTTCATTAAAGAGCTGGAGCAGGAATCACTAAGCTAAAGAGGAGAGACACTGAGCTGGAGCAGCTCTCCCACACTGAGGACCACCTCCACCTCCTACAGGTCAGAGTCCCTCTGTTTCTCAATAGTAATGCAGTACATCACAGGACAGCTCTCCCCATGCTGAGGGCTAGGGCTCTCCTGCTCTACTATAGGTTTACCCGTCCCTCTGCAGAGAGAAGACAATCAGCATGTATGGTGTACGTGATCTGCAAGGATGGATTCACACCCAAATCTGTTTAGAGGGTCTTCCACATGGATGAGTGGGTCACAGAAACATTCCCCAGACCAGAACGCTGCCACCTACACACTGCTGTCGTCCAAGGTAGAAAGTGGTCATAATAATGTCACTCAAATGTGTACGTTTAAAGAGAAATGCAGTCGTGGAAGCTACATCAGGGCTGCTATGGCGAGTGAACAGCAGGATTGGATTAACTTGTTGAATTAATGATCCAAGAAGGGACCCCCGTATATTCTGCACACACAACAGCATTATATTATTATAATGATAAATTATTTTACAATATAGAATATATATAATATATATCCAATTAGAAGAAGTGCGTATTTATCAGACACACCAATTCTAATAATGAGTTATCAATATTATGACGATCATCAACAGATTCTGAGCATATGATCAAGATCATGTTGGTCTTACTCTCTCACCTGAACCTGCCTCTATTCTGCCTCTATTTTCTGGAAAAAGAATCAAATATATTTACACACACACACACACACACACACACACACACACACACACACACACACAGGTTATAGTATCATCTCTTCATATCTTATCATTCTGTAACATTAATTAGCTAATACACATACAGACAGCACTACACTAGCACCTTAGCTTTAATAACACACAGGCCAACCAACAGCACAGCAGCTACAGCTTCACTCACTCCTTTATAAACAGTAAACAGACCAAAATAACATCAGATAGTCACTCCTAGCCAACAGTAACAGACCACCTGCAGCATTAGCCTGATATATTAAAATAAACCCTCAGATAGTCACTCCTAGCTAACAGTAACAGACCACCTGCAGCATTAGCCTGATATATTAAAATAAACATCAGATAGTCACTCCTAGCTAACAGTAACAGACCACCTGCAGCATTAGCCTGATATATTAAAATAAACATCAGATAGTCACTCCTAGCTAACAGTAACAGACCACCTGCAGCATTAGCCTGATATATTAAAATAAACATCAGATAGTCACTCCTAGCCAACAGTAACAGACCACCTGCAGCATTAGCCTGATATATTAAAATAAACATCAGATAGTCACTCCTAGCCAACAGTAACAGACCACCTGCAGCATTAGCCTGATATATTAAAATAAACATCAGATAGTCACTCCTAGCTAACAGTAACAGACCACCTGCAGCATTAGCCTGATATATTAAAATAAACATCAGATAGTCACTCCTAGCTAACAGTAACAGACCACCTGCAGCATTAGCCTGATATATTAAAATAAACCCTCAGATAGTCACTCCTAGCTAACAGTAACAGACCACCTGCAGCATTAGCCTGATATATTAAAATAAACATCAGATAGTCCACTCCTAGCTAACAGTAACAGACCACCTGCAGCATTAGCCTGATATATTAAAATAAACATCAGATAGTCACTCCTAGCCAACAGTAACAGACCACCTGCAGCATTAGCCTGATATATTAAAATAAACATCAGATAGTCACTCCTAGCTAACAGTAACAGACCACCTGCAGCATTAGCCTGATAATTAAAAATAAACATCAGATAGTCACTCCTAGCTAACAGTAACAGACCACCTGCAGCATTAGCCTGATATATTAAAATAAACCCTCAGATAGTCACTCCTAGCTAACAGTAACAGACCACCTGCAGCATTAGCCTGATATATTAAAATAAACATCAGATAGTCACTCCTAGCCAACAGTAACAGACCACATGCAGCATTAGCCTGATATATTAAAATAAACCCTCAGATAGTCACTCCTAGCTAACAGTAACAGACCACCTGCAGCATTAGCCTGATATATTAAAATAAACATCAGATAGTCACTCCTAGCTAACAGTAACAGACCACCTGCAGCATTAGCCTGATATATTAAAATAAACATCAGATAGTCACTCCTAGCCAACAGTAACAGACCACCTGCAGCATTAGCCTGATATATTAAAATAAACATCAGATAGTCACTCCTAGCCAACAGTAACAGACCACCTGCAGCATTAGCCTGATATATTAAAATAAACATCAGATAGTCACTCCTAGCCAACAGTAACAGACCACCTGCAGCATTAGCCTGCTAAATTACAATAACCCTCAGATAATCACTCCTAGCTAACAATAACAGAATAAAGAGTGATCAGAAATATGCGTTAGCGTTCGAGCTAGGCTGATAATGACTGTAACGTGTTGTTTCTGAGTGATAAAGTACAAAAAAACTCTTTTACAAAACTTACTAGACACACTAGGATTCTAGGAGGTTCTGACAATGTACTGACAATGTTGCCACTACATTGTCACAACTTTCTGTGGAATTTATTTAATTTAATTTCAACATTGTGATAATGTAATGTTGTTTTCAGGGAGCTTTGAGGGTCTAATATAATAATATAATATAATATAAAAGTTAGATTGTACATTTCACAGAACTTAAATAGAAACTTATATTTCTATATATCCTGAACTGCAGATTTAGTTGTTTGGGTTGATTTGGGTTGCAATAAACAGCTGTTAGTAAAATAGTACAGAGAACAAAAACCTAAAACAATATCTTTGTCTACAAAATGTTGAGGATGAAGCAAAGATTTGCTCATATGTTCAGCTTTCGATTCAAATTTCCGTTCCACTTTAAATAGGCTTTAGTCACAGTCTGACACTGGCACGCCTTTAAGGTTACTGCTGCATCTCTTAAGGTAGACTGGAAAAGTTAAAAACAAAAAGATGACGAATACGAAGCCAACTTTTTAGAAGAGGGACAAGATTACATCCAACTTTGTTTTAAACTTCTGACTGTAGTGAATCGTTCAGTACCCTCCTCGCCCCTCAGCCCCTGAGCCTTTTCCCGATTTAAATTCTGTTTTGGAATAAAATGTCACATAGTATCGATCTATAATTGTGTATCTCTTTATTCCTCAACCTGAAGATTGGGTTTTGAATGTGGCAGCTCTGTTGAAGGCCAGTCAGGTGAGATTTTTGTGAGACTAGACAATGAAAATGGACCAATAAGTAATTGCTGAGTTCTCGTATGTCTAAGTTTGAAGCCAAGTCCATACTTTATGATTAGAAGTTGAATGAATTTCATGATTCCAGTTTCATCAGCCGTCGTTAGCTGTCCAGTATGAGAGTGTAAGCCATGTTCGATTAACGGGCTCAAGGATTGGATGGATTTCTGAACGTTGGATTGCTTGTCTCACACTTTGAGCACACCCAAGTCGCACCCAAAACCACACATAAAAATTAGAAACATCATTTCTACACAGCTCAACACACATGAACTGAGGCATATACACAACCAGCCACCTAACTGAATATATATGTTTATAATTATAATGACATTGTGATCTGAATGTGCTGAGAGATGAGTTTAAACAATTCAAAAATATTTCTAAAACATTTTACTGTAGTTAAACAAAAAAAACATCAGAGCAAATGAGCTCATTTCTAAAAGACACTCTAAACATTCTTTAAACACAACCAGATGTTTTATTGTGCTCCAGGAATAATTGCATAACTCTTATTTTGTAGTTTTGATCTCTTTACAGTTATTCACTAATTTTATAGCTATCAAAACAGTGAAAACCTGACAGTGCTAGGTGGATGTATATAGTATTTATGTTAAGTATTTAGCAGCATGACCCCAGACCCCCTTCCATAAATCTGTAATGACAGCCCTAATTAAAGATACTATACTTTCAAAAACTAACCCTAGTTAATAAAATCTAAGAACACCGTCATTGAACGACTTATTACTCATCATAAAAAGCACTGCATGTTTTCTGTTGTCTTAGTTTACTGTCTTGGTATCTTCAATAGTCTGCTAATATTGCTTCAGGACATTGTGAAGTTAATAAATGCACTGTTGCTACAGAATGTGGATGACTAGTTCATGTCTATCCATGCGGTTGAGTTGTTTTAGTAAATACCTTAACAAGTTTCAGCTGTGAGAGTCCTGAAATATCAGTCCTGCATTGGCTGAATAAAAAATGTGTTAGTGACTTCACTCCTGAGTAATCTTATCTTATTATGGACCGTCACATCTACTAAGATTACAAGGTCCTGTAAACTATTATTATCTAGAAATAATTAAGTTACATTATAGGGTGCCTTTTCATACAAAGTCCCACAGATTTAAAATAATCACTACAGTCATTTTT
The DNA here is from genome assembly GCA_021613375.1 of Megaleporinus macrocephalus. Lineage (NCBI taxonomy): Eukaryota > Metazoa > Chordata > Actinopteri > Characiformes > Anostomidae > Megaleporinus > Megaleporinus macrocephalus. Next base: position 5,398,228 of record CM038708.1, read on the forward strand.
CAAGGCCAAAATTTTTCTTGTATAGCTTTTGGGACTTAGTTTTCCAGTTTAGATAGAATGTACATATAAAAGACAAATTGACATGTTTGTTGACAGTGGAGCAGAGAAGCGCTGTGACTGTTCAGGGAGTCCTCACGTCTTTGCTACCTTTTGACTCTCCGTTATTAGTTCACTCACTCCAAACAGAACTGCCTGTCTGTATGTGTATTTGCAGAGCTGAACAACTTTCTATCCTGTTCAGTCTGATTGTAATACAAGATCTGCTCTGATCGGGTGTCCTTTGTTCAGCTGAACAAAAGCTCTTCCGCGTACGACACAATGCAGACCAGCTGACCCTGAAGCCTCCTGTGTGCTCCATAAGTTTCCTGTGCAGGAGTATCACCCACATCCCCCACTCACTATCCTCATCATGATCACTATTGCCTTTCCTAAATTATGCCGTGGCGCTCTGCAATGTTGATGCTTAGTCTGCTGTGAGAGGTGGAAGAATCACGGAGATAGGTTAGGACACGATACACACATGGAGACCGACTGCATCCCAACAGTTCCAGCAACTGCGTTCCAGCAGTGTGAATTTGGGGACTGGTGTGCTAGTCAGTTTATACCAGCCGTATGTTTTTGAGTGTCTCCAGCCCTGAGTGATCCGATGAGGACGGCTGTCCACAACAAAGGTGCTGAAACAACAAGGTCAATCAGCACAGCAGACAGCACGGCGTTGCTGGAAGGGCCTGCAGTTTATGTCTGGAGTGCTGGGTCCAGACTGGCCCCCACCACAACACACTATAGTATTTGTAACAAAAGGGTAGTACATATAGCGTATAGATTTAACATTTTCTAGTCAAAAGCTTGATAGTGTACAAGTGTATAATAAAACACACATGACAACAAAAAGTAGTCCCATATGTACCCACAAGAAACAAACCTCAGGCAACATTAGACTACTGTCGCTTCCTAATGTGACTGCATGGTACCAGTAATTACTGCAGTAATTAGTTAAAAAAAAGTAATATTCTTTGTTCACGTTGCTCTTGTGGTGTAATTGGTTGCTATCTATTGTAGACCAAAACAGGATGGGTTTCCCTTTAAAGCCTACACCAATGGTCATGAACCTATTATTAAAAACACCTGCAAAACAGTGGGAGTGTCATTCAGGTGAAATGAAAGTAACCAGAATCCAGTTCCTTTCAACAGACGCAGGTGTCCAGTTCGAGGCTTCTTCAGTCTTCTTAGAGAAACTAAAACACTGAAGGTAAGGGCTAAAGGAGAAAAAATGTGAGACTGCTAACCTTCTTAAAGTTTCTTGTGTGTGGTGTTGCTAGTGGAAATACTTCCTGTGGTTCAGCTTATTTATCACTGTGTGGGTTTTATGAGTTTGTTCAGAATTGTTTCAGCTGTTTATTACATAGTTTGGTTTTACAAGCTTAGGCTTTTAGGCTTTTTTTATTTGTCATAATATACAGGTTGAATATCACGTTTTAGAACACGTGAAACAGGTTGAAGCAGCAAATAGCATTTGTTATAACACCCACATTTCATGTGTCTATTTTTCATTCAGACGTCACATATCATTTGTCTATGACAGACTACAGTAGGAATGTAAAGCTAGGTTCCTTTCAGGCCCCAGCTCTGCAAGGATTATTGTTTTCTTTCCTACTACTCTGAATTCAGCTCGTGAAGGTTTTGTTAATTAGCTGATGAGTTTAATGCTAAACTCAGAACTTGAGTATGTGGACTACATGCAGTAATTCCTTTTTGTACTCAGTATCTAATAGTCTCTAATCGAAATGTAGGATGTTTTTAATAGTGTTTTTAACTCAGGACGATTCCTTGTTTCGTCTTAGCAGACATGGCTTTCTCAAGTCATCAGTTCCTGTGCTCCATCTGTCTGCATGTGTTCACTGATCCAGTCTCCACTCCATGTGGACACAACTTCTGCATGGTGTGTCTCAAACAATGCTGGGACAGCAGTTCACGCTGCCAGTGTCCAGTTTGTAAGACTGATTTTCCCAAAAGGCCTGATCTACGTGTAAACATGTTAATTGCTGAACTGGCTGCTCAGTTCAAGAAGTCAGTTCAGGTGAAATCCAGCAGAGCTCCAGAGAAACCTGCCAAATCTCAGGTGCTCTGTGACATCTGCACTGAAAAGAAACATCCAGCCCTAAAGTCCTGTCTGATCTGTAAGGCCTCGTACTGCAACATTCATCTGGAACCTCATCAGAGAGTTTCAGCTTTTAAGAGCCACAAACTGATGGAGGCTGTGGAGAACCTGGAGAACTACATCTGTCAGAAACATGAGAGACCCCTGGAGCTGTTCTGTAGAGATGACCAAACGTGTGTGTGTCAGTTCTGCACTGAAGGAGACCACAAGACTCACAGCACTGTTCCTATAGAGGAGGAGAGCAGAGAGAAGAAGGTAAGAAGAAGAATTATTAACTAATTTTCTGTGGTAAAAATCCGCAGTTTCATATTAAATAATTGCCGTAGACTCAGTTGGGGAAGACGCAGGCAGAAGTTCAGCAGATGATCCAGGACCGACTGAAGAAAATTGAGGAGTTCAAACACTCTGTAGAACTTAATAAAGTGAGTCTGACTGTAACAGTAACTTAATCTGTATGTACTAGTATTTATTTATTGTAACACTTTAATTTAAATTTCTTACATTAAAAATTGATTTGTCCCCCATTAGAAAAACACAGAGAAGGAGAAAGCAGACAGTGTGGAGATCTTCAGTTCTCTGCTGCGCTGCATTGAGAGAAGCCAGGCTGAGCTGCTTGAGCTGATGGAGGAAGAAGCAGAAAGCAGCAGAGAGGCAGGCTGAAGAGTTCATTAAAGAGCTGGAGCAGGAAATCACTGAGCTAAAGAGGAGAGACACTGAGCTGGAGCTCTCCCACACTGAGGACCACCTCCACCTCCTACAGGTCAGAGTCCCTCTGTTTCTTAGTAGTAATGCAGTACATCACAGGACAGCACTCCCCATGCTGAGGGGTCTCTCCTCTCTCCTGCTGTACTGTAGGTTTACCCGTCCCTCTGCAGCCCCCCACACACCAAGAACTGGACTGACGTCAGTATTAACACTCGTTCGAGGGTGGAGAGTCTGAGGGCTGCTCTGTCTCAGCTACAGGAAGATCTCAGTAAGGAGATGGAGAAGATTGTAACAATTGGTGAGTATATATGGATCAGTAAGTGTTTGTAAAGATGATGATCAAATGAGGTTTTGTAGGTAGATCAGTGTACTGAGTGCAGATATACATTTTTTATTTTATTTTATAGACAGATAAGAGAAACATTTTATTATTTGTAATCTCTTATCTGTCTTTATTACTATCCTGTGGATATGGTATATGTATTTTTATACTCTTTGATTTCTTTTAGATCTAGATTTCTCAGTGTATGTTTACTCTTACTCTGATTTAAGGTACCAGTAATAAGTAAGTAGTGTTTAACACAGCACTTGCAACATGGAAACAAAACATTTTTGGAGAGATGCTAAAACTACGTGCTTGAGATAATGAAATATTTGAAATATATGATATATGCATCTGCATCTTTTTATTTGTTTATGTAATTTAGCAGATGCTTTTATCCAGAGTGACTTACAGGAGTGCTTTGTGTTCGGTGTTCATAGTTAGAGTATGTATCTCTAACTAGTACAAACAGATTCAAGTCCAAACTATCCTTGAGTTCAAACACTGCCAGAAACTAGGGCCACTGCTGAAACCAGCAGAGAAGAGAATTAGATACAGTACAAGTGCGATACCTAGTAATACCCAGCCAGTGTTCCTATCTAGAAGATAAAGAGTTAAACTTGGCTGCATAAGTGCAACATGATATATTTCAATGATCCAGTAGATTAGTGCTTAATAAGTGATTTACAAAGAGACGGTGGTCTTCAGTCTGCGTTTGAAGTGCGTGAGAGAGTTCGCTGTTCGGACAGCCAATGGAAAGTCATTCCACCATCTGGGCTCCAGGACAGAGAAGAGTCTTGTCGCTTGTCGTCTATGCATTTTCAGGGCTGGTGGGTCAAGCCGAGCTGTACTTGAAGCTAACTTCACATGATGTGACCAGGCTAGTAACAATAACATGAAGACTAGTCAGATTAGATGAACTGTGACAGCGCTTCTTTATACCCAGTCATGATACCATCACCTGTTACCTGTTCACCTTCATAAAGTTATAGAACGTCGGTGGCATGTTTTACCTGATGTAATTGTGTGTGTGTGTGTGTGTTTGTTAGGGCTGGGTATCACCACTGATTTCCCAGATCAATTCGATTCCGATTCACATGGTCCCAATTCAATTCGATTTCCGATTCGATCGGTCTGTGAGGCTACATTAAGTGGGTGGGCGGGTCATGTTCGCATCGTTGTCTGTCGCAATAGCTGGATCTTTGTTTGCAAACTCCCACTCTTGCATTGCTTCGGACAGTAGTTCAGCTTGATTGCTGGCCGTGTGACTGGATTCAGTTGTCCTTGTCTGTAAAACATGGGATACAAGTCTCCATTCGTCGTCGATATAGTGAGCCGTAATTGTCCATTTGCTCTGGATATCCAGCTATCACAGGTAAGGGCGAAGTTGTGACACAGTGTTTCAGATCTCTGTACATGTTTGGAATGGCCATTTCACTCAAATGTTTACGTGTGGGTAGAACATAATGTGGTTCCAGAAAATTAAGGAGGATTCGGAAGCCACTGTTTTCAACAACGCTGTATGGACGTATATCCTTACAGATAAGTGTTACCAGAGCCTCAGTTATTATTTTGGCACGGGGAGAACTTGAAGGTAATTGCCACAATATTCACCTCCATGTTGCATAGCTTTACACAAGGCCTTGCTGATGCCCAGCTCTTTCTTACCGTCATGGTTGTTTTAATTCAAAATGTAACCAGACACCTGCTTTCAAGTTCTGGAACTCCTTCACTCGTGCTCTAGCCATGCTTAACTGATGGGCACCCCCAGCCAGATCTTGTTGCGTGAAAAACAGTGGTTGATCATATTAAACACGAGGGTTTGAACTTAACGCATACACGGGTTTATGCTAATTCTAAAGATCGATCTCAGGCATATACGTATCTATATTGGATCATTCAAATGAAGATCGATTTGAATTGAAAATTAGATTTTTTATAAACGCACCCCTAGTGTTTGTGTTGTATAGCTATAACTGAAGTTTAATCTGCTGAAACAGATTAAAACAGATTAAACTTCACAGCTGTAATGTATCAGTGCTGTATTGTAGATACATATTAGAAATTAATCAATGTATTAATTAAGTGGAACTTTAATTCTAACAGTAGATGATGTTTATTTTTCTTTTCCACTCAGAACTGAAGAGAGTTCAGCAGTTTGCAGGTATGTGGGTTCTTCTCGATCACATGACTAAATTCTGTGTCTGTCCAGTTACATACTGTACGTTTTTAAAGTAAATTATTAATTTTCTTATTTTCTCTCAGTGGACGTAACTCTGGATCGTTATACAGCAAATACTGACCTCATTCTCTCTGATGATGGGAAACATGTGATGCATGGAGACAAGCGTCAAGAAGTTCTTAACACCTTCAAGTCGTTTAATAGCTATTTCTGTGTTCTGGGAAAAGAGGGATTCTCCTCAGGGAGGTTTTACTATGAGGTTCAGGTCAGAGGGAAGAATGAGTGGGTAATAGGAGTGGTCAGGAAGGCCAAGCATAGGACCGGGGTGATTATAACAAGACCTAAGAATGGAGAATGGTCAGTGTATATGAAAAACGAGTCTACATATATAGCTCAGGACTCTCCCCCTGTTCGTCTGTCCTTGAAACAGGCCCCCCAGAAGGTGGGGGTGTTTGTGGATTATGAGGAGGGTGTGGTCTCCTTCTATGATACCGAGGCCAGTTCTCATATCTACTCTTTCACTGGTCAGTCCTTCACTGAGAAACTCTATCCAGTCTTTAACCCCTGCAACAATAATGAAGGTAACAATTCAGCACCGCTGATCATCACACCTGTTAAACACCTTCAATAAGGATCATCTCACACATGAAACCACTAAGGATGTCCAGAACAGTAAGGCCAAAGCTTTAAATGTATTTTTAGATTTAAATGTTAATTATAAGACTTAATAAGGTATAAATTGGATAAAACATTAAAAGGCTTTAAATTATTCCATGCTGTATCACTTCATGAGTATATTTGTAGATATCATAAATCAAGAGTGTAGGTTTGTATACGGACAATGGGGACGTGTCCCTATCAATATTTTAAGTTAAAAGAATTGTCCCTACCAATATTTGAGTAAACTTGTTCTCATTATATATGGAGCAGATAATTCCGATAGTTCCTTTGACCTGTAATTATTGTTACTGCCAGACTCGCAGAAGTGAGAGCTGATCACTGAGCCAGTCGTCAGTTATCAGGGCTCTCAGTCCACAGAACTCGAGCATGGGTGAAAATGTAGTCTTTCAGATGATTTACTTGATTTTGATTCGTTTGATTCTTTGTAAATGTCATACCACCAAAAAGAGAAGCAACGTCAGGAACTTTATCACCTCCTAAGTCATAGGTATTAAACTAACCATCCAGTAACCAGTGAATAAAAACTACTACCGAACGTCTTTCCACTGTGAAGAATTAGATTAACTGATGCTTCGGCCGTGTATGGGTAACTGTGGGCGGTAAGGAGGCGGAACATGAGGCTTGTTTATCTGCACACATGAGTAAGAAGATGGTGATGTATAAAGAAGAAACAGTGTTTAGGAGTGTGTATGATTTCAGATTTTATTAATCTGAAATCACACTTTTACACTTTCACTCCTGAATCCATGTAGTGTTTTATAAATGAGTCTTCTGGTCATACAGTATTTTAGTCTGAATGTCTCTCTGTATGTGCTGTAAACACTGTAGCTTTATTATGATTTGTAATGTTTATGGGTGTTTGTATGTGTTTATATATTATTAAAATAAACTGAATTCTATGTTTCTAGCAGATGTTACTGGTTCTTAAAGGGCTGCATCAACTAAATCTTAACCTGATCTCTTATAACTTAATCTAACATGATCTAATGTTGTCTAACAACAGTAGCTGTGAAAGAACACATCTGTGAACCAGTTTGCAGACATACTCGTGGAGCTTTGGAAGAAACGCTTCTTTATACCTTGGCTGTCCAAAGAAAAACATGCATCTCCATTTTTTTTATTTATATTTTTCTACGTCATTTAAACACGACAGCTGTCGTTTATATTTTATGATAAATGGACCAATAGAAATGCTCCAAAATAGCTTGGAAAAATTCTGGTTCCACTGATTACATTGAACGTAAAGAATGTTTTTGTTCCCTCCTGTGAATTTACTATTTTGGAGATACTTGTTTTTCTTTGGACAGTGACGATATGTGGCTTGGGGATGTGATGTCACATTACAGGGTCTTATCTGGACAATCTGCCATTTTGGCTGCTGAACAGTTGAATATTCATTTCATGCTTTGTTTTGTTGCTGTTGATCTGTTGTCTGATATGTGTTCACTGAAATTGTTCAGATATGTTGACAGAAGTGTGTAGTATGTGAGTCCACAGACACCAGATTATCCTAAATCAAGAAAAGCAGGTAGGAAATCAAGGAAAGCTGCATGTTTTTAATCTAAAGCATCAAAGTTATAAAGAGCTTATACATAAACACAGCACTAACAGTCATATATATTTTTATTACACAGTTAAATGACTTATTTAGGAAAAATAGTGGAGATGTTGTAATTCAGTTGGTACATGTCTTCCACCTGGTGGCCAAAACGTGCAAGTGCAGCAAAGTATGATCTTGACGTGGTGGGCATGGCCTCATGAAGTCAGTGTGGAGAAACGAAACTAAAGGGCAACACTGCCTCTTGAACACAAACTCAGCCGAACACCTTTAGTTCTTCTGGATCTGCAGTTTGAAGGTTCTCCAGACGTTCTTAGAGGAACTAGCACCACTGCAGGTGAGTTCAGCTCTACAGGAAGCAGGAGAACTGGTATCATTACTGAGTTATCTTGTCTGCAGTGTTACTGTTGAGGTTTCCTGATTCTGTCATTGACGTGTTCAGCTGTGTTGTGTTATTTATTTCTGTTACTCTATCAATGTAGTTCAGCTGTATTTCTAACCTCAGCTTATTTGTTGTAGACTAACAGAGTGAGAGCAGGTAGAGAGTGAACAGCAGGTCATACAGCACATTGAACAGGTGCAGTACGAAGCAGATCAGATGAACGTGATTAATATAAGTTGACTACATTTCATAAGAAAGTCTTCTGTTGTCTTAAATGATCTTCATGATGTGTGTTTATCTCCTCTATCAGTCATGGCTTCCTCCAGCAGTCTCCTGTCTGAAGATCAGCTTCTGTGCTCCATCTGTCTGGATGTGTTCACTGATCCAGTCACTACTTCATGTGGACACAACTTCTGCATGGTGTGTTTCAAAGAGTGCTGGGACAGCAGTTCACGCTGCCAGTGTCCAGTTTGTAAGAGAGAATTTCCTACAAGACCTGAACTGTCTGTGAACACGTTCATCTCTGGACTGGCTGCTCAGTTCAAGAAGTCAGTTCAGGTTAAATTCAGAAGAGCTCCAGAGAAACGTTCCTCCAACCCTAAGAAGGTTCTGTGTGACTCCTGCAGTGAGGAGAATATTGAGGCTGTAAAGTCCTGTCTGGACTGTGGAGTATCTTACTGTGATGATCATCTGAGGCCTCATAAAACTGCAGCTAAACTCAAGAAGCACAAGCTGATGGATCCTGTGGAGAACCTGGAGAACTACATCTGTCAGAAACATGAGAGACCCCTGGAGCTGTTCTGTAGAGACGACCAGACGTGTGTGTGTCAGTTCTGCACTGAAGGAGACCACAAGACTCACAGCACTGTTCCTATAGAGGAGGAGAGTGGAGAGAAGAAGGTGAGAGATGTTTAGATGAATTAATGGCATGTTGTTACTGTGATCAATATTCCTCCAGTTATTGATCGGTTTTGTTATAACATGTATATTTGTTATAGACTCAGTTGGGGAAGACACAGGCAGAAGTTCAGCAGATGATCCAGGACCGACTGCAGAAGATTGAGGAGCTCAAACACTCTGTAGAGCTTAATAAAGTGAGTCTGACTGTAACAGTAACTTAATCTGTATGTACTAGTATTTATTTATTAAAACACTTTCATTTAAATTTCTTACATCAAAAGAGTGGATTTGTCCCCCATTAGAAACTTACAGAGAAGGAGAAAGCAGACAGTGTGGAGGTCTTCAGTTCTCTGGTGCGCTGCATTGAGAGAAGCCAGGCTGAGCTGCTTGAGCTGATGGAGGAGAAGCAGAAAGCAGCAGAGAGGCAGGCTGAAGAGTTCATTAAAGAGCTGGAGCAGGAAATCACTGAGCTAAAGAGGAGAGACACTAAGCTGGAGCAGCTCTCCCACACTGAGGACCACCTCCACCTCCTACAGGTCAGAGTCCCTCTGTTTCTCAATAGTAATGCAGTACATCACAGGACAGCACTCCCCATGCTGAGGGGTCTCTCCTCTCTCCTGCTGTACTGTAGATATACCCGTCCCTCTGCAGCCCCCCACACACCAAGAACTGGACTGACGTCACTATTAACACTCATCTGAGTGGGTGGAGTCTGAGAAGAACTCTGTCTCAGCTTCAGGATAAACTGAACAAGGTGATGGAGAAGATTGTAACGATTGGTGAGTATCTATGAATCAGTAAGTGTTTGTAAAGATGATCAGAGGGGGTTTTGTAGGTGGGTCAGTGTCCTGAGTCCAGATAAACATGTTTATTTAATTTTGTATTTTTCACTATTATAATCTCTCATTCATATTCATTACTGTCATATGGATAATGTACATGTATAACCTTACGTAGGTGTAGGTATACCCCTTACTCTAATCTCTCAGTGTATATATACTCTTATACTCTTACTCTGATTTCTTTCAGATCTCTCAGTGTATGTATACTCTTACTCTGATTACTTTCAGATTACCAGTGTATATATACTCTTACTCAGATTACTTTCAGATTACCAGTGTTAATTTCGTTGACAAACTATTTTCGTCATTGTTTTCGTCAACGAACCTTTTTTCATGACGAAAACGAGACGACAACTAAATAAAATCTACAGAAAGGATAAAAAGTATGACGAGACTGATTGACACTTTCGTCAACGAATAAAAACGAGACGAACATGTTTGACAGGGACGACATCCAATCAGAACTGATTTAGTTTTGTGAAAGGCGGGGACAAGCTGGGAAAACATCCAATCATAACTTTTTTGGCGTACATGTAGAGGCGGGACAAGCAGAGTAGCCGTCAATCAATCAAACACACACACAAATTTGGTCTAAACCCGGGAAGACCATACGAGCCTGTGACCTGTCGCTACGCATGATGGAACAAAGTTATCTAGACAGTGTCAGCAGAGAGAAAGAGAGTTTAGAGAAAATCACCACCGCGCTGGACATCAGCCCCCCAGGACCACCGTCAGCTAGCTTTACCACTACTAACACTAGTTTAGTCTTTCTTAATCCTAGTCCTGAAAGCACACAGCCCTCTACAGTTTAGAACGCGTCCTGCTGTAAACGCTGTATTAACTCAGTAAGGTGGTGTTAATGATCAGATTAGTTGGATCAGGTATGTGGGAAGCAGGTGAAGCACTGCATTAACTCAGTAAGGTGGTGTTAATGGTTAGATTAGTTGGATCAGGTATGTGGGAAGCAGGTGAAGCGCTGTATTAACTCAGTAAGGTGGTGTTAATGATCAGATTAGTTGATCAGGTATGTGTTGAAGCAGGTGAAGCGCTGTATTAACTCAGTAAGGTGGTGTTAATGATCAGATTAGTTGATCAGGTATGTGTTGAAGCAGGTGAAGCGCTGTATTAACTCAGTAAGGTGGTGTTAATGGTTAGATTAGTTGATCAGGTATGTGGGAAGCAGGTGAAGCGCTGTATTAACTCAGTAAGGTGGTGTTAATGATCAGATTAGTTGATCAGGTATGTGGGAAGCAGGTGAAGCGCTGTATTAACTCAGTAAGGTGGTGTTAATGGTTAGATTAGTTGATCAGGTATGTGGGAAGCAGGTGAAGCGCTGTATTAACTCAGTAAGGTGGTGTTAATGATCAGATTAGTTGATCAGGTATGTATGAAGCAGGTGAAGCGCTGTATTAACTCAGTAAGGTGGTGTTAATGATCAGATTAGTTGATCAGGTATGTGGGAAGCAGGTGAAGCGCTGTATTAACTCAGTAAGGTGGTGTTAATGGTTAGATTAGTTGATCAGGTATGTGGGAAGCAGGTGAAGCGCTGTATTAACTCAGTAAGGTGGTGTTAATGATCAGATTAGTTGATCAGGTATGTATAAAGCAGGGTGAAGCGCTGTATTAACTCAGTAAGGTGGTGTTAATGATCAGATTAGTTGATCAGGTATGTATAAAGCAGGTGAAGCGCTGTATTAACTCAGTAAGGTGGTGTTAATGGTTAGATTAGTTGATCAGGTATGTGGGAAGCAGGTGAAGCGCTGTATTAACTCAGTAAGGTGGTGTTAATGATCAGATTAGTTGATCAGGTATGTATAAAGCAGGTGAAGCGCTGTATTAACTCAGTAAGGTGGTGTTAATGATCAGATTAGTTGATCAGGTATGTATAAAGCAGGTGAAGCGCTGTATTAACTCAGTAAGGTGGTGTTAATGATCAGATTAGTTGATCAGGTATGTATAAAGCAGGTGAAGCGCTGTATTAACTCAGTAAGGTGGTGTTAATGATCAGATTAGTTGATCAGGTATGTATAAAGCAGGTGAAGCGCTGTATTAACTCAGTAAGGTGGTGTTAATGATCAGATTAGTTGATCAGGTATGTGGGAAGCAGGTGAAGCGCTGTATTAACTCAGTAAGGTGGTGTTAATGATCAGATTAGTTGATCAGGTATGTGGGAAGCAGGTGAAGCGCTGTATTAACTCAGTAAGGTGGTGTTAATGATCAGATTAGTTGATCAGGTATGTATGAAGCAGGTGAAGCGCTGTATTAACTCAGTAAAACCAGCTGCGTTTGATGATCATGTCCCAAATCTCTCCGTACACACTAGAAAGTGGACGAAACTGATTAGCTAGTTTTATTTACAATAATTAGTGCACGTAATGTGCAGTGTGTGTCTCTAGTAAACACTGTGATCTGGAGATGTGGCAGTTTTTTATTCATTCATTTACTGTTAGGCTTAAATGTATTTGAATTGCACAATTAAAAATATTTTCATAGCAAAAAGTGATAAATGCAATTAATGTAGGTTAGGTAACCACAGAGCATGTAATTTAATTAGATTGACAGCACTAGTAACAATTATTAAATAAATAAGAGATAAATAAAAAGATGATACAAGGATAAAATAACAGTTTTTTCTTCACTTTGCAGTTACGGAAGACCTCAGATGTTCTTTGTTAAATCTGTTTGTTTGTGTTTTCGTGAAAACAAACAAACATGAATAATATTCCATAACTGGTAAATAAATGTTTCATTTCGTGTAAGTATATATAATGATTTAAATAACTGAAGGGAACTGAAGAAAAAGCATTACGTTTTACACCCTTTATATTTTAGTCGACTGAATCAACTGTAGATTTAGTCTAGACTATATTCTTATGATACTTAGTTGACTAAAACTAGAATAAAACTCAAAACAGTTCAGATGACTAAATTATGACTAAAACTAAGTGACACTTTAGTCAAAAGACTACGACTAAGACTAAATCAAAATTTGCTGTCAAAATTTACACTGCAGATTACGCAGTATATATAATCTTACTCTGATTTTTCAGATTACTCAGTGTATATATAATCTTACTCTGATTTCTTTCAGATTACTCAGTGTATATATAATCTTACTCTGCTTTCTTTCAGATTCTCAGTGTTTATATAATCTTACTCTGATTTCTTTCAGATCGCTCAGTGTATATATACTCTTACTCTGATTTCTTTCAGATTCTTAGTGTATATATACTCTTACTCTGATTTCTTTCAGATTCTCAGTGTATATATAATCTTACTCTGATTTCTTTCAGATTCTCAGTGTATATATACTCTTACTCTGATTTCTTTTAGATTCTCAGTGTATATATACTCTTACTCTGATTTCTTTCAGATTCTCAGTGTATATATACTCTTACTCTGATTTCTTTTAGATTCTCAGTGTATATATACTCTTACTCTGATTTCTTTCAGATTCTCAGTGTATATATACTCTTACTCTGATTTCTTTCAGATTCTCAGTGTATATATACTCTTACTCTGATTTCTTTTAGATTCTCAGTGTATATATACTCTTACTCTGATTTCTTTTAGATTCTCAGTGTATATATACTCTTACTCTGATTTCTTTCAGATTCTTAGTGTATATATACTCTTACTCTGATTTCTTTCAGATTCTCAGTGTATATATAATCTTACTCTGATTTCTTTCAGATTCTCATTGTATATATACTCTTACTCTGATTTCTTTCAGATTCTCAGTGTATATATACTCTTACTCTGATTTCTTTCAGATTCTCAGTGTATATATACTCTTACTCTGATTTCTTTCTGATTACTCAGTGTATATATACTCTTACTCTGATTTCTTTCAGATTCTCAGTGTATATATACTCTTACTCTGATTTCTTTCAGATTCTCAGTGTATATATACTCTTACTCTGATTTCTTTCAGATTCTCAGTGTATATATACTCTTACTCTGATTTAAGGTACCATAAATAAGCAAGTAGTGCTTAACACAGCACTTGCAACATGGAAACAAATTACTTTTGAAGAGATGCTAAAACTACTTGTTTGTCAATCAAGATTTTAAATATTCTGCATCTTTCAGATGATGTACATTTTAATTTTCTGATTAAGTGACTTAATGTTTTTTTTAAGCTTCAGCATTACAGAGCCAAATCAGGGACAGATATTTTGTTAATTTGAAAATAAGAACCTCCTCGACAGAGAGGTGCGTAATACAATTAGTGACACCATAACAAAGAAAGCTGAGGGCACCTCACAATGAAATATATCTCAATGCTTTGAATACCTCACTTTTACTAAAAAATGCAGAGTGATGAAGTCTGTTTAGCACATTGTGTTTTTTAATTTGAAGCCCTATAAAGCAGGCAAATCAGAGTGTTATCATATCAGACCACCATATTCCTGTAGAACACTCTCTCATGTACTCATGGTATGAGGATAAAGTGATATCACAGTGGGAACTGGGAGTTATTGGATGGCAAACTTGTGAATAGTGTCTATTAGGTTCTGTATAGACCACAATTTGAGATTCATATTTTCAAATTAACAAAATATTTGTCCCTGTTTTGGCTCCATACAGCATTAAGTTTGAGGTTTACAATAACTTTATGTGATGTCGTATTCTGTGAGTTTATTGGCTGGTTGCAAAACAGGAATCCCATTTTTTCTTTACTTTTTTCTTTACTCTCATAATGGTTTCACCATTATCTGATTACCTAACTGCAAGTAAACGCTGACAAAAACTGATTCATTAGATTATAAAGGGTATTCAAACACACTCAGTGATATGGATTGTAGATGGTGAATTCCTTAATGAAATTGTGTTCTTAACACAGTTTTGCTGTTTTTAAGCATTTCTATTTACTTTTACAGCATTTAGCAGACGCTCTTATTCAGAGTGACCTTTAGAAGTGCTTTGTGTTTGGTCACAGTATGTATCTCTAGCTAGTACAAACAGGTTGAAGTCCAGACTACGCTTGAGTGCTGATACCATAAGAGAAGAGAATAACATACAGGGTTACATACAGTACAAGTGCAAAACCTAGTAATGGAAGGTTAAGTGTAGAACGTAGAACTAATCTGCTGAAACAGATTAAAAACAGATTAAACTGTACAGCTGTGATATAACAGTGCTGCATTCTAGATACATATTAGAAATTAAGCAGTTTATTAATTAAGCAGGGCTTTAATTCTAACACTAGATGATGATTATTTTCTTTTCCACTCAGAACTGAAGAGACTTCAGCAGTTTGCAGGTATGTGGGTTCTTCTTGATCACAGGATGTTTTGTGTCTGTCACGTTACATACTGTATGTTTTTAAAATAGATTTGAATTGTCTTACTTTCTCTTAGTGAACGTGACTCTGGATGCTGATACAGCAAATCCTGCTCTCATCCTGTCTGCTGATGGGAAATATGTGATGCTTGGAGACCAGCGTTGTCAAGTTCTTGGCACCTCAAAGCGATTTGATCACTATTTCTGTGTTCTTGGAAAGAAGGGATTCTCCTCAGGGAGATTTTACTATGAGGTTCAGGTCAGAGGGAAGAATGAGTGGGTATTAGGAGTGACCAGCGAGTCCAGGAATAGGAAGGGGGTGGTTACACAAAGTCCTGAGAATGGAGAATGGTCAGTGTATATGGTAAATGTGTCTAAATATATAGCACAGGATTCTCCCCCTGTTACTCTGTCCTTGAAACAGACCCCCCAGAAGGTGGGGGTGTTTGTGGATTATGAGGAGGGTCTGGTCTCCTTCTATGATGTTGAGGTCAGATCTCATATCTACTCTTTCACTGGTCAGTCCTTCACAGATAAACTCTATCCAATGTTTAACCCCTGCACCAAAAATGAAGGTAAAAACGTAGCACCGCTGATCATCACACCTGTTAAACACCTTAAATAAGGATCGTCTCTCACATGAAACCATTTGAGGACGTCCAGAACATTAACAGAGTTCAGGCTGAAATTTAAAATGTATTTTTAAATGTAAATGTTTATTTTAAGACGTAATAACCTAAAAATGTAATAAAAATTAAAATGAGGCTTCAAATTATTTTGTGCTTCATCAGTTCATGCAAATATTTGTAGATATTTTAAAATCAAGGGTGTAGGTTTGTATGTGGACAGTGGGGACGTGTCCCTATTAATGTTTTGGGTTTAAAGAATTGTTCCTACCAACATGTGAACTCGTTCTCATTATATATGGAGTGGATAATTTCAATTGCTCCTTCTAGATGATGCGTCTTCGTTTAATCACATTCGCATTTGATTGGCTGAAAGGGAGGAAACTCTCTAAAGACTGTTGTCACAACCCATAAATATTCTTACTGCCAGACTCGGAGAAGTGAGAGCTGATCAGTGAGCTAGTGGCTCTCAGTCCACAGAACTCAAGCACTTGTGATAATGTAGTCTTTCAGATGACTCACGCTTATTTCGATTCGTTTGATTCTTTGTAGATGTCATACCATCAAAAAGAGAAACAACATCAGGAACTTTATCACCTGCCAGACCGTAAGTCATAGGTAGTAAACTAACTATCCAGTAACCAGTGAATAAAAACTAGTACCGAACATCTTTCCACTGTGAAGAATAAGTTCAACTGATGTTAGTAAACCATGATTAACCTTGTTAATCACACCTTTTGTCATCTATAGGTAAGCAGTCAAATTGCTAAAACATCTCTTTTGTTCGGGGTGGTGGGGGGGTTGTTGTTTTAAATTCATTTAATTTTTTTTTTTTACTATAATGACATTTTATTTCTTTTCTTATAGAAAAGTTGTCAGTGTGTTATAGTCAGTAAACATCTGCCAACCGTCCAATCGCTGCTTAGTAATTGTTGCTATCCACTGTTGCCTCGAACCATTTTCTGCACCCATGTTTGTTTGTAACGAGAATGAGGACACTGAGGTAAGGGTACTGTGAGATGCAGTGTGACAAAAGCGACAACACTACACAATCAGCAGTGACTGTCTTTCAGCTGACCTCAGAACAGTGTTTAGGCTGTAGACTCACCTGCTGGCTGTACTGATCTCAGATCAGATTATGGTGGTAAACTTCATAAATCATGTTTTTATTTAAATTGGTCATTAATCTCCACCAGCATGATTTAGTTTAGCTCCAGTTGCTACTCAGTTTAGGCTACAGGCTTCGTGGTTAATTATATTAATATGTTCAGCACAATGATGACAAAGAGTAGCATAGTAATAAATCCAGCTGATACATTATGCTTATATTATGCCTGGTTAACTGTGTGAGTACCTGTCCTCCCCGTTACCTGGGGTTTGGTAGAGTGAGACTTCTGGAATGTGTCTTTAGTGCTGGCTTTCAGTAAGTACTGAGAACAGAGAAGCCAGAGAGACGAGCAGAGAAAGAGAAAGTTAGGAGGATAAATTAGATACAGTGATCACGATTTAATATAAAGAGGTTAACATGTATGTTCAGCTGAAAATAAACATATAAAACACAGTCAAATTATTAATTATACCTCCAAATAATATAATAATAATATATACATTGCATGTATAAAGTTTTCTGACAGCAGTACCATCTTGTTTAGTGTGTAAAGTGATCTTTAATTGGATTTATCTAATAATAAACAGAAGTACAGATAATGTTGTATGTTGTTTATTTATTTACTGTAATTCCACAAATGTTGTTCTACGTCAATATACATAAAGTGATTTACTACCTTACCTACAGTGGAATCAGATCATAGGTAATATTTTAGGGAACAGGGTGGACTTTGATTTGTATTACCAAATGTGTCCCCCACCTTGTATAAATGTATAAAGAGAAAACAGTGTTCAGGAGTGCGTATGCAGAGTTTTATTAATCTTCACACTTCACATCTTCACAAGTTCACACTTTCTCTTCTGAATCCATGTAGTGTTTTATAAAGGAGTCTCCTGGTCATGCAGTGTTTTAGTCTGAATGTGAACCAGTTTGCAGACGCACTTATGCAGCTTGGGAAGGAACGCTTCTATACATTTTTGTTGATTTTAATTTTTCTTCATTTATATGCAGCAGCTGGCATTTACACTATGTACAAATTTCATGATGAATGGACCAATAGAAATGCTCCAAAATAGCTTAGAAAATTCTGGTTCCATTGACTTTTATTAAAAGTTTAATATGTTTTTGTTTTCTCCTGTGAGGTTATTATTTTGTAAATACTTGTCTTTCTTTGGACAGCAACAATATGTGGCTTGGGGATGTGATGTCACATTGCAGAGTCTTATGGGTGATCTGCCATTTTGGCTGCTAAACAGTTGAATATTCATTTCATGCTTTGTTTTGTTGTTGTTGATCTGTTGTCTGATATGTGTTCACTGAAATTGTTCAGATATGTTGACAGAAGTGTGTAGAATGTGAATCTACAGCCACCAGATTAGGCTAAATCTAGGAAAGCAGGTATGAAAGAAGGTTTTATTCAATCATGAAAACACAGCCATGGTTAGCACTTACGATGCAGCACACTGACAGTAGTGTTAACATCGAACTCAAGCTCAGTTTATCAGTTTATATTCTATTGAAATGGACTTTGTGAAAAACAATCTTTCAGAATAATTTAGATAACTTTTCATGTTTTGTATTAGCTAACTACACGTTATGTGATCAGACTAGTAAGATTTACCTAGTCTGATTAGTCTGATTTTACATTCAGATGGACTGTTTTAGTGTAAAATGTGATCTACTAGGATTTTTGTGGAGTTGAATATGGTATAATACAGTAACAGTTTAATAACTATACTCTAAAGCTTTTAGCCACAGGCTAGCAGTGTTATGGAGACCAGCAACTAAAATCTGTAGGCTTCAGTGTGGTTTTAGGAGATCTGTTTGCTGCTATCTGGTGGCGAATTGGCTCGTCAGCAATTGTGGATCTTGTCACGGAAAGGATCAAGATGTGTGGGAGGCTGGTATGAAAAACCCAACATATTTGATCAAAAATAGAAAATTGGGCCTGGAAATCTAACACTCACATTAAATTACTTGATAAAAACTAAAAAAAATGCTCTGGAAGTATCTGTACTGTCCTGTACTACATTTATAATAAACATTATTAGAGTTTTAGCTGCATGTTTTTAATCTAAAGCATCAAAATTATGAAGAGGTTATACATAAACACAGCACTGACAGTCATATATATTTCTATCACACAGTTGAATTACTTATTGAGGAAAAATAGTGGAGATGTTGTAATTCAGTAGGTAAATGTCTTCCACCTGGTGGCCAAAACGTGCAAATGCAGCAACGTATGATCTTGACGTGGTGGGCGTGGCCTCGTGAAGTCAGTGTAGAGGAGCGAAACTAAAGAGCAACACTGCTTCTTGAACACAAACTCAGCCGAACACAAAGCTTCTTTCCTCTGGACTGGATTTGCAGTTTGAAGGTTCTCCAGACGTTCTTAGAGGAACTAGCACCACTGCAGGTGAGTTCAGCTCTACAGGAAGCAGGAGAACTGGTATCATTACTGAGTTATCTTGTCTGCAGTGTTACTGTTGAGGTTTCCTGATTCTGTCATTGACGTGTTCAGCTGTGTTGTGATATTTATTTCTGTTACTCTATCAAATGTAGTTCAGCTGTATTTCTAACCTCAGCTTATTTGTTGTAGACTAACAGAGTGAGAGCAGGTAGAGAGTGAACAGCAGGTCATACAGCACATTGAACAGTTGCAGTACGAAGCAGATCAGATGAACGTAAATAATACAAGTTGACTACATTTCATAAGGACGTCTTCTGTTGTCTTAAATGATCTTCATGATGTCTGTTTATCTCCTCTATCAGTCATGGCTTCCTCCAGCAGTCTCCTGTCTGAAGATCAGCTCCTGTGCTCCATCTGTCTGGATGTGTTCACTGATCCAGTCTCTACTTCATGTGGACACAACTTCTGCATGGTGTGTCTCATAGAGTGCTGGGACAGCAGTTCACGCTGCCAGTGTCCAGTTTGTAAGAGAGAATTTCCTACAAGACCTGAACTGTCTGTGAACACGTTCATCTCTGGACTGGCTGCTCAGTTCAAGAAGTCAGTTCAGGTTAAATCCAGAAGAGCTCCAGAGAAACGTTCCTCCAACCCTAAGAAGGTTCTGTGTGACTCCTGCAGTGAGGAGAAGATGGAGGCTGTAAAGTCCTGTCTGGACTGTGGACTATCTTACTGTGATGATCATCTAACACTTCATAAAACTACACCTAAACTCAAGAAGCACAAACTGATGGATCCTGTGGAGAACCTGGAGAACTACATCTGTCAGAAACATGAGAGACCCCTGGAGCTGTTCTGTAGAGACGACCAGACGTGTGTGTGTCAGTTCTGCACTGAAGGAGACCACAAGACTCACAGCACTGTTCCCATAGAGGAGGAGATTGGAGAGAAGAAGGTGAGAGATGTTTAGATGAATTATCTTGTTACTGTGATCAATATTCTTCCAGTTATTGATCGGTTTTGTTATAACATGTATATTTGTTATAGACTCAGTTGGGGAAGACGCAGGCAGAAGTTCAGCAGATGATCCAAGACCGACTGAGGAAGATTGAGGAGCTCAAACACTCTGTAGAACTTAATAAAGTGAGTCTGAGTTCTAACAGTAACTTAATCTGTATGTACTAGTATTTATTTATTAAAACACTTTCATTTTAATTTCTTACATCAAAAGAGTGGATTTGTCCCCCATTAGAAAAACACAGAGAAGGAGAAAGCAGACAGTGTGGAGGTCTTCAGTTCTCTGGTGCGCTGCATTGAGAGAAGCCAGGCTGAGCTGCTTGAGCTGATGGAGGAGAAGCAGAAAGCAGCAGAGAGGCAGGCTGAAGAGTTCATTAAAGAGCTGGAGCAGGAAATCACTGAGCTAAAGAGGAGAGACACTGAGCTGGAGCAGCTCTCCCACACTGAGGACCACCTCCACCTCCTACAGGTCAGAGTTCTTAATAGTTCTCAATAGTAATGCAGTACATCACAGAACAGCACTCCCCATGCTGAGGGGTCTCTCCTCTCTCGTGCTGTACTGTAGATTTACCCGTCCCTCTGCAGCCCCCCACACACCAAGAACTGGACTGATGTCACTATTAACACTCATCTGAGTGTGGAGAGTCTGAGGAGAGCTCTGTCTCAGCTTCAGGAAGATCTCAGTAAGGAGATGGAGAAGATTCCTGAGATCAGTAAGTGCTTGTGAAGATAATGATTGGAGGAGGTTTTGTAGGTGGGTCAGTATCCTGAATCCAGAAATACATGTTTATTTCATTCTATATAATTCAGTAATGTAATCTCTCATCCATCTTCATTACTATCATATGGATAATGTTCATGTATACCCTTACATATGGTGAATATATACTCCATACTCAGATTTCTCAGTGAATATATCCTCTTTCTATTATTTTCTTTAGATTACTCAGTGCATATATACTCTTACTTTGATTTCTTTCAGATCTTTCAGTGTATATATACTCTTACTCTGATTTCTTTCAGATCTTTCAGTGTATATATACTCTTACTCTGATTTCTTTCAGATTACTCAGTGTATATATACTCTTACTCTGATTTCTTTCAGATATTTCAGTGTATATATACTCTTACTCTGATTTCTTTCAGATCTCTCAGTGTATATATACTCTTACTCTGATTTCTTTCAGATCTTTCAGTGTATATATACTCTTACTCTGATTTCTTTCAGATTACTCAGTGTATATATACTCTTACTCTGATTTCTTTCAGATTACTCAGTGTATACATACTCTTACTCTGATTTCTTTCAGATTACTCAGTGTATATATACTCTTACTCTGATTTCTTTCAGATCTCTCAGTGTATATATACTCTTACTCTGATTTCTTTCAGATTACTCAGTGTATATATACTCTTACTCTGATTTCTTTCAGATCTCTCAGTGTATATATATACTCTTACTCTGATTTCTTTCAGATTACTCAGTGTATATATACTCTTACTCTGATTTCTTTCAGATCTTTCAGTGTATATATACTCTTACTCTGATTTCTTTCAGATTACTCAGTGTATATATACTCTTACTCTGATTTCTTTCAGATTATTCAGTGTATATATACTCTTACTCTGATTTCTTTCAGATTACTCAGTGTATATATACTCTTACTCTGATTTCTTTCAGATCTCTCAGTGTATATATACTCTTACTCTGATTTCTTTCAGATCACTCAGTGTATATATACTCTTACTCTGATTTCTTTCAGATCTCTCAGTGTATATATACTCTTACTCTGATTTCTTTCAGATCACTCAGTGTATATATACTCTTACTCTGATTTCTTTCAGATTACTCAGTGTATATATACTCTTACTCTGATTTCTTTCAGATCTCTCAGTGTATATATACTCTTACTCTGATTTCTTTCAGATCTCTCAGTGTATATATACTCTTACTCTGATTTCTTTCAGATCTCTCAGTGTATATATACTCTTACTCTGATTTCTTTCAGATTACTCAGTGTATATATACTCTTACTCTGATTTCTTTCAGATCACTCAGTGTATATATACTCTTACTCTGATTTCTTTCAGATCACTCAGTGTACATATACTCTTACTCTGATTTCTTTCAGATCACTCAGTGTACATATACTCTTACTCTGATTTCTTTTAGATTACTCAGTGTATATATACTCTTACTCTGATTTCTTTCAGATTACTCAGTGTATATATACTCTTACTCTGATTTCTATCAGATTCTCAGTATATGTATATTCTTACTCTGATTTAAGGTACCAGAAATAAGCAATATAAGTAGTATATAAGTAAATAAGTAGTGTTTAACACAACACTTGCAAGATAGAAACAAAACACTTTAGGTGAGATGCAGAAACTAGATGCTTGACACAATGAAGTATTTTGGAATATTTTAAATATTCTGCGTCTTTCAGATGATGTACATTAAACATTCTGCTTAAATGAGAAGTTTGAAGTTTACATTGTGTTTATGTGACGTCTTATTTTGTGAGTTTATTGGTTGCAAAGCTGCGGTCCCATTTTTGCTTGTGTCCAGCCGTTCACCATTTTACTGATTACCCAAGTGCAAGTAAACAATGACAGAAACTGATTAATCAGATTATCAAATGTAAATGTTCATGTAAACATACTCAGTATTATGGACTGTAGATGGTGAATTTCCTGGTGAAATTGTGTTCTTAAACATTTACATTTACGGAATTTAGCAGACACTCTTATCCAGAGTGACTTTGAGGAGTGCTTTGTGTTCAGTAAGAGTATGCTGTTTGTCTTCAATGCATTTTGAGGGATGGTGGGTCAAGCCAAGCTGTACTTGAAGCTTGATTACTTCTTTATACCCAGTCATGATACCATCACCTGTTACCTGTTCACCTGTATAAAGTGAAAGAACGTTGATGGCATGTTTTACCTACTGTAATTGTGTGTATGAGAGTTTTTGTGTTCGGTTTTAGCTAAAACTGAAGTTTAATCTGCTGAAACAGATTAAAAACAGATTAAAACTATACAGCTGTAATGTAACAGTGCTGTATTGTAGATAAATATTAGAAATTAATCAATTTATTACTTAAGCAGAACTTTAATTCTTACAGTAGATGCTGTCTATTTTTCTCTTTTACTCAGAACTGAAGAGAGTTCAGCAGTTTGCAGGTATGTGGGTTCTTCTCGATCACGTGACTAAATTCTGTGTCTGCCCAGTTACATACTGTATGTTTTTAAAATAGATTTTAATTGTCTTATTTTCTCTCAGTGGACGTGACTCTGGATGCTGATACAGCGAATTGTGATCTCATCCTGTCTGCTGATGGAAAACAGGTCACATGTGGAGACGAACCACAGAAAGTTTCTGACACCTCAGAGAGGTTTGATTGCCATCTCTGTGTTGTGGGAAAGGAGGGATTCTCCTCAGGGAGGTTTTACTATGAGGTTCAGGTCAGAGGGAAGACAAATTGGGAATTAGGAGTGATCACAGAGTCCAGCAACAGGAAGGGGGTGATTGCACAAAGTCCTGAGAGTGGAGAATGGTCAGTGTATATGAGAAATCAGTCTACATATGTAGCTCAGGACTCTCCCCCTGTTACTCTGTCCTTGAAACAGGCCCCCCAGAAGGTGGGGGTGTTTGTGGATTATGAGGATGGTCTGGTCTCCTTCTATGATACTGAGGCCAGTTCTCATATCTACTCTTTCACTGGTCAGTCTTTCACTGAGAAACTCTATCCAGTCTTTAACCCCTGCAGCAATGTTGGAGGTAGAAACTCAACACCGCTGATCATCACACCTGTTAAACATCTTAAATAAGGATCAGCTCTCACATAAAACCACTTGAGGATGTCAAGAACAGTAACAGTTCAGGCTGAAACTTAAAATGTATTTTTTAATGTAAATGTTCATTTTAAGACTTAATAACCTAAAAATGTAATAAAAATTAAATGATGCCCTCTTCAAATTATTCTGTGCTTCGTTACTTCATAAGTATATTTGTAGATAATTTAAATAAAGCTCATAGGTTTGAATATGGACAGTGGGGGACGTGTCCCTATCAGTATTTTAGGTTTAAAGTATTGTCTCCACCAATATTTGAGTGAACTCGTTCTCATTATATATGGAGCAGATAATTCTGATTGCTCCTTCCAGACACTGTGTCTCATGGACGCTGTTTGATCAGGATGGCATTTGATTGGCTGAAAGGGAGGGAACTCTCCAAAGACTGACGTCACGACCGGTAAATATTCTTACTGCCAGACTCGGAGAAGCGAGAGCTGATCAGTGAGCCAGCGGTCAGTTATCAGGGCTCTCAGTCCACAGAACTCGAGCCCCGGTGAAAATGTAGTCTTTCAGATGATTCACTCTTATTTTGATTCGTTTGATTCTTTGTAGATATCAAAAAAGAGAAGCAACATCAGGAACTTTATCACCTCCCAGATCGTAAGACATAGGTATTAAACTAATTATCCAGTAACCAGTGAATAAAAACTGCTACTGAACATCTTTCCACTGTGAAGAATAAGATTAACTGATGCTTCGTTCATGTATGGGTAACTGTGGACGGTAAGGAGGCGGAACATGAGGCTTGTTTATCTGCACACATGAGTAAGAAGATGGTGATGTATAAAGAAGAAACAGTGTTTAGGAGTGCGTATGCGGGTGTTATTAATCTGAATTCACACTTTCACTCCTGATTCCATGTAGTGTTTTATAAATGAGGCTCCTGGTCGTACAGTATTTTAGTCTGAATGTCTCTCTCTAGTCTGTATGTGCTGTAAACACTGTAGTTTTATTATGATTTGTAATGTTTATGGGTGTTTGTATGTGTTTATACATTATTAAAATAAACTGAATTCTATGTTTCTAGCAGAGGTTACTGGTTCTTAAAGGGCTGCAATAAATAAATCTTAACCTGATCTCTTATAACTTAATCTAACATGATCTAATGTTGTCTAACAAGTAACAGTAGCTCTGAAAGAACACATCTGTGAACCAGTTTGCAGACGCGCTTATGGAGCTTTGGAAGAAAAGCTTCTGCATATCATCGCTGTCCAAAGAAAAACATTTGACCAGTTGCTGTTTAAATTGTGTGCAAATTTCATGATGAATGGACCAATAGAAATGCTCCAAAATAGCTTGGAATAAATTCTGGTTCCACTGGTTTGCTGCCATCTAGTGGCGAATTGGCTCGTTGCTTTAGCAATTGTGGATCTTGTCACGGTAAGGATCAAGATGTGTGGGAGGCTGGTATGAAAAACCCAACATATTTGATCAAAAATAGAAAATTGGGCCTGGAAATCTAATACTCATCATTATCATTACTTGATAAAAAACTCAAAAACGTGCTCTGGAAGTATCTGTACTATCCTGTACTACATTTATAATGAACATTATTAGAATTTTTGCTGCATGTTTTTAATCTAAAGCAAAGTTATAAAGAGGTTATACATAAACACAGCACTGACAGTCATATATTTTTATCACCCAGTTAAATGACTTATTTAGGAAAAATAGTGGAGATGTTGTAATTCAGTAGGTAAATGTCTTCCATCTGGTGGCCAAAACGTGCAAATGCAGCAAAGTATGCTCTTGACGTGGTGGGCGTGGCCTCGTGAAGTCACTGTGGAGAAACGAAAGAGGAACACTACCTCTTGAACTCAAACTCAGACGAACACAAAGCTTCTTTAGTTCTTCTGGACTGGATCTGCAGTTTGAAGGTTCTCCAGACGTTCTTAGAGGAACTAGCACCACTGCAGGTGAGTTCAGCTCTACAGGAAGCAGGAGAACTGGTATCATTACTGAGTTATCTTGTCTGTTTGTGTATTAAGACACGGGAGCAGACGTGGTACACCTGAACAGTACGTTTACTCAACACAACTGGCCTCAGCCCGCGCAGCCACATGAGAACAATTAACTGTCCAAAACATCTTCCCTTTATATATATATAAACAAAACGGAAACTTAAGACTAACTATAAACTTTTTCCTGATTTGCTTTGTTTCCTCAGTCCACGGATTGGCTTTTTCTAACTACTAGACAGTTATAAGTTCAATCTTTGTGGTGGCCGTGACTGCCGACCAGACCGTGTAGTGACTGCCTGTTCCTGTGTAACAGACCAGCGTTTTGGTGTGCACGGAACTTGTTGCTGATGACTCTTTGATGGCTCCGTGTCATTCTCAGCCATTGGTGCATCGATGGCATCTTTACTAGGCATCATGCCATCTGTGTGCCCATTTTGAGTGCGCTTGCTGTCATCCTTTGCTTCTTGCAGATGTGTGTGTGTTGGATTGGGCAGCTCTCTCATCCTCAAATCCACTCGATTACGCCTATAGAGTGTGCCTTCCACCTCCACAATGTATGACCTGGGGCACACTCTCGCCACACATAGACCCTGACGCCATCGCCCTGTTCGATCACCTGGAAGGGGCTTCATCCTAACCTGATCCCCAATGTTCAGCTCCGGCAGTTCCTTGGCTCTGGTGTCGTAATGAAATTTTGCAACTCGTCTTTTCCACTGCAGTTTTTCTGCAACTCCTTCGATCACCCTTGGGAGAAGCAAGCTGTCAGCAACTGGGAGAGAAGACTTGAGCCTGCGTGCCATCAGCCTTTGTGCTGGACTGCTTTCTATGCCCTGTGTAGGAGTGTTCCGCCAGTGGAGTATGGCCATCCAAGGATCCTTTCCATCTAGATTTCACAATCTTGACAGCTGACTCGGCCTTCCCATTAGCTTTAGGGTGATGAGGGGAAGACGTGACATGAACAAAGCCCCACCTGTCAGTGAATCGTCTGAACTGCATACATGCAAACTGCGGGCCATTGTCTGAAATAACTCTGTCCGGCTGGCCATAACGTGCAAACTGGACTTTACAG
Source organism: Megaleporinus macrocephalus (assembly GCA_021613375.1). NCBI lineage: Eukaryota > Metazoa > Chordata > Actinopteri > Characiformes > Anostomidae > Megaleporinus > Megaleporinus macrocephalus. The sequence continues at coordinate 5,425,290 of CM038708.1, forward strand.
CGCGTCATGACTGTGTCTGCTGACAGATCTGGTAACTGGTCAATTTCCCAGTAATCTGAATAATGGTCGACAATGATAAGAAAGTCCTTTCCACCATAAGCATACAGGTCCATGCTAACAATTTGCCATGGTCGCACCGGAATGTCATGTGACATCATGGATTCTTTTTGCTGTGCCTGCGCATACTCATTGCAGGCTGAACAGTTTGACACAAAGTCTTTGATCTCACCCCTCATGTTTGGCCAAAACAGCGTCTCCCTCGCTTGTCGGTAACACGCTTCACCTCCAATGTGGGTGGCGTGGATGCGGTTCAGCATTTCTGCTCTTAAAGCTTTGGGAATGATCACACACTGACCTCTGTACAGAACTCCATTTTGTACATTCAGTTCATCACGGACTGGCCAGTACTCACGCACTGATAAAGGTGTGTCTTCTTTGCAGGCTGGCCAGCCTTTCAGGACCACTGATTTTAACTCTTGTAAAATTTCATCTTCTGTTGAAGTCAAAATCTGGCGCAATCTAGAATCAGTCACATTGAGGTGCACAGCTTGATCTATGTGTGCAAAGGCTGCTTCAAGAGTGTCTGTGGCGCATACGGCATGATGTCCATACTGTGAAAGTGAGCTGGAACTCTGCTTGTCAGGGGTGGCTCTGCTCAGCGTGTCGCTTATAAACATCTCTGGACCAGGCTTATAGACCACATTCAAATTGTAGTTCTGCAATTGTAGCAGCATGCTCAGGAGCCGTTTTGGTGCACTCAGTAAAGACTTCTTGAAAATCGCTATGAGGGGCTTGTGGTCTGTTTCTGCTGTGACCATCTCTCTCCCATAAAGATAGTAGTGGAATCTCTGGCATGCAAACACTATGCTCAAGCATTCTTTCTCTATTTGTGCATAGTTTTGCTCAGTTCGAGTTAGCGCACGTGAGGCGAATGCCACAGGCTGCCCCTCCTGCAACAGGCAGCACCCCAGCCCATTTTTGCTGGCATCGCTCTGTACTGTCACAGGTTTGCTGATGTCATAATATTTTAGCACAGGTGCACTGGAAACCATGCGTTTAATTTCCTGCACAGCCTCATCATGCTTTAGCAGCCAGTGCCACACTGGCTCCTTGTCCAGAAGTCGGCGGAGAGGCTCACACCTCTGATAATTTCGGAAGGAATTTAGCCAGGTATGTGACAAATCCAAGGAATCGCTGAACTGCTTTAGCATCACCTGGTGTTGGCATCGCCAGAACAGCCCGTGTTTTCTCAGGGTCGATCTTCAAGACTTCTGCTGATAGTATGTGTCCATGAAAATGCACTGCTTTAAGCTTGAATTGCAGTTTCTTCTCGCTAAGGCGAAGTTTCACGGCCCTGCAGCGGTCCATCAAGGCTCGAAGATTATTGTCATGATCAGATTCAGCTTCCGCATCTGAATCGCCACAGCCCACCACTAGAATGTCATCTGCTATGGGCTCTATGCCCCTGAGACCTGAAAGTAGCTCATGCTGTTTGCTCTGGTAAATTTCTGGTGCTACACTCCAAAGGGCACTTTTAGCCATCTCATTCATCCCCATGGAGTCCAAAAGGTTGTCATAAAGCTGCTGACTTCATCAAGCTTACACTGTAGGAAGGCATCTTGCGCGTCCACTAATGTGAACAGCCGTGCTTTAGGGAGCTTGTAAAGGACATCTTCCAGTGTTGGCATAAGATAGTGTGACCTTTTCAGAGCCTGATTTAAGAACTTTGGATCAATACAGATTCGCACTTTGTCTGGCTTGGCAATAACCACCATATTACTGATCCAGGGGGTGGGTTCAGTCACTGACGTGATATGCCCTTCCTTCTCATAGCTGTCAAGCTGTGCTTTTACTTTTGCTTTTAATGCCACTGGTACATTCCGTGGCGCACACTGCACTGGAGTCATGTTATTGTCTAGCACAAACTGAACATTCCCAGGAACGGACTCAACAGGATCCTTGAATACGTCCTTGTATTTGCTTAACAGCTGCTGCTTGGTCAGTGGGACATTCTGGGACGTGTCTACTTTGTGGAGCTCCTCTGGTACAGTGAACTTCATAAGGCCCAGTTGTTCACATGTGGCACCCGAAAGCAGTGGTTCTTGGTCCGCTTCTACTATTTCAAAGACGAGCTTGTGATTTTTGCCTCTCACAGTGCACTCTGCTCCTAACGGGACAGCTTGTTCTTGGTTTTCCAGCTCATGACATTGCAGGTCGCCCCAGTGTCTAGTTGGCATACCTGCTTTCTGTGATTAAGAGTCAAATTAACAAACCATTTAGGGCCAGGAGACCTAACTGTGCCTACACATTCCATGGCAGTGAACAGTCTGTCCTCATTATCTGACTCATAATGTTCTGACTTGGCATTTTCCATCACATGTACGCTTCTGTTTCTGTCTCTATTTTTCATTTTGCACACTTTGGAAAAATGATTTGGTATGCCACATGATCTGCAGATTTTACCAAAAGCAGGGCACTGATCTTTGCCCTTTCTGTGAGTGCCACCGCAATAACCACAGTTATGTGTCCTGGGCGTTAGAAGCTCACCTCCTGCATCGTTGTCCCGCTGCCTTTGCCGTTTTTCACGTGCGACATGCACGCTGTCCGTCTGCACACTGTCCATTGTTTTCAAGTGGAGTTCAGTGGCTTCCGCGAGTCTGCATATTTCCACGGCTTCTGGTAATGCCAACTCGCGTTCACGGAGAAGCTGCCGCCTCGTACTCTCACTGGCAATGCCTAGCACAAGTCTGTCTCGAATCATTTCGTCTTTTAGCCCACGATACTCGCAAGTGGCTGCCCTCTCCTGCAGTCTAGTGAAAAAGTTGTCAATGGGCTCATCTGTCTCCTGTTTACAGCAGCCAAACATGCATCTCTCATAAATCACGTTTTTTACGGGTTTAAAGTAGTCACCCAACGCATCCATGATAGCAACAGGGCTCTTCTTCTGCTCTTCAGTCAACGACAAATTGTGGTTGTAGATGTGGCGACACTCACTACCCATTAGCCTCCGTAGCACGGCCGCCCTCACCTCCTCAGGCTTGTCCTGCAGCCCTGTCGCCAGCACATAGTCCTCGAATTAGGCTCTGAAAATGTCCCAATTCCTTGATACGTCTCCTGCCATATGCATGCTCTCCGGGGCAGGGATGTTGTTCATGGCCATTTTCGCAGGTTTAGTTAAACTTCTGACACCATGTTTGTGTATTAAGCCACGGGAGCAGACGTGGTACACCTGAACAGTACGTTTACTCAACACAACTGGCCTCAGCACGCGCCCCATGTGGCTGCGCGGGCTGAGGCCAGTTGTGGCCAGTTGTCATCCAACACAATAATAATACACATGCATTATGAGAACAATTAACTGTCCAAAACATTGTCTGCAGTGTTACTGTTGAGGTTTCCTGGTTCTGTCATTGACGTGTTCAGCTGTGTTGTGATATTTATTTCTGTTACTCTATCAAATGTAGTTCAGCTGTATTTCTAACCTCAGCTTATTTGTTGTAGACTAACAGAGTGAGAGCAGGTAGAGAGTGAACAGCAGGTCATACAGCACATTGAACAGGTGCAGTACGAAGCAGATCAGATGAACGTGATTAATACAAGTTGACTACATTTCATAAGGACGTCTTCTGTTGTCTTAAATGATCTTGATGATGTGTGTTTATCTCCTCTATCAGTCATGGCTTCCTCCAGCAGTCTCATGTCTGAAGATCAGCTCCTGTGCTCCATCTGTCTGGATGTGTTCACTGATCCAGTCACTACTTCATGTGGACACAACTTCTGCATGGTGTGTCTCAAAGAGTGCTGGGACAGCAGTTCACGCTGCCAGTGTCCAGTTTGTAAGAGAGAATTTCCTACAAGACCTGAACTGTCTGTGAACACGTTCATCTCTGGACTGGCTGCTCAGTTCAAGAAGTCAGTTCAGGTTAAATCCAGAAGAGCTCCAGAGAAATGTTCCTCCAACTCTAAGAAGGTTCTGTGTGACTCCTGCAGTGAGGAGAAGCTGGAGGCTGTAAAATCCTGTCTGGACTGTGGACTATCTTACTGTGATGATCATCTGAGGCCTCATAAAACTGCAGCTAAACTCAAGAAGCACAAACTGATGGATCCTGTGGAGAACCTGGAGAACTACATCTGTCAGAAACATGAGAGACCCCTGGAGCTGTTCTGTAGAGACGACCAGACGTGTGTGTGTCAGTTCTGCACTGAGACAGACCACAAGACTCACAGCACTGTTCCTATAGAGGAGGAGAGTGGAGAGAAGAAGGTGAGAGATGTTCAGATGAATTAACGGTATTTTTTTACTGTGATCAATATTCCTCCAGTTATTGATTGGTTTTGTTATAACATGTATATTTGTTATAGACTCAGTTGGGGAAGACGCAGGCAGAAGTTCAGCAGATGATCCAGGACCGACTGAAGAAGATTGAGGAGTTCAAACACTCTGTAGAGCTTAATAAAGTGAGTCTGAGTCGTAACAGTAACTTGATCTGTATGTACTAGTATTTATTTATGTAGCGCCCCTTAACTCTAGGCTAAGCTATGAGTTAGGTGAGTTCGTGCTATACTATTTGAATTTAGGAACTGTTAGTCAAGGCTTAAACAACACTATGAACTACCTCAGTTAGAACTATTCTCAAAACATGACTATGATGCAACATTCAACCGGTCCCATGCGTGACTCTGCAATAGATTAAAGAAAAGTACACCGAGCTTATAACAGCAAAATAAATTAAACACCAGGAATTACTTTAACCTTGGCTGGTATATTTATTAAAACTAGCGAAACCAAGAATTTCTGGAGTTTTCTTAATACTGTCACTCAAATCAGATTTTTCTGTTCACAAAAACAATATATATATATATATATATATATATATATATATATATATATATATATATATATATATATATATATTTATTTAGAATACACCTTTTACTTCACCAATGTTACCCAAAATTATTACACACTGAATTTCTGTGGAAACACACTCACTTGAACAATACTCTTATTCAAATTAGCTTAATTTATAAAAAATGAAATACACCAAGTCAATGTGGGGTACCCCTTTTTGTTAGTGTGTGTGTGTGTGTGTGTGTGTGTGAGTGTCAGTGCACGTTGCAGGCCTGAATCGCTGCTTGGGCACGTTGTGGCCGCAAACTAAATGCCCGCTTCGCTCCTTTGCGCAGAAAAAAAAACAATTGACTCTCTCAGCGTCCAGGGCGAGGAATGGAGTGGAGAGATGCCACCTTGCTCCGGTGAGGGGGGATCCAATGTGGCCAGAGGAGGTCTGAGCCTCGCGGCAGCTCAGACTGCTATCTGGTGTTGGTGAAAGTGAAGACAGCGCACTCGAACCTAATACCCAGTCTCACTGGTGCAGTTCACTGGGGAAGCGAACTTTTGCTAACTGGGGCTGTGAGCCGATTGGGCTAACGTTAGCCGAGCAGCATGCTAACCGCAGCAGTACTTCGTGCAGAACTTAACTGTACGAGGAGAGTTTCTCTTGTTTTCTCTCCAGTCTGGGGCTTATCAGTCCACTATCGGGGTTCTCCGGTTGACAACCCAGCGCTTGACTAGCCAGTGAAATAAAAAGTATATATAACGTGTTTTACATTACATTCGTTTCTTGAAAATGCTGCGTTGAACGTCTCACTCCCTCGTCTCTCTCTCTCTCTATCTCCCCGTCTCTCTCCCTCTCCGTCTCTCGCCAAAAAACGCTCCTCCCCCCACACACAGACAAACCAATCAATAGAGAAGGCAAACCCTAACAATGAGTGACATTGCTCCTAGCCAATGAAAACACTAAAGTCTCATATTTATTATTTTAAACAATGAACCATATACTCAGCTATTTTAACCTTTTAACCATATAAAACAGATTTTAAACATTTTAAACACTTTAACACAGAGGAACTTCATGAAATAATATACAAATAAAATCCCCAAATTTACCAGGGGCTACACCCCCCCCCCCCCCCCTAAATGTCTGGATGTCCTCATCAGACGCTTTTAGGGACACAAAAACAAACATATTGAACACCAGAAAAGACTTAGCTAAGAACTAAGATCACAACTCATACCTTCCAGTGCTTGAGGTTGTCACTATTTTTTTTCCCAGCTTAATAGTTATGCCCCTGTGTACTATGGTAAGGGGCTGATCACATGACCTACCCTTCTCATCATAAGTAAGCCTTAGGACTGGCTTAACTCGTCTTTTTGTGACAACTGGGGCTCTATCTGATCTTAATGGGCTTGGCCTGGAGCTAGACCGCCCACTACGGTTATGGTCTAGGCGCAGGTCCATTTCCGAGTCATGGCCAGACTCAGATTCACTTGTGACTTGGGGACAGTCACTACTGTCTCCGCATAACAGGCTACTTTGGATCGGATGCTCACCCGTCCTCTCAGCACCATCTTCCTCCTCACTGGAGACATCATTTAGTCTGTAGCTTGGCACCTTTTGTAGGTGTTCTCTATAGGCTTTTTATGGACTGGGCAACTGACCACCGTCCATATCAGAAGAAAAGTCAGTGGACTCTACACTGGGCTGGGTCACCTTTTGGCGCAGTCTTTTATGTCTCGTCTGTGTTTTTGGACGCCCAGGGGATCTGTCTGACCTTTCCAGCTCAGTTAGCCGCACTGAAGACTTAATAGGCAAAAGATGATCACGGTGAAGTGTCTGCTCGCGACCATGATGCCCCTCTGGTCTCACACGATATACAGGCAAGTTGGGCAGTTTTCTCACCACTGTATAGGGTAGTGGTTTCCAGCGACTCTGAAGCTTATGCTTCCCTTGCAAGCCCAAATTCCTCAGCAACACACGGTCCCCTTCACCCAAGACTTGACCCACCACTTGGCCATCATAAGCCTTCTTGTTATGCTGGTGCACCTTGTTTGCCGCCTCCGTTGCCAACTGATAGGCTTCCTGCAGGTCCTTCTTGAGTCTTTTTACATACTGTACATGATCCTTCACTGCAACTCCATCAAGTGGGATCCCAAAGCAAAGGTCCACAGGAAGTCTGGCTTCTTTCCCAAACATTAGGCAGTACGGAGAATACCCAGTGACATCACTCTTTGTACTGTTATAAGCGTGCACTAGATACGCCACATGCTTACTCCAGGTTCTCCTTTTTTCTGGTCCCAGGGTACCGAGCATAGAGAGCAATGTACGATTAAACCGTTCAGGCTGGGGGTCCCCCTGAGGGTCATAAGTTCACCCCTATCTATGCTCATTCTGGGCCAGTAGAACCGGCTTCTCAGCAGATCACTGGTCCGATCTACTCCTACATGCCCCATCTGATCATGCAGTGCATGTAAGACAGTCTTTCGGAATTTTGTAGGCAATGCCAGATGAAGTCTCTCCTCACCCGAGTGTTTCTTAGTGGTCCGATAAAGCAGTCCACCCCTCACGACCAGTCTTTCCCTCTCTCGCTTCCACAGCAGTAATTCAGGGTCAGATTTGTCCTCTTTCCATACTCCGTCTGCCAGGAACTCCAACACTCGGCCAAGGACAATGTCCTCCTTCTGTGCTTAAGCCAATTCGGCCTTGGAAATCATCTCTCCAGGTCAAGCTGGTGAAAGGTGTAATTCCGTTCTGAGTTGCTCAACTTCCTGCTGGTGCTCCTACCCTTCCTGGTGCTCCTGGTACAGGACAGCTCGGAGCCCTTTTAAACTGGCATCAACATGAAGGAAATATGGCTTACTGGCGTCAGCGAATGCTAGCACGGGGGCTTTGGTGAGACACTGGATTATACGATGGAAAGCTTCAGTGCAAGATGAGTCCCACCTTTCACCAAATGGCTCTGACTCTTTTCGATAGGCCTTTCTGTAGCCTGCTCTCGTCCATGCCGTGTAGGAGCATAGCCTTTGGTAAGATCGGTGAGTGGTCTGACAATGGCAGAGTAATTTTCTATGAAACGACGGTAGTATCCACAAAAGCCTAAGAATGAACGCAAGGCCTTCAGGTCTTTAGGCTGAGGCCACCGGGTGACCGCTTCGACTTTCGCAGGGTCGGCTGCAATACCCTCAGCTGAAACAGCCTGGCTGTCACAACCAGCGTGTATGGTTAAGGGCCCAGGGCCAGCCCATCTCACATATCCGATGTTTTCTTCACTGGCTGAGCACTCTGTTTCGTCCAGAACACTCTGACGAGTCCGTATACCTAATGTCTGAGCAATGTCAATGCCTGCTTCTTCTTGGCACAGTTTAGCCAACCATTTGAAAAGACTTGCATTAGTGCCCAGTATGATTGGGGTCTGGTCAGGGCTGTTGGGACCAGGACAAATCAAAGCCAGGACGAGCAGCTAGGTACCAGTGGCTTCCTTAGGGAACTCTATGTCCACTACTACATAGCCCAGGTAGGGGTAACTAGAGTCACTTAAACCCCATATGGCTAGACCAGTGACTGGCTAAATGGTAACATCTGGTAGGTGCGTTTTATACCACTTTTCAAAGATGATTGTGACCTTGGACCCGCTGTCTAGCAGAGCATTGCACGTATGGCCATTTACTTTTAAGCGCACAACAGAGGAGGGCCCTATTAACCCTGCGGGAAGACTATTAGCTCTCTCTGTTGCTACGGCACTCTTCTTTAAACAATGAACCATATACTCAGCTATTTTAACCTTTTAACAATATAAAACAGATTTTAAACATTTTAAACACTTTAACACAGAGGAACTTCATGAAATAATATACAAATAAAACCCCAAAATTTACCAGGGGCTACATTTATTATAACACTTTCATTTAAATTTGGATTTGTCCCCCATTAGAAACACACAGAGAAGGAGAAAGCAGACAGTGTGGAGGTCTTCAGTTCTCTGGTGCGCTGCATTGAGAGAAGCCAGGCTGAGCTGCTTGAGCTGATGGAGGAGAAGCAGAAAGCAGCAGAGAGGCAGGCTGAAGAGTTCATTAAAGAGCTGGAGCAGGAAATCACTGAGCTAAAGAGGAGAGACACTGAGCTGGAGCAGCTCTCCCACACTGAGGACCACCTCCACCTCCTACAGGTCAGAGTCCCTCTGTTTCTCAATAGTAATGCAGTACATCACAGGAAAGCACTCCCCATGCTGAGGGGTCTCTCCTCTCTCCTGCTGTACTGTAGATATACCCGTCCCTCTGCAGCCCCCCACACACCAAGAACTGGACTGACGTCAGTATTAACACTCATCTGAGTGTGGAGAGTCTGAGAAGAACTCTGTCTCAGCTTCAGGATAAACTGAACAAGGTGATGGAGAAGATTGTAACGATTGGTGAGTACATATGGATCAGTAAGTGTTTGTAAAGATGATCAGAGGGGGTTTTGTAGGTGGGTCAGTGTCCTGAGTCCAGATAAACATGGTTATTTAATTCTGTATTATTCACTATTATAATCTCTCATCTGTCTTTATTACTATCATATGGATAATGTACATGTATAACCTTACGTAGGGTGTAGGTATACCCCTTACTCTAATCTCTCAGTGTATATATACTCTTATACTCTTACTCTGATTTCTTTCAAATCTCTCAGTGTATATATGCTCTTACTCTGATTTTTTCAGATTACTCAGTGTATATATACTCTTACTCTGATTTCTTTCAAATATCTCAGTGTATATATACTCTTACTCTGATTTCTTTCAAATATCTCAGTGTGTATATACTCTTACTCTGATTTCTTTCAAATATCTCAGTGTGTATATATACTCTTACTCTGATTTATTTCAGACTACTCAGTAAATATATACTCTTACTCTGATTTTTTTCAGATTACTCAGTGTATGTATAGTCTTACTCTGATTTCTTTCATATTACTCCGTGTATATAATCTTACTCTGATTTCTTTCAAATTCTGAGTGTATGTATATTCTTAATCTAATTTCTTTCAGATTCCTTGTTTATATATACTCTTACTCTGATTTTTCAGATTACTCACTGTATATTTACTCATACTCTTTGATTTATTTTAGATTACTCAGCCTATATACACTGACTCTGATTTCTTTCAGATCTCTCAGTGTATATATACTCTTACTCTGATTTTTCAGATTACTCAGTGTATATATACTCATACTCTTTGATTTCTTTCAGATTACTCAGTATTTATATTATCTTACTCTGCTTTCTTTTAGATCTCTCAGTGTATATATACTCTTACTCTGATTTAAGGTACCATAAATAAGCAAGTAGTGCTTAACACAGCACTTGCAAGATGGAAACAAACTGGCAAATCAGAGTGTTATCATATCAGACCACCATATTTCTATAGAACACTCTCTCATGTACTCATGGTATGAGGATAAAGTGATATCACAGTGGGAACTGGGAGTTATTGGATGGCAAACTTTTGAATAGTGTCTATTAGGTTCTGTATAGACCACAATTTTAGATTCATATTTTCAAATTAACAAAACTTTTTGTCCCTGTTTTGGCTCCATACAGCATTAAGTTTGAGGTTTACAATAACTTTATGTGATGTCGTATTCTGTGAGTTTATTAGCCGGTTGCAAAGGGTATTCAAACACACTCAGTGATATGGATTGTAGATGGTGAATTTCTTAGTGAAATTGTGTTCTTAACACAGTTTTGTTGTTTTTAAGCATTTCTATTTACTTTTACAGCATTTAGCAGACGCTCTTATTCAGAGTGACCTTTAGAAGTGCTTTGTGTTTGGTCACAGTATGTATCTCTAGCTAGTACAAACAGGTTGAAGTCCAGACTACGCTTGAGTGCTGATACCAGAAGAGAAGAGAATAACATACAGGGTTACATACAGTACAAGTGCAATACCTAGTAATGCCAGCCAGTGTTTTTACCTAGAAAATAAAGAGATAAGCTCATAAGTGTAATATGATTCATTTCAATAATACAGTAGATCAGTGCTTATAAGTGCTTCACAAAGAGACGGTGGTCTTCAGTCTGAGTTTGAAAACCGTGAGAGAGTCTGCTGTTTAGACAGCCAGCGGACGTTCATTCCGCCATCTGGGCTCCAGGACGGAGAAGAGTCTTGTTGCTTGTCTTCCATGCATTTTCAGTAATGGGGGGTCCAGTCAAGCTGCACTTGAAGCTGAAGGTTAATCTGCTGAAACAGATTAAAAACAGATTAAACTGTACAGCTGTGATGTAACAGTGCTGTATTCTAGATAAATATTAGAAATTAAGCAGTTTATTAATTAAGCAGGGCTTTAATTCTAACACTAGATGATGATTATTTTCTTTTCCACTCAGAACTGAAGAGACTTCAGCAGTTTGCAGGTATGTGGGTTCTTCTTGATCACAAGTTTTTTTGTGTCTGTCTAGTTACATACTTTATGTTTTTAAAGTAAATTTGTCTTACTTTCTCTCAGTGAACGTGACTCTGGATGCTGAAACAGCAAATCCTGCTCTCATCCTGTCTGCTGATGGGAAATATGTGATGCTTGGAGACCAGCGTTATCAAGTTCTTGGCACCTCAAAGCGATTTGATCACGATTTCTGTGTTCTGGGAAAGGAGGGATTCTCCTCAGGGAGGTTTTACTATGAGGTTCAGGTCAGAGGGAAGAATGAGTGGGTATTAGGAGTGGTCAGTGGGTCCAGGAATAGGAAGGGGGTGATTACACAAAGTCCTGAGAATGGAGAATGGTCAGTGTATATGGTAAATGTGTCTACATATATAGCTCAGGATTCTCCCCCTGTTACTCTGTCCTTGAAACAGACTCCCCAGAAGGTGGGGGTGTTTGTGGATTATGAGGAGGGTCTGGTTTCCTTCTATGATGTTGAGGTCAGATCTCATATCTACTCTTTCACTGGTCAGTCTTTCACTGAGAAACTCTATCCAGTCTTTAACCCCTGCACCAAAAATGAAGGTAAAAATGTAGCACCGCTGATCATCACACCTGTTAAACACCTTAAATAAGGATCGTCTCTCACATGAAACCATTTGAGGACGTCCAGAACATTAACAGAGTTCAGGCTGAAATTTAAAATGTATTTTTAAATGTAAATGTTTATTTTAAGACTTAATAACCTAAAAATGTAATAAAAATTAAAATGATGCTTCAAATTATTTTGTGCTTCATCAGTTCATGCAAATATTTGTAGATATTTTAAAATCAAGGGTGTAGGTTTGTATGTGGACAGTGGGGACGTGTCCCTATTAATGTTTTGGGTTTAAAGAATTGTTCCTACCAACATGTGAACTCGTTCTCATTATATATGGAGTGGATAATTTCAATTGCTCCTTCTAGATGATGCGTCTTCGTTTAATCACATTCGCATTTGATTGGCTGAAAGGGAGGAAACTCTCTAAAGACTGTTGTCACAACCCATAAATATTCTTACTGCCAGACTCGGAGAAGTGAGAGCTGATCAGTGAGCTAGTGGCTCTCAGTCCACAGAACTCAAGCACTTGTGATGATGTAGTCTTTCAGATGACTCACGCTTATTTCGATTCGTTTGATTCTTTGTAGATGTCATACCATCAAAAGAGAAACAACATCAGGAACTTTATCACCTGCCAGACCGTAAGTCATAGGTAGTAAACTAACTATCCAGTAACCAGTGAATAAAAACTAGTACCGAACATCTTTCCACTGTGAAGAATAAGTTCAACTGATGTTAGTAAACCATGATTAACCTTGTTAATCACACCTTTTGTCATCTATAGGTAAGCAGTCAAATTGCTAAAACATCTCTTTTGTTCGGGGTGGGGGGGGGTTGTTGTTTTAAATTCATTTAATTTTTTTTTTTATTATAATGACATTTTATTTCTTTTCTTACAGAAAAGTTGTCAGTGTGTTATAGTCAGTAAACATCTGCCAACCGTCCAATCGCTGCTTAGTAATTGTTGCTATCCACTGTTGCCTCGAACCATTTTCTGCACCCATGTTTGTTTGTAACGAGCATGAGGACACTGAGGTAAGGGTACTGTGAGATGCAGTGTGACAAAAGCGACAACACTACACAATCAGCAGTGACTGTCTTTCAGCTGACCTCAGAACAGTGTTTAGGCTGTAGACTCACCTGCTGGCTGTACTGATCTCAGATCAGATTATGGCATGATTTAGTTTAGCTCCAGTTGCTACTCAGTTTAGGCTACAGGCTTCGTGGTTAATTATATTAATATGTTCAGCACAATGATGACAAAGAGTAGCATAGTAATAAATCCAGCTGATACATTATGCTTATATTATGCCTGGTTAACTGTGTGAGTACCTGTCCTCCCCTTTACCTGGGGTTTGGTAGAGTGAGACTTCTGGAATGTGTCTTTAGTGCTGGCTTTTTCAGTAAGTACTGAGAACAGAGAAGCCAGAGAGAAGAGCAGAGAAAGAGAAAGTTAGGAGGATAAATTAGATACAGTGATCACGTGATTTAATATAAAGAGGTTAACATGTATGTTCAGCTGAAAGTAAACATATAAAACACTGTCAAATTATTAATTATACCTCCAAATAATATAATAATAATATATACATTGCATGTATAAAGTTTTCTGACAGCAGTACCATCTTGTTTAGTGTGTAAAGTGATCTTTAATTGGATTTATCTAATAATAAACAGAAGTACAGATGATGGTGTATGTTGTTTATTTATTTACTGTAATTCCACAAATGTTGTTCTACGTCACTATACATAAAGTGATTTACTACCTTACCTACAGTGGAATCAGATCATAGGTAATATTTTAGGGAACAGGGTGGACTTTGATTTGTATTACCAAATGTGTCCCCCACCTTGTATAAATGTATAAAGAGAAAACAGTGTTCAGGAGTGCGTATGCAGAGTTTTATTAATCTTCACACTTCACATCTTCACAAGTTCACACTTTCTCTTCTGAATCCATGTAGTGTTTTATAAATGAGTCTCCTGGTCATGCAGTGTTTTAGTCTGAATGTGAACCAGTTTGCAGACGCACTTATGCAGCTTGGGAAGGAACGCTTCTATACATTTTTGTTGATTTTAATTTTTCTTCATTTATATGCATCAGCTGCCATTTACACTATGTACAAATTTCATGATGAATGGACCAATAGAAATGCTCCAAAATAGCTTAGAAAATTCTGGTTCCATTGAATTACATTGAAAGTTTAATATGTTTTTGTTTTCTCCTGTGAGGTTATTATTTTGTAAATACTTGTCTTTCTTTGGACAATGACGATATGTGGCTTGGGGATGTGATGTCACATTGCAGGGTCTTATGGGTGATCTGCCATTTTGGCTGCTAAACAGTTGAATATTTGTTTTGTTGTTGTTGATCTGTTGTCTGATATGTGTTCACTGAAATTGTTCAGATATGTTGACAGAAGTGTGTAGAATGTGAATCTACAGCCGCTAGATTAGGCTAAATCTAGGAAAGCAGGTATGAAAGAAGGTTTTATTCAATCATGAAAACACAGCCATGGTTAGCACTTACGATGCAGCACACTGACAGTAGTGTTAACATCGAACTCAAGCTCAGTTTATCAGTTTATATTCTATTGAAATGGACTTTGTGAAAAACAATCTTTCAGAATAATTTAGATAACTTTTCATGCTTTGTATTAGCTAACTACACGTTATGTGATCAGACTAGTAAGATTTACCTAGTCTGATTAGTCTGATTTTACATTCCGATGGACTGTTTTAGTGTAAAATGTGATCTACTAGGATTTTTGTGGAGTTGAATATGGTATAATACAGTAACAGTTTAATAACTATACTCTAAAGCTTTAAGCCACAGGCTAGCAGTGTTATGGAGCAACTGAAATATGTGGGCTTCAGTGTGGTTTTAGGAGATCTGTTTTCTGCTATCTGGTGGCGAATTGGCTCGTCAGCAATTGTGGATCTTGTCACGGTAAGGATCAAGATGTGTGGGAGGCTGGTATGAAAAACCCAACATATTTGATTAAAATAGAAAATTGGGCCTGGAAATCTAACACTCACAATAAATTACTTAATAAAAACTAAAAAAAAGTGCTCTGGAAGTATTTGTACCATCTTGTACTACATTTATAATAAACATTATTAGAGTTTTTGCTGCATGTTTTTAATCTAAAGCATCAAAGTTATAAAGAGGTTATACATAAACACAGCACTGACAGTCATATATTTTTATCACACAGTTAAATGACTTATGGAGGAAAAGTAGTGGAGATGCTGTAATTCAGTAGTTAAATGTCTTCCACCTGGTGGCCAAAACGTGCAAGTGCAGCAAAGTATGATTTTGACGTGGTGGGCGTGGCCTCATGAAGTCAGTGTGGAGAAACGAAACTAAAGAGCAACACTGCCTCTTGAACACAAACTCCGAACATCTTTGGTTCTTCTGGGCTGGATCTGCAGTTTGAAGGTTCTCCAGACGTTCTTAGAGGAACCACCACCACTGCAGGTGAGTTCAGCTCTACAGGAAGCAGGAGAACTGGTATCATTACTGAGTTATCTTGTCTGCAGTGTTACTGTTGAGGTTTCCTGATTCTGTCATTGACGTGTTCAGCTGTGTTGTGTTATTTATTTCTGTTACTCTATCAAATGTAGTTCAGCTGTATTTCTAACCTCAGCTTATTTGTTGTAGGCTAACAGAGTGAGAGCAGGTAGAGAGTGAACAGCAGGTCATACAGCACATTGAACAGGTGCAGTACGAAGCAGATCAGATGAACGTGATTAATACAAGTTGACTACATTTCATAAGGACGTCCTCTGTTGTCTTAAATGATCTTCATGATGTGTGTTTATTTCCTCTATCAGTCATGGCTTCCTCCAGCAGTCTCCTGTCTGAAGATCAGCTTCTGTGCTCCATCTGTCTGGATGTGTTCACTGATCCAGTCACTACTTCATGTGGACACAACTTCTGCATGGTGTGTCTCATAGAGTGCTGGGACAGCAGTTCACGCTGCCAGTGTCCAGTTTGTAAGAGAGAATTTCCTACAAGACCTGAACTGTCTGTGAACACGTTCATCTCTGGACTGGCTGCTCAGTTCAAGAAGTCAATTCACGTTAAATCCAGAATAGCTCCAGAGAAATGTTCCTCCAACCCTAAGAAGGTTCTGTGTGACTCCTGCAGTGAGGAGAAGCTGGAGGCTGTAAAGTCCTGTCTGGACTGTGGACTATCTTACTGTGATGATCATCTGAGGCCTCATAAAACTACACCTAAACTCAAGAAGCACAAACTGATGGATCCTGTGGAGAACCTGGAGAACTACATCTGTCAGAAACATGACAGACCCCTGGAGCTGTTCTGTAGAGACGACCAGACGTGTGTATGTCAGTTCTGCACTGAAGGAGACCACAAGACTCACAGCACTGTTCCTATAGAGGAGGAGAGTAGAGAGAAGAAGGTGAGAGATGTTAAGATGAATTAATGGCATGTTGTTGCTGTGATCAATATTCCTCCAGTTATTGATCGGTTTTGTTATAACATGTATATTTGTTATAGACTCAGTTGGGGAAGACGCAGGCAGAAGTTCAGCAGATGATCCAGGACCGACTGAGGAAGATTGAGGAGCTCAAACACTCTGTAGAACTTAATAAAGTGAGTCTGACTGTAACAGTAACTTAATCTGTATGTACTAGTATTTAATTATTAATTTATTTAATTAATTTCTTACATTAAAAATAGATTTGTCCCCCATTAGAAACACACAGAGAAGGAGAAAGCAGACAGTGTGGAGGTCTTCAGTTCTCTGGTGCGCTGCATTGAGAGAAGCCAGGCTGAGCTGCTTGAGCTGATGGAGGAGAAGCAGAAAGCAGCAGAGAGGCAGGCTGAAGAGTTCATTAAAGAGCTGGAGCAGGAAATCACTGAGCTAAAGAGGAGAGACACTGAGCTGGAGCAGTTCTCCCACACTGAGGACCACCTCCACCTCCTACAGGTCAGAGTCCCTCTGTTTCTCAATAGTAATGCAGTACATCACAGGACAGCACTCCCCATGCTGAGGGGTCTCTCCTCTCTCCTGCTGTACTGTAGGTTTACCCGTCCCTCTGCAGCCCCCCACACACCAAGAACTGGACTGACGTCAGTACTGATACTCATCTGAGTGTGGAGAGTCTGAGGAGAGCTCTGTCTCAGCTTCAGGATAAACTGAACAAGGTGATGGAGAAGATTGTAACGATTGGTGAGTATATATGGATCAGTAAGTGTTTGTAAAGATGATCAGAGGGGGTTTTGTAGGTGGGTCAGTGTCCTGAGTCTAGATAAACATGTTTATTTAATTTTGTATTTTTCACTATTATAATCTCTCAACTGTCTTTATTGCTATCATATGGATAATGTACATGTATACCCTTACGTAGGGTGTAGGTATACCCCTTACTCTAACCTCTCAGTGTATATATACTCTTATACTCTTACTCTGATTTCTTTCAGATGTCTCAGTGTATATATACTCTTACTCTGATTTCTTTAATATCTCTCAGTGTATATATACTCTTATACTCTTACTCGGATTTCTTTCAGATGTCTCAGTGTATATATACTCTTACTCTGATTTCTTTCAAATCTCTCAGTGTATATATACTTTTACTCTGATTTCTTTCAGATCTCTCGGTGTATATATACTCTTACTCTGATTTCTTTTAGATCTCTCAGTGTATATATACTCTTACTCTGATTTCTTTCAAATCTCTCAGTGTATATATATACTCTTACTCTGATTTCTTTTAGATCTCTCAGTGTATATATACTCTTACTCTGATTTCTTTTAGATCTCTCAGTGTATATATACTCTTACTCTGATTTCTTTTAGATCTCTCAGTGTATATATACTCTTACTCTGATTTCTTTCAGATCTCTCAGTGTATATATATACTCTTACTCTGATTTCTTTTAGATCTCTCAGTGTATATATACTCTTACTCTGATTTCTTTTAGATCTCTCAGTGTATATATACTCTTACTCTGATTTCTTTCAGATCTCTCAGTGTATATATATACTCTTACTCTGATTTCTTTCAAATCTCTCAGTGTATATATACTCTTACTCTGATTTCTTTCAGATCTCTCAGTGTATATATATACTCTTACTCTGATTTCTTTCAGATCTCTCAGTGTATATATACTCTTACTCTGATTTCTTTCAGATCTTTGTGTATATATAGTATTACTCAGATTTCTTTTAGATCTCTCATTGTATATATACTATTACTGAGATTTCTTTCAGATCTCTCAATGTATATATAGTATTACTCAGATTTCTTTCAGATTACTCAGTGTATATATACTATTACTCAGATTTCTTTCAGATCTCTCCGCGTATATATACTATTACTCAGATTTCTTTCAGATTACTCAGTGTATATATACTATTACTCAAGATTTCTTTCAGATTACTCAGTGTATATATACTCTTACTCTGATTTCTTTCAGATCTCTGTGTATATATACTATTACTCAGATTTTTTTCAGATTACTCAGTGTATATATACTATTACTCAGATTTCTTTCAGATCTCTCAGCGTATATATACTATTACTCAGATTTCTTTCAGATTACTCAGTGTATATATACTATTACTTAGATTTCTTTCAGATTTCTCTGTGTATATATACTCCTACTCTGACTTCTTTCAGATCTCAGTGTATATATACTCTTACTCAGATTTCTTTCAGATCTCTCAGTGTATATATGCTATTACTCAGATTTCTTTCAGATTACTCAGTGGATATATACTATTACTTAGATTTCTTTCAGATATCTCAGTGTATATATACTCTTATTCTGATTTCTTTTAGATCTCAGTGTATATATACTCTTACTCTGATTTCTTTCAGATCTCTCAGTGGATATATACTCGTACTCTGATTTCTTTCAGATCTCTCAGTGTATATATACTCTTACTCAGATTTCTTTCAGATCTCTCAGTGTATATATACTCTTACTCAGATTTCTTTCAGATCTCTGTGTATATATACTATTACTCAGATTTCTTTCAGATTACTCAGTGTATATGTACTATTACTCAGATTTCTTTCAGATTACTCAATGTATATATACTATTACTCTGATTTCTTTCAGATCTCTCAGTGTATATATACTATTCCTCAGATTTCTTTCAGATCTCTCAGTGTATATCTAGTATATATCTCACAGTGTATATATAGTATATTATAGTATTACTCATATATAATTACTGTATATATAGTATTACTCAGTGTATATATAGTTTTACTCAGATCTCTCAGTGTATATATAATATTACTCAGATTTCTTTCAGATTACTCAGTGTATATATACTCTTAATCTGATTTCTTTCAGATCTCTCAGTGTATATATACTCTTACTCAGATTTCTTTTAGACCTCTCAGTGTATATATACTCTTACTCTGATTTATTTCAGATCTCTCAGTGTATATATACTCTTACTCTGATTTCTTTTAGATCTCTCAGTGTATATATACTCTTACTCTGATTTCTTTCAGATCTCTGTGTATATATAGTATTACTCAGATTTCTTTTAGATCTCTCATTGTATATATACTATTACTCAGATTTCTTTCAGATCTCTCAATGTATATATAGTATTACTCAGATTTCTTTCAGATTACTCAGTGTATATATACTATTACTCAGATTTCTTTCAGATCTCTCAGCGTATATATACTATTACTCAGATTTCTTTCAGATTACTCAGTGTATATATACTATTACTCAAGATTTCTTTCAGATTACTCAGTGTATATATACTCTTACTCTGATTTCTTTCAGATCTCTGTGTATATATACTATTACTCAGATTTCTTTCAGATTACTCAGTGTATATATACTATTACTCAGATTTCTTTCAGATCTCTCAGCGTATATATACTATTACTTAGATTTCTTTCAGATTACTCAGTGTATATATACTATTACTCAGATTTCTTTCAGATCTCTCAGCGTATATATACTATTACTTAGATTTCTTTCAGATTACTCAGTGTATATATACTCTTACTCTGATTTCTTTCAGATCTCTCAGTGGATATATACTCGTACTCTGATTTCTTTCAGATCTCTCAGTGTATATATACTCTTACTCAGATTTCTTTCAGATCTCTCAGTGTATATATACTCTTACTCAGATTTCTTTCAGATCTCAGTGTATATATACTATTCCTCAGATTTCTTTCAGATCTCTCAGTGTATATCTAGTATATATCTCACAGTGTATATATAGTATATTATAGTATTACTCATATATAATTACTGTATATATAGTATTACTCAGTGTATATATAGTTTTACTCAGATCTCTCAGTGTATATATAATATTACTCAGATTTCTTTCAGATCTCTCAGTGTATTTATACTATTACTCAGATTTCTTTCAGATCTCTCAATGTATATATAGTATTACTCAGATTTCTTTCAGATTACTCATTGTATATATACTCTTAATCTGATTTCTTTCAGATCTCTCAGTGTATATATATACTCTTACTCAGATTTCTTTTAGACCTCTCAGTGTATATATACTCTTACTCTGATTTATTTCAGATCTCTCAGTGTATATATACTCTTACTCAGATTTCTTTCAGATCTCTCAGTGTATATATACTCTTACTCTGATTTCTTTCAGATCTCTGTGTATATATACTATTACTCAGATTTCTTTCAGATTACTCAGTGTATATATACTATTACTCTGATTTCTTTCAGATCTCTCAGTGTATATATACTCTTACTCTGATTTCTTTCAGATCTCTGTGTATATATACTATTACTCAGATTTCTTTCAGATTACTCAGTGTATATATACTATTACTCAGATTTCTTTCAGATCTCTCAGCGTATATATACTATTACTCAGATTTCTTTCAGATTACTCAGTGTATATATACTATTACTCAAGATTTCTTTCAGATTACTCAGTGTATATATACTCTTACTCTGATTTCTTTCAGATCTCTGTGTATATATACTATTACTCAGATTTCTTTCAGATTACTCAGTGTATATATACTATTACTTAGATTTCTTTCAGATTTCTCTGTGTATATATACTCTTACTCTGACTTCTTTCAGATCTCAGTGTATATATACTCTTACTCTGATTTCTTTCAGATGTCAGTGTATATATACTCTCACTCTGATTTCTTTCAGATCTCTCAGTGTATATATACTCTTACTCAGATTTCTTTCAGATCTCAGTGTATATATACTCTTACTCTGATTTCTTTCAGATCTCTCAGTGTATATATACTCTTACTCAGATTTCTTTCAGATCTCTCAGCGTATATATACTATTACTCAGATTTCTTTCAGATTACTCAGTGTATATGTACTATTACTCAGATTTTTTTCAGATCTCTCAGTGTATATATACTATTACTCAGATTTCTTTCAGATTACTCAGTGTATATGTACTATTACTCAGATTTCTTTCAGATCTCTCAGTGTATATATACTATTCCTCAGATTTCTTTCAGATCTCTCAGTGTATATATACTCTTACTCTGATTTCGTTCAGATCTCTCAGTGTATATATGCTCTTACTCTGAATTCTTTCAGATTACTCAGTGTATATATACCCTTAGTCTGATTTCTTTCAGATCTCTGTGTATATATACTATTACTCAGATTTCTTTCAGATTACTCAGTGTATATATACTATTACACAGATTTCTTCCAGATCTCTCAGTGTATATATACTCTTACTCTGATTTCGTTCAGATCTCTCAGTGTATATATACTCTTACTCTGACTTCTTCCAGATCTCTCAGTGTATAAATACTCTTACTATGATTTCGTTCAGATCTCTCAGTGTATATATGCTCTTACTCTGAATTCTTTCAGATCTCTCAGTGTATAAATACTCTTACTATGATTTCGTTCAGATCTCTCAGTGTATATATGCTCTTACTCTGAATTCTTTCAGATCTCTCAGTGTATAAATACTCTTACTATGATTTCGTTCAGATCTCTCAGTGTATATATGCTCTTACTCTGAATTCTTTCAGATTACTCAGTGTATGTATACTATTACTCAAAATTTCTTTCAGATTACTCAGTGTATATATACCCTTAGTCTGATTTCTTTCAGATCTCTCAGTGTATATATACTATTACTCAGATTTCTTTCAGATTACTCAGTGTATATATACTCTTACTCTGATTTCTTTCAGATCTCTCAGTGTATATATACTATTACTCAGATTTCTTTCAGATTACTCAGTGTATATATACTATTACTCAGATTTCTTTCAGATCTCTCAGTGTATATATACTCTTACTCTGATTTCTTTCAGATCTCTCAGTGTATATATACTCTTACTCAGATTTCTTTCAGATTACTCAGTGTATATATACTATTACTCTGATTTCTTTCAGATTACTCAGTGTATATATACTATTACTCAGATTTCTTTCAGATCTCTCAGTGTATATATACTCTTACTCTGATTTCTTTCAGATCTCTCAGTGTATATATACTATTACTCAGATTTCTTTCAGATTACTCAGTGTATATATACTATTACTCAAATTTCTTTCAGATCTCTCAGTGTATATATACTCTTACTCTGAATTCTTTCAGTTTACTCAGTGTATATACTCTTACTCTGAATTAAGGAACCAGATTTAAAATGTAGTGTTTAACACAGCACTTGCAAGAAATAAACGAAACACTTTTGGAGAGATGCAGAAACTACATTCTTGACATATTGAAGTATTCTGAAATATTCTCAAGTATATTTAATATTTTCAGTCTTTCGGGTGATGTACATTCAGAGTTTGAGGTTTGAAATTTGAGGTTTACATTATGTTTGTGATGTCTTATTCTGTGAGTTTGCTGGTTTCAAAGCAGCAATACCATTTTTGCTTTTCTCCAGCCTTTCACCATTATCTGATTTCCCAAGTGCAAGTAAATGCAGACAAAAACAGATTAATCAGATTTTCAGATGTAAATGTAAATGTGCATGTAAACACACTCAGTATTATGGACTGTCGATGGTGAATTTCCTGGTGAAATTGTGTTCTTAAGCATTTACATTTACGGAAGTTAGCAGACGCTCTTATCCAGAATGACTTACAGGAGTGCTCTGTGTTTGGTCAGTGTATGTATCTTTAACGAATACTAACAGGTTCAAGTCGAAACTATCCTTGAGGTCAAACACTGGCACAAACAAGGGCCAGTGCTGAAACCAGTAGAGAAGATACAAGTGTAATTCTCAGCCAGTGTTTATACCTAGAAGACAGAGTTAAGCGCAGCTGCGTGATTTGTTTCAGTGATACAGTAGATTGATGCCCATAAGTGATTTACAAAGAGACGGTGGTCTTCAGTCCTCTGTTCTGACAGCCAGTAGAAAGTCATTCCACCATCTGGTCTCCAGGACAGAGAAGAGTCTTGTCGCTTGTCTTCCATGCATTTTGAGGGCTGGCGGGTCCAGCCGAGCTGTACTGGAAGCTCAGAGGTCTTGAGCTTCAGCTGTGGACTTTGCAAAGTGGTGACTGTCTTTTTACCCAGTCATGATACCATCACCTGTTACCTGCTCACCTGTATAAAGCATGTCATGTTTTACTTGTATGTGTGTGTAATGTAACTTCTAACAGTTTACTCAGAACTGAAGAGAGTTCATCAGTTTGCAGGTATGTGGGTTCTTCTTGATCACGTGACTAAATTCTGTGTCTGTCCATTTACATACTGTATGTTTTAAAAATAGATTTAAATTGTATTATTTTCTCTCAGTGGACGTGACTCTGGATGCTGATACAGCTCATTCCTACCTCATCCTGTCTGATGATGGAAAACAGATCACATGTGGAGACGAATCACAGAACGTTTCTGACACCTCAAAGAGGTTTGATTGCAATCTCTGTGTTCTGGGAAAGGAGGGATTCTCCTCAGGGAGGTTTTACTATGAGGTTCAGGTCAGAGGGAAGACTGACTGGGATTTAGGAGTGACCACAGAGTCCAGTAGCAGGAAGGGGGAGATTACACTGAGTCCTGAGAATGGATTGTGGTCAGTGTGTATGATAAATCAGTCTACATATATAGCTAAGGATTCTCCCCCTGTTACTCTCTCATTGAAACAGGCCCCCCAGAAGGTGGGGGTGTTTGTGGATTATGAGAAGGGTGTGGTCTCATTCTATGATGTTGAGGTCAGTTCTCATATCTACTCTTTCTCTGGTCAGTCTTTCACTGAGAAACTCTATCCATTGTTCAACCCTTGCACCAGAAATGAGGGTAAAAACTCAGCACCGCTGATCATCACACCTGTTAGACACTATAAATAAGTATGGTCTCTCACATAAAACCACTTGAGGATGTCCAGAACATTAACAGAGTTTCAGGCCAAAACTTAAAATTATTTTTTTTATTTTAATATTCATTTTAAGACTAAATAACACAAAAATTTAAAGATGCTTCAAATTATTCTGTGTGATATCAGTTCATTAGAATATTTGTAAATATTTGTAGGTGTGTAGGTTTGAATATGGACGGTGGGGACATGTCCCAATCAATATTTTAGCCTTAAAGAATTGTCCCTACCAATATTTGAGTGAACTTGTTCTCATTATATATGGAGCAGAGAATTCCGATTGCTAATTCTGGATGGTCTATCTTCATTTAATAACGCTCGTATTTGATTGGCTGAATGGGAGGAACACTCCAAACACTGACATCACGACCTGCAAATATTCTTACTGCGAGACTCGGAGAAGCAAGAGCTGATCAGTGAGCCAGCGGTTCCAATCTATGCCTCGTTTTACATTCATTTTAGATTATTTAATCTGTTTTAATTTAATCTAAACTGAATGTGTTGAAAACCCTCACATAACTGACTTATTCATTCGTCTTATTCATCGCCTTAACTCACTATGACGACTCAGATGTCCAGATCTCTTTAACAGACATGGGGCCAAGTCACTAAGTTGCAAGTAACAAGTTAAGTCTCAAGTCTTGACAATCAAGTCCCGAGTCAAGTCCCAAGTCAAAACAAACGAGTCTCAAGTCTTAAACTTCGAGTCCTAGTCAAGTCACCAGATGTAACGTCATTTCAGTATTTTACACAACTGATGCAGCTGATTAGTAGAATATTAAACTAACTTTAATATGACATTAACATTTTTAAAGTTTCTAAAAATAACTTGCATATGAAATTAGATCATTTCAAGCAGTTCTAATGACTTATCACCTCATTACCAGTCCATTACCAGTCTAATCACCTCATTACCAGTCCATTACCAGTCCAATCACCTCATTACCAGTCCATTACCAGTTAAAATAGGTGGTGAATCAGAAAAAACACTGAAATGTGAGGCAGTGGGTCTCGAAGGCAGAGGCTGAGAAACACTGCACTGTATGGAAGTATTAGTACACAATACACCTACAGGAACTTTAATAATCACATTCTAAACCATAAGCATTAATATCTGGACGGGTCTTTCAGTTCTAACAGCATGTGTGACTCTGCAGTAGCTCTGCATGGACTGATCAGTGTTTGTACTGTTCTGCTCTACTGGATCACTTCCTGTCTGAGACGCTGAGCTTCCTAAACTCTTTAATGTTTCAGTGAAGTTCTCAGTGGACGGTGGAAGATCTAGGAGGAGGAACAGAGGGAGAGAGCTTCCTTCACATTAGCTGTTATTTATCATTATGTCGCTATGTTTGCTAGCTTGTTAGCCAGCTAGCTAGCTAACTGCTATATGTGAAATATACAGAGCAGAGACTGACTGTTCTTTGTGCCTCAAAAGTGGAACAATGTTTGAAGTGGTTGCAGCTCAGTCTGTGATCTTGACTCCGTTATTTTCGGGAGCATGTAGCTCTCTTCTCCGCACAGATTCAACACTGCCACTCCCGTGATTGACTGCAGAACTTCACTTGTTGCTAGGTTACGGATAAACTGAGCGAGGCAGCTCAGTTGCCTAGCCTTACAGCACCATTTAATACAAAATGATCAGTTATTTGCAGTTTTCCTTATTTATGTTAAAATTTGGTGGTGAGTCTTTTCAAGTCTTAAATCTCAAGTCCGATTACAAATCAATTAAGATAAAGTCTAAGTCAAGTCACAAGTCATTAGTTTAGTGACTCGAGTTGGACTCGAGTCTAAGTCATGTAATCTCCATTCATCAGATTTAATATAGAAAGAGTGCCGCTCTGATAAAACAGGTGTCTACTCAGGAGGCGGAGCCACGGCTACCGTATCAAACCTTTACTACGTAATGTTTTTTTTATGATAATGACATGACAAAGCATTCATACCTCAGCATTGATTGCTTGTATGTGTTTATTGGTTTATTTGTTTATATCACTTAATTAGCCACATGTTGCCACTCGGTGAACATGCATTTGTTGGTGATGCCACATGTTGGTGATGCCACTACTAAGGGCCACTACTGTAACACTTTCACTCCTGAATCAATGTAGTGTTTTATAAATGAGTCTTCTGGTCGTACAGTGTTTTAGTCTGAATGTCTCTGTATGTGCTGTAAACACTGTAGCTTTATTATGATTTGTAATGTTTATGGGTGTTTGTATATGTTTATACATTATTAAAATAAACAATTCTATGTATCTAGTAGATGTTACTGGTTCTTAAAGGGCTCCAACAAATAAATCCTAATCTGATCTCTTATAACTTAGTCTAACATAATCTAATGTTTTCTAGCAAGTAACAGTAGCTCTGAAAGAACGCATCTGTGAACCAGTTTGCAGACGCACTCATGGAGCTTTGGAAGGAAAGCTTCAGCATATCATCGCTGTCCAAAGAAAAACATATATCGCCATCTTTGTTCATTTAAATTTTTCTTCATTTATATGCAGCAGCTGCCGTTTACACTGTGTACAAATGTCATGATGAATGGACCAATAGAAATGCTCCAGAATAGCTTGGAAAATTCTGGTTCCATTGATTTTTATTAAAAGTTTATTATGTTTTTGGTCTCTTCTGTGAATTTACTATTTTGGAGATACTTGTTTTTCTTTGGACAGCGACAATATGTGGCTTCGGGAACATGATGTCATGTTGCAGGGTCTTATGGGTGATCTGCCATTTTGGCTGCTAAACAGTTGAATATTTGTTTTGTTGTTGTTGATCTGTTGTCTGATATGTGTTCACTGAAATTGTTCAGATATGTTGACAGAAGTGTGTAGAATGTTAATCTACAGCCACCAGATTAGGCTAAATCAAGGAAAGCAGGTATGAAAGAAGGTTTTATTCAATCATGAAAACACAGCCATGGTTAGCACTTACGATGCAGCACACTGAGAGTAGTGTTAACATCGAACTCAAGCTCAGTTGATCAGTTTATATTCTATTGAAATGGACTTTGTGAAAAACAATCTTTCAGAATAATTTAGATAACTTTTCATGTTTTGTATTAGCTAACTACACGTTATGTGATCAGGCTTATAAGATGAACCTACAGATTGGTCCGATTTTACATTCCGATGGACTGTTTTAGTGTAAAATGTGATCTACTAGGATTTCTGTGGAGTTGAATATGGTATAATACAGTAATCGTTTAATAACTATACAAGCTTTTAGCCACAGGCCAGCAACTGAAATCTGTGGGCTTCAATGTGGTTTTAGGAGATCTGTTTGCTGCCATCTGGTTGCGAATTGGCTTGTTGCTTCAGCAGTTGTGGATCTTGTCACTGTAAGGATCAAGATGTGTGGGAGGCTGGTATGAAAAACCCAACATATTTGATCAAAAATAGAAAATTGGGCCTGGAAATCTAATACTCACATTAAATGACTTGATAAAAACTCAAAAATATGCTCTGGAATGATCTGTATTATCCTGTACTACATTTATAATAAACATTGTGAGAGATTTTGCTGTTTTGCTGTTTTTAATCTAAAGCATCAAAGTTATAAGAGGTTATACATAAACACAGCACTGACAGTCATATATTTTTATCACACAGTTAAATGACTTATTGAGGAAAAGTAGTGGAGATGCTGTAATTCAGTAGGTAAATGTCTTCCACCTGGTGGCCAAAACGTGCAAATGCAGCGAAGTATAATCTTGACGTGATGGGCGTGGCATCGTGAAGTCAGTGTGGAGAAACGAAACTAATGAGCAAAACTGTCTCGTGGACACAAACTCAACCGAACACAAAGCTTCTTTAGTTCTTCTTGACTGGATCTGCAGTTTGAAGGTTCTCCAGACGTTCTTAGAGGAACTAGCACCACTGCAGGTGAGTTCAGCTCTACAGGAAGCAGGAGAACTGGTATCATTACTGAGTTATCTTGTCTGCAGTGTTACTGTTGAGGTTTCCTGAATCTGTCATTGACGTGTTCAGCTGTGTTGTGTTATTTATTTCTGTTACTCTATCAAATGTAGTTCAGCTGTATTTCTAACCTCAGCTTATTTGTTGTAGACTAACAGAGTGAGAGCAGGTAGAGAGTGAACAGCAGGTCATACAGCACATTGAACAGGTGCAGTACGAAGCAGATCAGATGAACGTAAATAATACAAGTTGACTACATTTCATAAGGACGTCTTCTGTTGTCTTAAATGATCTTCATGATGTGTGTTTATCTCCTCTATCAGTCATGGCTTCCTCCAGCAGTCTTCTGTCTGAAGATCAGCTCCTGTGCTCCATCTGTCTGGATGTGTTCACTGATCCAGTCACTACTCCGTGTGGACACAACTTCTGCCTGGTGTGTCTCAAAGAATGCTGGGACAGCAGTTCACGCTGCCAGTGTCCAGTTTGTAAGAGAGAATTTCCTACAAGACCTGAACTGTCTGTGAACACGTTCATCTCTGGACTGGCTGCTCAGTTCAAGAAGTCAGTTCCGATTAAATCCAGAAGAGCTCCAGAGAAATGTTCCTCCAACCCTAAGAAGGTTCTGTGTGACTCCTGCAGTGAGAAGAAGCTGGAGGCTGTAAAGTCCTGTCTGGACTGTGGAGTATCTTACTGTGATGATCATCTAATACTTCATAAAACTACACCTAAATTTAAGAAGCACAAACTGATGGATCCTGTGGACAACCTGGAGAACTACATCTGTCAGAAACATGAGAGACCCCTGGAGCTGTTCTGTAGAGACGACCAGACGTGTGTGTGTCAGTTCTGCACTGAAGGAGACCACAAGACTCACGGCACTGTTCCTATAGAGGAGGAGATTGGAGAGAAGAAGGTGAGAGATGTTTAGATGAATTAATGGTATCTTGTTACTGTGATCAATATTCCTCCAGTTATTGATCGGTTTTGTTATAACATGTATATTTGTTATAGACTCAGTTGGGGAAGACACAGGCAGAAGTTCAGCAGATGATCCAAGACCGAATGAAGAAGATTGAGGAGTTCAAACACTCTGTAGAGCTTAATAAAGTGAGTCTGACTGTAACAGTAACTTAATCTGTATGTACTAGTATTTATTTATTAAAACACTTTCATTTAAAATTCATACATTAAAATAGTGGATTTGTCCCCCATTAGAAAAACACAGAGGAGGAGAAAGCAGACAGTGTGGAGATCTTCAGTTCTCTGCTGCGCTGCATTGAGAGAAGCCAGGCTGAGCTGCTTGAGCTGATGGAGGAGAAGCAGAAAGCAGCAGAGAGGCAGGCTGAAGAGTTCATTAAAGAGCTGGAGCAGGAAATCACTGAGCTAAAGAGGAGAGACACTGAGCTGGAGCAGCTCTCCCACACTGAGGACCACCTCCACCTCCTACAGGTCAGAGTCCCTCTGTTTCTCAATAGTAATGCAGTACATCACAGGACAGCACTCCCCATGCTGAGGCATCTCTCCTCTCTCCTGCTCTACTGTAGGTTTACCCGTCCCTCTGCAGCCCCCCACACACCAAGAACTGGACTGACGTCACTATTAACACTCATCTGAGTGTGGAGAGTCTGAGGAGAGCTCTGTCTCAGCTTCAGGAAGATCTCAGTAAGGAGATGGAGAAGCTTGTAATGATTGGTGAGTATATATGGATCAGCAAGTGTTTGCAAAGATGATGATCAGAGGAGGTTTTGTAGGTGGGTCAGTGTAGGTGTACCCCTTACTATGAACTGAACTAATGAGTGTATATATTTATATTCTTATACTCTTACTCTGAATTCTTCCAGATCTCTTAGTGCATATATACGCTCACTCTTATTTCAGATGACTTAGTGTATATATACTCTTACTCTGATTTCTTTTAGATGACTTAGTGTATATATACTCTTACTCTGATTTCTTTTAGATCTCTCAGTGTATATATACTCTTACTCTGATTTCTTTCAGATCTCTCAGTGTATATATACTCTTACTCTGATTTCTTTCAGATCTCTCAGTGTATATATACTCTTACTCTGATTTCTTTTAGATGACTTAGTGTATATATACTCTTACTCTGATTTATTTCAGATCTCTCAGTGTATATATACTCTTACTCTGATTTCTTTCAGATCTCTCAGTGTATATATACTCTTACTCTGATTTCTTTCAGATCTCTCAGTGTATATATACTCTTACTCTGATTACGTTCAGATCTCTCAGTGTATATATACTCTTACTCTGATTTCTTTTAGTTTACTCAGTGTGTGTATATATACTTTTAATCTAAATTCTTTCAAATCACTTAGTGTGTTTATATACTCTTACTCTGATTTCTTTCAAATCTCTCAGATCTCTCAGTGTATATATTCTCTTTCTCCAATTTCTTTCAGATCTCTTAGTGTATATACTTTTTCTCTGATTTAAGGTACCAAAAATAAGCATGTAGTGTTTAACACAGCACTCTGGAGATGGCAACAAAACACTTTTGGAGAGATGCTAAAACTATATGGCTTAAATATTCTGCATATTTTAGATGATGTACATTCAAGTTTTCTGCCTAAGTGACTTAATGTTGTTGTTGTTGTTTTTAAAAAAGCTGCAGCGTGAAGTTTGAGGCTTACATTATGTGAATGTGATGTCTTCTTTGGTAATATTTACTGCTTGTCTCCAGAGTTTTATGTTCAAACTATGGACTTTGAAGAGTGGTGACTGAGCTTTTGGTGAATGCTTTTTAATTTTTTTTTTACCCAGTCATTATACCATCATCTGTTACCTGTTCACCTGTATAAAGAGAAAGAACGTCCATGGCATGTTTTACTGTAATTGTGTGTGTTGGAAAAGATAAAACTGAAGATTAATTTGCTGAAACAAATTAAAACTGTACAGCTGTAATGTAACAGTGTTGTATTGTAAATAAATATTAGAAATTAAGGAATTCATTAATTAAGCAGAACATTAATTCTAACAGAAGATGATGTTTATTTTTCTTTTCCACTCAGAACTGAAGAGAGTTCAGCAGTTTGCAGGTATGTGGGTTCTTCTCGATCACATTGTTTTTTGTGTCTGTCCAGTTACATACTGTATGTTTTTAAAATAGATTGAAATTGTCTTTTCTCTCAGTGGATGTGACTCTTGATTGTGATACAGCTCATCCCTACCTCATTTTATCTGCTGATGGAAAACAAGTCACATATGGAGACACTAAGCAAAATCTTCCAGACACCCCAAAGAGGTTTGGTTACCATGGCCGTGTTCTGGGAAAGGAGGGATTCTCCTCGAGGAGATTTTACTATGAGGTTCAGGTCAGAGGGAAGAATGAGTGGTTATTAGGAGTGGTCAGTGGGTCCAGTAATAGGAAGGGGGTGGTCACGCTGAGTCCTGAGAGTAGAGTATGGTCAGTGTATATGAAAACCGAGTCTACATATATAGCTCAGGACTTTACCCCTGTTACTCTGTCCTTGAAACAGGCCCCCCAGAAGGTGGGGGTGTTTGTGGATTATAAGGAGGGTCTGGTCTCCTTCTATGATACTGAGGCCAGTTCCCATATCTACTCTTTCACTGGTCAGTCCTTCAATGAGAAACTCTATCCAGTCTTTAACCCCTGCACCAGAAATGGAGGTAAAAATGTAGCACCGCTGATCATCACACCTGTTAAACAATTTAAATTAGGATCGTCTCTCACATAAAAGTGTTTGAGGATGTCCAGAACAGTAACAGTTTCAGGCCTAAACTTAAAATGTATTTTTAGATTTAAAGGTTCATTTTAAGACTAAATATAAAAAATTGCTAAAAATTAAATGATACTTCAGATTATTCTGCTTTATCACTATGAAGCAGTGTTCAGGAGTGTGTATGCGGGGTTTTATTAATCTGAGTTCACACTTTTACTCCTGATTCCATGTAGTGTTTTATAAATGAGGCTCCTCGTCGTACAGTGTTTTAGTCTGAATGTTTCTCTATATGTGCTGTAAACACTGTAGCTTTATTTTGATTTGTAATGTTTATGGGTGTTTGTATGTGTTTATTATTAAAATAAACTGAATTCTATGTATCTAGTAGATGTTACTGGTTCTTAAAAGGCTCCAACAAATAAATCTTAAGCTTATGTCTCATAATCAAACATAATTATGTTACAAATATCTGTCTAGAAAATTCTGGTTCTATGGACTTACATTGAACATAAAGAAGGTTTTTGTTTTCTCCTGTAAAGTAATTGTTTTGGAGATACTTGTCTTTCTTTGGACAGCGACAATATGTGGCTAGGGGAAGTGATGTCATGTTGCAAAGTCTTATGGAGTCTTATGGATCTGCCTTTTTGGCTGCTAAACCGTTGAGTATTAATTTCATGTTTTTTTGTTGTTGTTGATCTGTTGTCTGATATGTGTTCACTGAAATTGTTCAGATATGTTGACAGAAGTGTGTAGTATGTGAGTCCACAGTCACCAGATTAGGCTAAATCAAGGAAAGCAGGTATGAAAGAAGGTTTTATTCAATCATGAAAACACAGCCATGGTTAGCACTTACAATGCCGCACACTGAGATTAGACATCAAACTCAGTTTATATTCTATTGAAATGGACTTTGTGAAAAACAATCTTTCAAAATAATTTAGATAACTATGTTTTTTATCAGCTAACTACACGTGATGTGATCAGACTAGTAAAATGAACCTACAGATTGGTCTGATTTTACATTCAGATGGACTGTTTTAATGTAAAATGTGATCTACTAGGATTTCTGTGGAGTTGAATATGGTATAATACAGTAACAGGTTAATAACTATACTCTGAAGCTTTTAGCCACAGGCTAGCAGTGTTCTAAAGGCAAGCAACTGAAATCTGTGGGCTTCAGTGTGGTTTTAGGTGATCTGTTTGCTGCTATCTGGTGGCGAATTGGCTCGTTGCTTCAGCAGTTGTGGACCTTGTCACAGTAAGGATCAAGATGTGTGGAGGCTGGTATGAAAAACCCAACATATTTGATCAAAAATAGAAAATTGGGCCTGGAAATCTAATACTCACATTTAATGACTTGATAAAAACTCAAAAACGTGCTCTGGAATGATCTGTATTATCCTGTACTACATTTATAATGGACATTATTAGAGTTTTTGCTGCATGTTTTTAATCTAAAGCATCAAAGTTATAAGAGGTTATACATAAACACAGCACTGACAGTCATATATTTTTATCACACAGTTAAATGACTTATTGAGGAAAAGTAGTGGAGATGCTGTAATTCAGTAGGTAAATGTCTTCCACCTGGTGGCCAAAACGTGCAAGTGCAGCAAAGTATGATCTTGACGTGATGGGCGTGGCCTCGTGAAGTCAATGTGGAGAAACGAAACTAAAGAGCAACACCACCTCTTGGATATAAACTCAACCGAACACAAAGCTTCTTTAGTTTTTCTTGACTGGATCTGCAGTTTGAAGGTTCTCCAGACGTTCTTAGAGGAACTAGCACCACGGCAGGTGAGTTCAGCTCTACAGGAAGCAGGAGAACTGGTATCATTACTGAGTTATCTTGTCTGCAGTGTTACTGTTGAGGTTTCCTGATTCTGTCATTGACGTGTTCAGCTGTGTTGTGTTATTTATTTCTGTTACTCTATCAAATGTAGTTCAGCTGTATTTCTAACCTCAGCTTATTTGTTGTAGGCTAACAGAGTGAGAGCAGGTAGAGAGTGAACAGCAGGTCATACAGCACATTGAACAGGTGCAGTACGAAGCAGATCAGATGAACGTAAATAATATAAGTTGACTACATTTCATAAGGACGTCTTCTGTTGTCTTAAATGATCTTCATGATGTCTGTTTATCTTCTCTATCAGTCATGGCTTCCTCCAGCAGTCTTCTGTCTGAAGATCAGCTCCTGTGCTCCATCTGTCTGGATGTGTTCACTGATCCAGTCACTACTTCATGTGGACATAACTTCTGCATGGTGTGTCTCAAAGAGTGCTGGGACAGCAGTTCACGCTGCCAATGTCCAGTTTGTAAGAGAGAATTTCCTACAAGACCTAAACTGTCTGTGAACACGTTCATCTCTGGACTGGCTTCTCAGTTCAAGAAGTCAATTCCCATTAAATCCAGAAGAGCTCCAGAGAAACGTTCCTCCAACCCTAAGAAGGTTCTGTGTGACTACTGTAGTGAGGAGAAGCTGGAGGCTGTAAAGTCCTGTCTGGACTGTGGAGTTTCTTACTGTGATGATCATCTGAAGCCTCATAAAACCGCAGCCAAACACAAGAAGCACAAACTGATAGATCCTGTGGAGAACCTGGAGAACTACATCTGTCAGAAACATGACAGACCCCTGGAGCTGTTCTGTAGAGACGACCAGACGTGTGTGTGTCAGTTCTGCACTGAGACAGACCACAAGACTCACTGCACTGTTTCTATAGAGGAGGAGAGTGGAGAGAAGAAGGTGAGAGATGTTTCGGTGATGGATTGTCAACTCCAGCTTATTCTGATGATGTAAATTCTTCTAATTAATGATGGGTTTTGTTATGATGTGCCTAATTGCCATAGACTCAGTTGGGGAAAGCGCAGGCAGATGTTCAGCAGATGATCCAGAATCGACTGAAAAAGATTGAGGAAATCAAACACTCTGTAGAACTTAATAAAGTAAGTGGTAAGAGTGTACCTACACTGTACTGTCATTACTTTTATCCCATTCCTTTAATTTTGCCACCTAGTTGTGAAATAGTGAGTTACAGGTAAATGTGTAAATCGTACAAAAGTGCATTATGGAAACGCAGGTTGGCTGTACAGCTTAAGCAGTGTGAGGAACAAGGGATGAATAAACAACGAGTGCAGGTCAGTATGTCTGTGGATTAGGGGTTTGGTATCTTCCCTGAATGAGTACAGGCAGTTTGTTGGCTGTACATTGAATGGTATAATGATGTTTGGCTGTGTCTAATAATGAATAGGGCTCTATAAGGGGAATAAAATGGATGGAGAAAACGACAGAGGAGAGTGGGTCAACGCAACACTGCAGCTGTAGTCGGGGGGTCTTCCCTGATTCGGTGTATGTGAAATGGTGTCTGTCGGTCGAGCAGAAGTACCTTAAATCGTTGTGTACATTTTCATCCTATTTATTCTTTTTGGGTAAAAACCTAGAGAACTACATCTAGCAGAAACATGAGGGACCCCTGGAGCTGTTCTGTAGAGACGACCAGACGTGTGTGTGTGTGTGTGTGTGTGTGTGTGTGTGTGTGTGAGGCAAATTACACTGGAAATGAGGAAACTGGACACTGGCACTAGTGACCAGCCTGGTTTGCCAAACTATAGAGAATGAACTGAACGACACAGTTAGCCAAGTAATCAGCTGATATTGACGAATTAGCCAGGTTGAGCTTTACTGGAGCTCTGGGTTGTATTAACAGTCTGTGATCGTTATTTTTCATAGTCATACTTCTGTTAGTCGAGATGTCCGGTATACTGGTCATCCTGTTGGTATCAGAGTTTTTTTTTACAAAGGAACCGCTATGCATTATGGTACATTTGCCTGTAAGCAGTGGGCATCAGTTGTCCACCATTTTCACTGCATACCAGATCTTCGCCATGTAACTCGTCCTGTAGTTTTCCAAATATCAACTCAGTCTCCGGTCTGATTGTGTGATTCAGGCTTGTGTATAGCTTTTTGATCGGATGCACGGATTCCAGAAAACAACAGATTTATCCTGGAATTTTTTTCCCACTGGGAATGAATAGGATGGAAAAGTGGACACCAACCTACTGAACTAATGCTCCACCGATAGACATCGGGTCTGTCTCCAAACCTAGTGAGTGTCTAAGTAGTCTGTCTAGGTAGCAGCTGTGTAAGTAGCAGCGTTCTCTCCTCATCTCTCCTCATAAAACAGATTACTGAGACGCTCTAGTTAGAGAGAGACTGCGTCACGGCTTGTTCCGCCCACTGCAGCACGCGAAAGGTGGTTTAGCTGGTTGCTAAGCTACCGGCCAGCATCCAAAACAATAGCCTGAGGTTTAAAAATCTGCTAGCATAAATGCTAATGCCTCGAGTATAAACTGCTAAATGGTGAAGGACTCGATACAGAGTTGATAATAAAATACTGTTTTGTGTGATTATATGACCAGAAACACATTAAAACTCCAGAGAATCAAAATAACTCAGATTTTAAAACCACTTCACTGCTCCTAGATTAGCCTGCGTTGCATCATGGGATTGTCTTAGCGGCTGAGGAAGCGTTCGATGCTTCCTTAAAATCAGGTCTAAATAAGGTTCCTCAGTAGACAGCATGTTTAAGGTATGTAAGAATTGGGACAGTCTACATGTCGTGAGCGCATACCATGACGTAAAATGCTGCCTATGTAGGAGCTCAGTAGGTTTTGAGACACACCCACTGTTTTACTTACACAAATTTATTATTGATTTGACCCGCACACGTCTGTATAGCATTTTACTCCCATCCCTATTTTTCCCCATAGATTCCTATTCATTTTCGGTCACACCCAAAAAACGTGGTTTCATTTAACCTGCAGCCACCAAACTGCCTATACTTGCTCGGGGCAAATCACCAAACACGAATCCACAGACATACTGACACGCACTCCTCTATTTGTAATTTATTTGCAACCATCAGGAAGTGCACTTTTCTACTTGGTGCTCTGCATTTTAACCTGTTCTGATGAATTGTGCTATCTCTACAAGTAGAGCTCCATAAAACTGTACATATGACATTTGATAGCCTAAATAACCCCGAAGTTAGCTTCTTATAAAACACAGTGCAGCTTTAAACTGATCAGAGTACAGAGAATAATGTAAATGAATTGTCTCCTGTTAGAAGCACACAGAGAAGGAGAAAGCAGACAGTGTGGAGGTCTTCAGTTCTCTGGTGCGCTGCATTGAGAGAAGCCAGGCTGAGCTGCTTGAGCTGATGGAGGAGAAGCAGAAAGCAGCAGAGAGGCAGGCTGAAGAGTTCATTAAAGAGCTGGAGCAGGAAATCACTGAGCTAAAGAGGAGAGACACTGAGCTGGAGCAGTTCTCCCACACTGAGGACCACCTCCACCTCCTACAGGTCAGAGTCCCTCTGTTTCTTAGTAGTAATGCAGTACATCACAGGACAGCTCTCCCCATGCTGAGGGGTCTCTCCTCTCTCCTGCTGTACTGTAGGTTTACCCATCCCTCTGCAGCCCCCCACACACCAAGAACTGGACTGACGTCACTATTAACACTCATCTGAGTGGGTGGAGTCTGAGAAGAGCTCTGTCTCAGCTTCAGGAAGATCTCAGTGAGGAGATGAAGAAGATTGTAACGATTGGTGAGTATCTATGGATCAGTAAGAAAATTTATTTCAAGAATTCCTAAAATTCTAATCAGAGTCTGTGTTTGAAAAATAATGTATTTCAGTGTTTATTTCTCCATAATTCTCTGTTAAACTCCTGTTTAGTTCATAGCAAGCATTCAGTCAACCAGCACTGAAATAATAATATCGTCTGTTATTCCTTTCCAAACAGAAATAAAAGCAGTTCAACAATATGCAGGTATGTGGACGTGAACACATAAATAAATATGAGTGTTTGATATCACGTGTGGTCAACTATTAAAACAAGTTATGCTCTTTCAGTGGACGTGACTCTGGATCCTGA
This sequence comes from Megaleporinus macrocephalus, assembly GCA_021613375.1. Classification (NCBI taxonomy): domain Eukaryota; kingdom Metazoa; phylum Chordata; class Actinopteri; order Characiformes; family Anostomidae; genus Megaleporinus; species Megaleporinus macrocephalus. The sequence continues at coordinate 5,463,005 of CM038708.1, forward strand.
TACCGCTCATCCTGATCTTATTCTGTCTGATGATGGGAAGCAAGTAAGAAATGGAGATGCACAACAGGATCTCCCTGACAACCCTGACAATCCAGAGAGGTTTGATGAAGAAGAATGTGTGCTGGGAAAGGAGGGGTTCTCCTCAGGGAGGTCTTACTATGAGGTTCAGGTCAGAGGGAAGACTAACTGGGATTTAGGAGTGATCACAGAGTCCAGTAACAGGAAGGGGGAGATTACACTGGGTCCTGAATATGGACTGTGGACTGTGTGGCTGAGGAAAAAGACTGAATATGAGGCTCTGGACTCTCCCTCTGTCCCCCTTTCCTTGAAACAGGCCCCCCAGAAGGTGGGGGTGTTTGTGGATTATGAGGAGGGTCTGGTCTCCTTCTATGATGTTGAGGCCAGATCACTTATCTACTCTTTCACTGGTCAGTCTTTCACTGAGAAACTCTATCCGTACTTCAGCCCCTGTTGTAATGATGATGGTGAAAACGCAGCACCGCTGATCATCACACCTGTTGATGATTATTAATAAGGCTCTGTTCTACAATATTTATAGTTTGTTGTGACAGAAGTAGCCTTGAATGTTTCATCCATCCCTACATCAATTATCTTCCACTGTATTTCGCCAGTCGGGGTCACGCTGGGGCCGGAGCCAATCCCAGCGTCATCGGGCGAGGTTGCCAGTCCATCGCATGTCCAACACACACTCACATCTTCGGGCAATTTAGCGTGAGGATCAACCTAACATGCATGTGTTTGGACTGTGGGAGGATACCAGAGTACCCGGAGGAACCCACTCAAACACGGGGTGAAACTGTTCAACCCGGATCGTCTTACTGTGAGGCTACAGTGCTAACTGCTACACCACCATACTAACCACTACACCACCATGCTAACCACTACACCACCATGCTAACCACTACACCACCTTACTAACCACTACACCACCATACTAACCACTACACCACCTTGCTAACCACTACACCACCGTACTAACCACTACACCACCATACTGACCACTACACCACCGTACTAACCACTACACCACCATACTGACCACTACACCACCGTACTAACCACTACACCACCATGCTAACCACTACACCACCATGCTAACCACTACACCACCATACTAACCACTACACCACCGTACTAACCACTACACCACCGTACTAACCACTACACCACCGTACTAACCACTACACCACCATGCTAACCACTACACCACTGTACTAACCACTACACCACCATACTAACCACTACACCACCATACTAACCACTACACCACCGTACTAACCACTACACCACCATACTAACCACTACACCACCATACTAACCACTACACCACCGTACTAACCACTACACCACCATACTAACCACTACACCACCGTGCTGACCTTGTACATTTCAGACAATCAATAATGTAGATTCTTGTACATTAGTATCTTATATATTATGCTTTACCTGCATGAATAAATGAATCAGTAGCTCTAAACTGATTACTTTATGTTTGTTATCCTTCATTATACACAGTGGAGTCACATTATTATGATCTGTTAATATCCAGAGTGACCGCCGTGTGCAACACAGACAGCAGGTATAGGTCCTGATAGGTGGTCACAGGTATCTGGAGCCATGCTGACTGCAGTGCATCCCACAACTGCTGGAGGAAGCGTGGAGGAGGATCCATAGAGCCAACACCACCATTCAGGTGGTGCCACAGATACTCAGTTGGGTTCAAGTCTAGGGAATTAGGGGTCCAGGGTAGTACTTGGAAGTCTTGGTCAGCTCTCCAACCAATGTGGGACATTTCTAGCCGTGTGAGGTGTCGCATTGTCTTACTGGAAGATCCTGTTACGTGCCCGGTACGTCTCTCTCTCTCTCTCTCTCTCTCTCTCTCTCTCTCTCTCTCTCTCTCTCTCCCTTTGCTCGCTCTTGCGCGCGCGCTCTCTCTCTCTCCCTCGCTCTCTCTTGCGCGCAAGCGCGCATGTTTGTTTTTTCCCGCGCGCTCTCCTTCGCGCTCTCTTCTATCCTTCTCATAGGATTTTGCAGACGCCAATCATCACTGACGGCCAATCAGATTCGGTCGCAAGGCGGAGGTCTGTACTTCAGAAGCTGCCCGGCAAAAGCCCGCGAGAGATCTTGCTCAGGACGCACACACAGCCAGTTGGTGACTTTTTTTGAACTGTTGATAATTCTGGGTTCTGGACAGGTAAGACGGGCGCGCTCATACATTGTACAGCACGTAGTGAACCTATGTATAGATACATTAGGTTAGGGGCGGGCGCCAACCTCTGTATTTCTGTTATGGTATAGTTTAGAGCAGAGTAGGTAGCCTTTTGTTTCTGTGCTGTTTAGAGAAGACTAATCATAGAGCTTTAGGGTAGTTCTTTGGTTTTTTTGTATGTTTTGATTATTTCTTTTCTTTAGCGCCGTCCTAGTCCAGACTCCCTTAAATACTACACCTATCTTACAAAGTAAGACTATTGTTTTTCCTCCCTTGCTGCACATCACTCACGTTTACACTGGAAACCAATGTTACTGACCCTATTTTACGCCTAGACCACATATGGGGTCGTAACAATCCCATCCACCCCTGAGAAGACAATCAGCATGTATGGTGTACGTGATCTGCAAGAATGGATTCAGACCCAAATCTGTTGAGAGGGTCTTCCACATGGATGAGTGGGTCACAGAAACATTCCCCAGACCAGAACTCTGCCACCTACGCACTGCTGCTGTCCAAAGTAGGAAGTGGTCATAATAATGCGACTCAACTGTGTACGGTTAAAGAGAAATGTAGTAGCCGTGATGCCGTGAAGTTGTGTAACATTTTCAGCCGTGCTGTTTTGTTTTCAATTAAAAGTCATTTGAAAATGAAAAATACATCTTACATAATTTAATTTATACTGCAGGCAAGGCCATGAATTTATTTTTAACTGTTTTGTTCATTTACTCATGTTAGTGTGATCAAAACCATCACTGAAATTAATGGATATTCAGATTTTTCACGAAATCTTTTGAGTTTAGTGCTACTAATTAACAAACTAGAAAAGAGCTTTTCACAAGAAGAACTGTTACCGCAAACATTTTGTAGTGGAAGCTACATCAGGGCTGCTATGGCGAGAGAACAGCCGGATTGGATAAACTTGTTGAATTAATAAGCCAACAGGGGACCCCCGGATAATTGGATTGTTTAATTAGATTTAGTGCAGCACAGTTGAATAAAAATCACAAGTTGAAAGTTTATTATTATTATTATTATTATTATTATTATTATTACTATCATTGTAGAATTTATGTGGCACTATAGTTCTGCTTTGTATTTGTATTGTGATATTGCATATGAACATTTTCATTGAGATAACTATATATGTGGCCTACGAGTTAACCAGTTTTCTGCAAACACATACATTGAAAGCCATTTCTGAGCTCATAAAATCTCACAGCAAACATGTTATGTCTAAACCTGGAGTGAGCCTATTTGCTGGCATTGCTGCTAACTGTTGCTAGCTGGCTGATCATATTAGCAGCAAGACTGATAGTCCACATTATTTGGTTGTAAGATCATGTGAGTTGTCCATTGTAACCCTCAGAGGGGCCACTAGATGGCGACAGAGCCTGTCTAACTTGGTCTAATTAGAGCTAATCATCAGCACCTCTGAAATACTCTATTTAAGTTAAGCTCTGGGTGGTTTAGTTGGTTATGCTTCAGTTTGCATGACATCCGAAGGCCCAAAATTAGGTACAACCTGAGGTCGATTTACTGAAATTATCTCTGCTGTTGTTCTGCACTTGGTTTAGGAACCTTTGTAGGCCTCAACACTGAAATTAAATCTCTACTCTGAGGCATCTGAGTGAATTAGAAGTCATTTCCTTTCACTCTTTGTAGCATCTAGAGATTCGGTACCATGTAATTGTGATTTAAGGATCTAATTCTCAAAAATAAGACGTCACGACTACATAATGTTGTCATGAGGTACCATGACTACTCATTGGCAATTTAGAAAAATTCCTTGCAGTCCCAGGAGGATATATTTCAGGATATATTTTCAGGGAGCTCTGAGAGTCAATAATAATTAATATATAAGTTACATTGCACATTTCACAGAACTAAAACATATTTCTATATATTCTGAACAGAATTTTTTCAGGATTTGTATCACAATAAACAGCTGTTAGTAAAATAGTACAGACAACAAAAACCTAAAACAATCTCTTTGTCCACAAAATGTTGTGGAAAAGAGAATGAAGCTAAGATTTGCTTACTACTGCATCTCCAAAGGTGCACTGCCAAAGCTGACGAATACGAAGCCAACCTTTTAAAAAGAGGAATAAGATTACATCAAACTTTGTTTTAAAGAACTGAATAAAAAGAGTTATGACTGTAGTGATTCTTTAAGTTCCCTCCTCGCCCCTCAGTATGTAAAATGAGCTGAGTTTTCGGCATATCGCTGCTCAAAAGTGGCAAAACTGCGTTAAAGTTGTTTTAATATCTGCTGTATTTCTTTATCACCTGTTAAAGTTAAATGAAATCAGGGAGTCGATTCTATCGGTTCAAGAGTCGAGAGTCAGAGTCGACTCCTGAAAACACCACAGTCGTGCATCACTACATGATTCAGTAGGAGAAGGCGATCTGCTGCTGTGTAGCCCGGCTCAGCCAATCAGATCAGACCTCTCACAACGTGAGCCAATCAGATCAGACCTGGGGGCGGGACTCTACCTCCACTCGCGCTAAAGTAAAGTCAGTCAGCAGCTGCAGAAGTTAAGATTTTAGTTAAAAGCTAACTGAGGTGAACATTCGAGTTTATTTAAAATATAATAATTAGAGACGATTAATACATTGTAGAGTGATCTACAGTTCAGGTTTGTATAAGATTATCGTCAATAAAGCGAACTATCAAGTTTTTACATGGTTACTTATCCAGTTAGCTAAACTTTAGCTTCACTTGAGGTAAATAAGAAAACGGGCTAACGCTAGCAGAAATTTTTCTCGATTTAAGTTCTGTTTTGGAATAAAATGTCACGTAGTATCGATCTATAATTGTGTATCTCTTTATTCCTCAACCTGAAGATGGGGTTTTAAACTTGGCAGCTCTGTTGAAGGCCAGTCAGGTGAGATTTTTGTGAGACTACACAATAAAAAAGGACTAATAATTGGTGAGTTCTTGTATATCATAGTTTTAAGCCAGGTCCACACTTTATGATTTGAAGTTGAATGAAATTAATGATTCATCAGCTGTCGTTTGCCAGGCAGTATGAGAGGGTAAGCCATGTCTGATAGACCAGCCCAATTATTGGATGTATTTCTCACATGTAAGAACTTTTGATTGCTTCTCTCACACTTTGAGCACATCCCACAAACCGATTACTCAAAGTCGCATCCAAAACCACACATGAAAAATCACAAACACCATTTTTACACAGCTGAACACACATGAACTGAAGCATATACACAACCAGTCACCTAACTTAATATGTATGTTAATAATTATAAAGATATTTTGATCTGAATGTGTTGAAAGACGAGTTTAAATAGTGAAGTTGAAACCCATGTACAAAATTTGTCTAAGACAAACATATACCTGTATTTAAATATAAAAATGATAATGTATATGTATATTCTTCAGTGCTGTTAGAGAAGCAGCTCATGTGGCTCCTCATGAAGCTGCTGCTCAGAATGTTCAAAGTATGTAAACCTGCATCAGAGCAAATGAGCTCATTTCTAAAAGACGCTATAAACATTCTTTAAACACAACCAGATGTTTTATTGTGGGTTCAGGAAAAACTCCATAAGTGTTAATTTATAATTTTGGTCTCTGTACAGTTATTCACTAATGTTATTACTTTTAAAATAGTACAAATGGTAAAAACCTGTCAAAACTGTAACTGTAAAAACTAAGATCACCGTCATTGAATGACTGTTGACTTATGAAAAGCACTGCATGTTTTCTGTGGTCTTAGTTTACTCTCTTTATTATATCTCTTTATTAGTTCTAAATTCCAAATTCTCTCTAAATTCTTCTAATATTGCTCTTATTGCTTCAAAACACTGTGAAGGACTAGTTTATGTCTATTCATGCTGTTAAGATGTTTCAGTAAATACCAATAACAAGCTTTAGCTGTTCCAGAATGCTGCAGTCAAAGTCTTGAAATATCAGTCCTGCATTAGCTGAATAAAAAAAGGTTTAAGTGACCTCACTCCTGAATAATCTAATTTTAGTATGAACCCCTGTTGCTCATCAATGAGGCTCTGTTCTACAATGCAATACTAAATTAACCATGTACAATTCAGACAATCAATTAACTAAATTTCTTAAAATATCTTTTATATTACTTTTTAACTGCATGAACAAATATATCAGTTGCGCAAAACTGATTTCTTTAAGTTTGTTATGCCCTGTTATACACAGAGGAGTCACAGTTAATAACAGCACGTACAGCAGCTAGACGGACTGGGAGATTCAATGAAGTCCTGGTACGTTGTCAGAGGTATGTGGAGTCATGTTGACTGCAGTGCATCCCACAGCTGCTGGAGAGGCGTGGAGGAGGATCCATAGAGCCAACACCACCATCCAGAGATCAGAAATGATGAACATTTACTGTTCAGTTCAGCCACTGAATTAAAGGAGCAGCTTAGTGAAAAATCTAATGTACATGATTTTCCTCTTATTAAAATGACAGGTGATCAGCTAAAAGGTGTTTGGTTTCCAAGTTTTGTTTCTTTGGTTCAGAACTTTTATGTCCCAACTGTTATGGAATGTGTTGCAGGAATCAGATTTGTGTATATTTGCAAATTTTTCTAAAATAAAACATCAAAGATTGTCTTTTTTTGTGTTTCTAATTTAACACCCATGCAGAATTTACTAATTACTATCTCTACATTATGTGGACACAACTTATGCATGGTGTGTCTCAAAGAGTGCTGGGACAGCAGTTCACTCTGTCTGTGACATTTTGTAGGACAGATATTGCCAAAAGGCCTGATCTGTGTGTGAACACGTTCATCACTGAACTGGCTGCTCAGTTCAAGACGTCAGGCCACCTGATCACCTGCATCAGGTGTGTAAGATTAGGAGTGGACCTAAACTCTGCAAGGAAGATGAGATCTCCAGGACCAGGATTGGGCACCCCTTTGCTGTAGAGTCACTAATCACTAATATGTGGACTGCGGTCCGGACCCAGACGTTGCCCAACATGGACCCAAACTGATAAACTACTGAGAATTATTTAATGTTGACTGTGTTTATTTTAAGAGGTGGAACTTTTCCTGTCTTTACGGTATACTGGCTTTGCGGCACAGTGAACTCACAGACCAATCACGTGCGTAGTCAAATCTCCAAAGGCGCTCCTCAGCCAATCAGAACTGTTCAGATTCCTGAGCGCCCACAGGCGAGAAGCAGCATTCGGAGAGTAAAGCGAGTGAGATGGCGTGTTCTAAAAAAAGAAAAGTCGGCGGCGAAAAAACGACTTATCAACCAGGAATGGACCGAGACAGATGTTTCTACTTCCCACAGGCAGCTCCAAACCAACATCTCTCATGTTCTGAGACCGTGGAGCTAATAAAAGCAGCCATGTATCTCATATCTCATATCCATCCATCCATTCTCTTCTGCTTGTTCCCGCTAGTCGGGGTCATGGGGGTGCTGGAGACAATCCCAGCATCATCAGGCGAAGCCAGGTTACATCATGGCCAGTCCATCGCATGGCCAACACTCACACCTACAGGCAATTTAGAGTGGCCAATCAACCTAACATGCATGTGTTTGGACTGTGGGAGGAAACCCACTCAAGCACGGAGAGAACATACACACTCCACACAGAACATTCCAGATATCTCATATATGTGTGAGAACACAATTTTAGCCCAGGTTTAAAGTCCTGGTTGGACAACAAAGAGCTCACTTCTCTCACTCAACAAGAGAAAGTGTGGAGGAATACAAGAGATAAACTGTTAAGATGTGAAACTCAGTTAACAAGACTATAAATTTATAAATAAACCTTTTATGATGCACTTTTTCAAAAGCATTTTAGATGTAGCCCTTGTTTTTACTTAAAGTGATGAAAAAGTTCAGAATTTCAGTAAAAATACTGAAATATACTAAACGGTATGTGTGATGTGTTGGTGTTTCAGTAGCTGATGGTATAAGATGCTGACTACTTCACCACTGAATCAGAACACACGCTAGAAATGATGACGGTCCAGACCTTGGCCTTAAGAACTCTCCTCTAGGTGGACATTACTGAACTCTAATTAAGTACCCCTGCTCTAGATGCGGAGACTTATAGTGCATTACTATATATTGGCCTCCAGGGGGAGTGCTGACACTTCTTAGACAAATAAGGACCTGAACACATCTGAAATGTGGAAAATCTCATTACTGCATTTTCAGATAGGATTTTTACAGGTAGAATTTGATTAATTAGACACAAATCACCTCTTATATGTCACAGTAAAACTTTCAAACACAATATATAATGAGAATTTAATATGTGATAACATGTATTTGTATGTTTTATTCAATGGTGGTGATTTGGCAGCCTTTATTCATTGGGAAGTCTGTACTAGAGACTTCTACAGAATAATATTATAGTATATACAGGCTTGTTTTGTGTTAAAAAGGGCTTCCATTATTGTAGTTGAATCTGCTGTTCAAATGTAACACAAAGAATTTACATTTATATTACCTTTACAGTATGTTCTGTTGAAAGGATAATATTTATTCATGCAGAGATAAGTGTATTTACAAAAAAAGATCTAATAATACAAGTTTCATATTAAATATTTACTTTAAGAAGTTTGTGGTTGGGGGGCACGGATAGTGGGATTTGTTGCTCAATTTAGGCTACAGGTTTTGTGGTTAACTATATTAATAATTAGATGCAGAAGACGATCTGGGTTGGATTTCCGGTCCGGGTGGTTCTGTGTGGAGTGTGTATGTTCTCCCCGTTCTTGAGTGGGTTCCTCCGGGTACTCCGGTTTCCTCCCACAGTCCAAACACATGCATGTTAGGATCCTCACTCTAAACTGCCAGTAGGTGTGAGTGTGTGTTGGCCAAGTGATGGACTGCTGACCTGTCCATGGTGTACCCTATCTTTGCCCGATGATGCGGGGATTGGTTCCAGAATCCCCCATGACCCTGTGGCGAAAGATAATGGATGGATGGTTGGTGTTGGGAGAAGTTCTGCTGCTGTCAGTGTCAGTGTTGGTGTTTGTTTCATTCCTTGAAGGCTCTTTTAACCCCCTCATTTGAGCTAATACAGTAAAGGGATATTCATTAAAGGAGTGATGTGTAAGATGAGACAACCTATCTGATTCATAATCCAGACAATAGGGAGCAACATATGACCAGAAAGTTGTGGAGTCCACCTCTATCGTAGGAAACTAGGTAAAGCACAGTCCTCCTCCTCCCCCTTCACATTTTACCAGCCTAGAAGAAACGTCACAACTTCCTCCCTCTACAGTCCAAGAGCGCCTCCAGTGGTGACACAGCTCCAATGTTCACTCTTGTTCTGCTTCTATTTGTATCACTTCTTTTGTTGCTGCTGAATGTGGTTTCTTACTGAAAGTGGGCGGCAACAGTCAGCGGTGTATTTACTGTTTTTTCATTGGCTGCCTGTTCTAACCTACACGGCATCCGGGCAGCAGCAGTACTTCCCCATCCTCACATATTGGACTGATTCTACTCCACAATACAGTTACTCACTATCACCTCTTCAGGTACAAAGTGGTACTACTGTGACTTACTATCAACTCAACAGGTACAAAGTGGTATTACAGTGACTCACTATCACCTCTTCAGGTACAAAGTGGTATTACAGTGATTCACTATCACCTCAACAGGTACAAAGTGGTACTACAGGGACTCACTATCACCTCTTCAGGTACAAAGTGATACTACAGTGACTCACTATCACCTCAACAGGTACAAAGTGGTATTACAGTGACTCACTATCACCTCAACAGGTACAAAGTGGTATTGCAGTGACTCACTATCACCTCTTCATGTAAAAAGTTGTATTGCAGTGATTCACTATCACCTCTTCAGGTACAAAGTGGTACTACAGTGACTCATTATCACCTCAACATGTACAAAGTGGTACTACAGTGACTCACTATCACCTCTTCAGGTACAAAGTGGTATTACAGTGATTCACTATCACCTCTTCAGGTACAAAGTGGTACTACAGTGACTCACTATCACCTCTTCAGGTACAAAGTGGTATTACAGCGATTCACTATCACCTCAACAGGTACAAAGTGGTACTACAGGGACTCACTATCACCTCTTCAGGTACAAAGTGATACTACAGTGACTCACTATCACCTCAGCAGGTACAAAGTGGTATTACAGTGACTCACTATCACCTCAACAGGTACAAAGTGGTATTACAGTGACTCACTATCACCTCTTCAGGTACAAAGTGGTACTACAGTGACTCACTACCACCTCTTCAGGTACAAAGTGGTACTACAGTGACTCCCTATCACCTCAACAGGTACAAAGTGGTACTACAGGGACTCACTATCACCTCTTCAGGTACAAAGTGATACTACAGTGACTCACTATCACCTCAACAGGTACAAAGTGGTATTACAGTGACTCACTATCACCTCAACAGGTACAAAGTGGTATTACAGTGACTCACTATCACCTCTTCAGGTACAAAGTGGTACTACAGTGACTCACTACCACCTCTTCAGGTACAAAGTGGTACTACAGTGACTCCCTATCACCTCTTCAGGTACAAAGTGGTACTACAGTGACTCCCTATCACCTCTTCAGGTACAGAGTGGTATTACAGTGACTCACTATCACCTCTTCAGGTACAAAGTGGTATTACAGTGACTCACTATCACCTCTTCATGTAAAAGGTTGTATTGCAGTGATTCACTATCACCTCTTCAGGTACAAAGTGGTACTACAGTGACTCACTATCACCTCTTCAGGTACAAAGTGGTATTACAGTGATTCACTATCACCTCTTCAGGTACAAAGTGGTATTACAGTGATTCACTATCACCTCTTCAGGTACAAAGTGGTACTACAGTGACTCACTATCACATCTTCAGGTACAAAGTGGTATTACAGTGATTCACTATCACCTCTTCAGGTACAAAGTGGTACTACAGTGACTCACTATCACCTCTTCAGGTACAAAGTTGTATTACAGTTACTCACTATCACCTCTTCAGGTACAAAGTGATACTACAGTGACTCAGTATCACCTCAACAGGTACAAAGTGGTATTACAGTGACTCACTATCACCTCTTCAGGTACAAAGTGGTACTACAGTGACTCACTATCACCTCTTCAGGTACAATGTTGTATTGCAGTGACTCACTATCACCTCTTCAGATACAAAGTGATACTACAGTGACTCACTATCACCTCTTCAGGTACAAAGTGGTACTACACAGACTCACTATCACCTCTTCAGATACAAAGTGGTACAACAGTGACTCACTATCACCTCTTCAGGTACAGAGTGGTATTACAAGACATAATGGGCTGGGGTTAGCTGTTTAGAATACAATTTTAGTAGATATATCTACAACATGATACTTGATGAACATGATACACACTGTCAAAACTGATTTCTTTACATTATGTTGATAATTTTTTTTTCACATTCCACCTTTAATATGACGAGTGGCCAAGCAGATAAGGGCTTCTTAAAACCGGCACTAAAACAGTCTTAACCACTGGGAAAGCTTGCCTGGCTATAACCGCCTAGATTCCACAGAGAAGACAATTCTGATTGGCCAGTTTTTAATGTGTCAAGAATTTAATCCTTTTGTTTTTGACCAAAACGTGAATTTAAAATAGAAAAATAACCTATTAAAAAATAATTAGAGTTATCTGAAATGTAATGAACTAAAATGCATACTTAAACACCTCAGTGTCACTGCTGGACTGAAAAACGTCCACCAACCAAAACTATTCAGACAACAGCTTCCTGTGGGTGGGTGTTACTGTCTCTGACTTTACATCTACAAGGTGGACCAGCAAGTAGTAGGAGTGTCTAATAGAGTGGACAGTGAGTGGACACAGTGCTTAAACTCTCCAGAAGCAGCACGTCAGCGTCTGATCCACTTTCACCAGCACGTCAGTGTCCTGTGGGGTCCTGGCCATCAAAGAACAGAGTTATAAAGTATACAGAGAATCAGATTAACTACAGTCTGTAAGTGTATAACTACAAAGTTCTCCTAAATGGTAAATTAAGTTGGAAGTGGTTTTAATGTATAGCACCAAGAATGGGTTCTGCTCCTGCTTGGCACCACATTAGCAGAACCCTTTCTGCTGCTCTGGCCCATAAAACTACACACAGCACGTTCTCCATCAGTCTGTAGAACCATATCACTCTGCAAGCCTGATACGGAACGTATGCTTTACTAAAGAACCCTTGAAGAACCATTTTTTTTGCATAAGTGCATCTCCTCAGGTGTAGTTGTAGCAGCACGTGGTCTTAGGATGCGGTCTCAGAGCATCAATGAACATCTCCAGTCCACCGGAAATGACGGCGCGGTGGAATTTGCGCGAAAACGCGCCGGGGCGGTGCTGCATGTGCGACGCAGTGCGCATGCGCGGACTCGGTGTTGGGCAGGTTGACTTTCTGATCGACCTCCTCATTGAGACACAGAGATACAGACACAGAGACAGAGAGCGGCTTATGGTTTAACAGCTGTTTCTACGCCAGAGCTGACCAGCCCAGGTGAGACCCTGAAGAAGACCCTCTGCGTCACCGGTGGAATTCCTCGGAGAAGAAAGCGGGACGGACTGAGCAGGTCAGGGTTTATGTTCAGTTAGATGTTTGTGCATTGCTCTGTTTGGCTGATTAACTGCGGTACAGCGCGCTGTGTGGACACTGGTCATCCTCAGTGGACACCAGTGACCGTCTTAGGTCTGGAGTCAGAAGAAGGAGAGAGGGAGGTTCATGTAGGAAGTGTAGCTCCATTGCTGCTTCTACAAAGTCTGAAGTCGGCTTCCTTCTCGCCAGCTGCTTGGTCGAATTTTTCAGGTCCACCTTAAATGGTAACATTCACTCTGTTGCGGCTTGTTTGAAATTTCCAGTTCCACCTTAAATAGTAACTTCTACTGTTTCGGGTTTTTTTTATTTCTGGTTTCTCCTTAAATAGTAACATTTACTCTGTTTCGGCTTGTTTGAAATTTCTAGTTCCTCCTTAAATAGTAACATTCACTCTGTTTCGTCTAGTTTGACATTTCCAGTTCCACCTTAAATGGTAAGGTTTACTCTTGTTTCACGTTGGAGATTTTCTGGTCCACCTTAAATAGTAACACATACTATGTTGCTACTTGTTCGAATTTTCCCTTCCACCTTAAATAGCTTAGCAATTTGTGCTGCACCATTTAAGGTGGAGCGGGAATTTGTTCAAGCTTAAGTTCTTCCTCTTCCTTGTTCTTTCTTTCTTGAAGCTTCTAGTAACTTGTAGAAACATCTGGAAAGTTCTGGAAAGTTTTAAGGTTGTAATTTGTCCAGCTTACAGTGTGGACATCTTTTAGAACTTTCCAGAACCCTTTGTTTGAGATGACAAGACTGTGATAACCAATAAAAGGTCCTGGTGGTTCCTGGTGGTCTCCTGTAGTCAGGGATGGTGTATATGTAGTATGTTGTTCCTGATGGGTTGATATCACAGTGTAAAAGGTTCTAGTGGTTTACCAGGTGTTCTGGAACTGATGGTGACCATTAAGCCCTTTAGAGGAGAACAAAACCATCAGTTTTTAACCATAAGGGTTCCAATGGGTGCAGCTATGGTGGTCTATGCTGGACTGATATCACAGTCTTAAGGGTTCTAATTGTTTAACAGATGTTCTAGAACTGGTGCTGTCAGATGCTGGCCATTAAGCCCTTTAGAGGAGAATAAAACCATCAGTTCTTAACCCTAATGGTTCTAATGGGTGTAGCTATGCTCGTCTATGCTGGACTGATATCACAGTCTTAAGGGTTCTAATGGTTTAATAGGTGTTCTAGAACTGGTGTTGTCTGATGGTGACCATCAAGCTTTTTTTACCACTAGAGGAGAGCAAAACCATCAGGTCTAAACCCTAATGGTTCTAATGGGTGCAGCTATGCTGAGCTTTACTGGGCTAGATATCACAGTCTAAAAGGTTCTAATGGTTTACCAGGTGCTCTGGGTCTGATTCCAGATGCATTTGGTGGTTGGTCCTAACGGGGAGCCTTACAAGAAAGTAGTACTTTCTACTGGTAACCATTAAGCTAGTTCCCGTTACAAAGCATCAGATTTGAATCATGATTGTGTTGTGTTTTATGATTGAGCCTTTAGACCAACTTGAACTTGTTATCTGATTATATGACGTTATCATCTCAGGCAGTTGAATCATATGTTGGCATTTCATCCCTGTGAAAGTTCATCAGTGGCTTGATTACCACAGAGCACCCAGACAGAACTACATTGAGGTCAGTGTGAACTTAAGCTGGCCAGTACAACGCTGTGTGTAGTAAATGTGCCTTTCCACCTTAAAGTGTGAGATTTCCCGTTCCACCTTAAACTAGTGATGAAACTATTGCAGTGTTTTAAGAATCGTTTCAGTTTCACCAACATAACTTCAGAATATTTAACATTAGTTTCTTACACCACTAATTATTTATAACTCAGAATTCTGGTGACTCCTGTTACTGTCAATCGTGCATGCAGTACTCAAGCCTAACCACTATTATTATTATTATTATTATTATTATTAAGTCACCAGCTATTTTCAATTTAAGTTGATTGATTGATTGACTGACTGATTGATCGAATAATATAGTGATTTATTAATAGGTTGATGAATGGATAGATTGGTTGGTTGGTTGATAGATTGATTGATTGGTTAATGGATTGATTATGACAGAAGATGGTGTGTTGTCCACCCGTAGTCTGAAAGTCAGACCTGATCTTTGTATCCCGGCGGCTTGACTGGATAACAACGGGCAGTGTACACGCCATTAGAGATACCGGACTGAACCTTTACGGGTTCTTTAGTAGAACTGTTTATATGCATAGGTCTTCCGATTCACCACATACGGTGAACTTTTATTTTTTTCCCACATCCAGTCACAAAGGACAAGTTCAGTTTTCAGTTTTTTTGTCAAATACAGAAATAATTACAGTAAACTATAAAATACAATAATAAATACAGAAAACAATAAAATACAGTAAACAATAACACAGTAATAAATACAGTAAACAATAAAATACAGTAAACTATAAAATACAGTTATAAAATACAGTAAACAATAAAACACAGTAATAAATACAGTAAACAATAAAATACAGTAAACTATAAAATACAGTTATAAATACAGAAAACAATAAGATACAGTAAACAATAAAACACAGTAATAAAATACAGAAAACAATAAAATACAGTAGCAAACAATATACAGTAATAAAATACAGTAAAAAAAATAAACACAGTAATAAAATACAGTAAAAGACAGTAATAAAATACAGTAAAAAAAATAAACACAGTAATAAAATACAGTAAAAGACAGTAATAAAATACAGTAAAAAAAATAAACACAGTAATAAAATACAGTAAGCGTAAGATGTTTTTATTACCTATTAAATGTATTATCTATTAAATATTCCAGTGTTTTTATCGTGTAAATGCATGTTTTAGTGTGCGGTTATAGTTTAACACCACAAGATAAGCAAACCCCTTCTGACGTGGGTTGAACTTGTTCTATGTTATTGTATGTATTGCTGAGTATCTCTATGCTATTGAAATCTATTGAAATCATGTTCCAATAATTCCAACTCTTCATTAAAAATCTTGTTTTTTAATCTTAAATCATTATTTTAAATTGTTATTCATTTACATGAACAAAATCAGTGTTTGTAAACACATTCCTGACTGCAAATGTTTACAAATGCCAACAGCTCCTATCAGATTTCATAGTGAACACATAGGGGTTCATTCTGATGTTGTGTGCTAGAAGTAGTGATAAAAATAGTTTTTGTTTTTTAGTTTTTGTGTTAATAAAGTAAATAATAAAACTGAAATCAGGATGTGTGATGATCAAAAACAAGTGAGGAATTAACGGAAGCTTGAATGATGAAATTAATTTATTGCTAAGATATAAAAAATAAAGTCCAGGTTGTGAATCAAGGGGTTGAGAGTGGTAGCTTACGGTGGATGAAACGTACGATAGATGATGTCTCGCTCTGAACTCAGTTCAGTGTGACTGTGAGCTGTTGCACCATTTCCTGCCTTCTGTTGCCTCAAATTCTCACCTTTAAAAAAACGAGATACACCCTTTTTAGCCCCTCCTGTATGTGTGTGGACGAAGTAACACCGATATAGAGACTCAGAGCTTCACAAAGCAAACACAAACAGATAAACAGAGCAGACAGAGAGAGAGAGAGAGAAGTTAATGAACTTGTTTCTGGTTATTATCACTGCGTGTGTTTGTACGTGACCTTTAAAAACGTGTAGCACTGCATTACCATCGTTACTGTCATAGAGCTTCTCTCGTTCACTGGAAGAAGACGAGGGGAATTCTCAAAGCTGGTTTTCCAGGATTTCTGCATCGTTAGAATATAAACAATGTGGTTGTGCCTGAAACTCACTGACTATGCAGGTGAATGGAACCAGACGTCCAGCTCAAATTGTTTGAATTGAAATTGTTCCACTCAGTTGCTTGTTGTTGTGATTTGTGGGCTGATATGGTTTGTAGGGCTGTGTGTTGGTAAGAACCTGGCAGTACAGCAGTTATCCTGCTACAGGAGTTATGATTCCATATGTTTGGGTATATTGCGATACTGTAAACTAGGTTATATATCGCAATAAAAAAAAAAGTATTATTATTATTATTAATTTTAAATAAAATTTAAGAAGACCTGTCAAAAATATACAAGCATAGTTTTGCTAATGCTGATTTTCAGAGCTGGTTTTCCTGGATTTCTGCCTCGTTAGAATGCAAACAAAGTGGTTTGGCCTGAAACTCTCAGACAGCAGAGGTGAATGGAACCAGACGTCCATCTCAAATTATTCAAATTTTCCGGTTCCACCTTAAATGGGAACATTTACTCTGTTGCTTCTTGTTAGAGTTTTCCTGTTCCAACTTAAATGGGAACATTGTTGTTTTTGGGTAGTTTTGGGAAGATTTGGTTTGAAACACACTTTAAATGGCGTGTAGGATGTTGTGAGGGAACATGGTCATAACAGAAAAGTGTTCTTTAAGATGTTCCACTGTTTGTACCGCCATCAACACTCAGAAGACACGTGTAGGTTCACTGGTGGGTTTGGTAGTGAACTAAGCAGATGAATAAACGATAAGTAGAGGAGTGAGGGTCAGTGTGTTTGGGGTCTGTCCTGAGTGAGTATAGGCAGTTTGGAGGCTGTAGCCATGATGTTTGGGGGAGCTCGAAAATGAATGGGACTCTATGGGGGAAAAAAGAGGGATGAGGGCAAAAAACGTCAAACAAACAAGTGCGGTTCGAACCAACACTGCAGTCGTGGTTGGGGGTCCGCCCTGAGTCAGTGTATGTAAAACAGTGTCTGTCGGTCAAGCAGTAGTGCTGCTCCTGTGGGTTCTCACAGACACAGGCATCTCTTGGTCAGAGGATGGTGGGATTGATTGACCCACATCTGTTCCAGTATAGAGTCAGACTGGTGAGCAGTACTAACACACAGGCTTACTGGTGAGTTTTCACTGATTAAAGCTGAAAGCTTAACATAACATAATACATTTAGTTCTGAAAGTCACTTAAATTCAAATTAAATGGTGAATTATTATTACTACTACTATTATTACTACTACCACTAATAATAATAATAGATTTAGTAATCAAAATCACTTGTATTCAAATTAACTGGTAAATTATTGTTATTGTTATTATTATTATTATTATTATTATTATTATTATTATTATTATTATTATTATTAATCATATTATTATTATTAAAGCTGCTACTACTACTACTAATAATAATTATAATAATAATAATCATAATTATAATAACAATATATTTAGTAATGAGAACGTTCAGTACACTCATTACATTCAAACTTTCATATTGACTGGTGAATTATTATTATTATTATTATTATTATTAGTATTATTATTAGTATTATTATTAGTATTATTATTAATAATAATAACAACAATAATTGAGATACTACTATTACTACTATTTCTACTATTAATAACAATAGATTTAGTAATGAAAATAACTTTTATTCAAATTAACTGGTTTCTTATTATTATTACAGCCACTACTATTACTACTACTATTAGGAATAATAATAATAGATTTAGTAATGAAAATAACTTTTATTATTATTATTATTATTATTATTATTATCATTATTATTATTATTATAACAGCTTCTACTTTTGCTACTACTACTAATATAAATAATAATAATAACAATAGATTTAGTAATGGAAATCACTGATTCAAATTAACTGGTGAATTATTACTACTACTATTAATAATCATCAGCAGCAGCAGATAAGAATAAGAATATGGTGATGATGATGATTATTATTATTAGTAAGAAAAAACAAGCATCTCCACGCTTTACAAAAGAACACAAAACTTGTCTTTACTGTCAGATAGATAGATAGACAGATAGATAGATAGTGTTTAGATAGTTTCCAGGAGTGAGTAATAGAACCAGAATGTTTTCCTAGTGATTGTGGAGCGTTTCTATTGGTCTATTATCCTGAAATGTTCAAACAGTGTAAACAGGAGCTGCTGTCGAGTGCACATGATGTAGAAAATTACAAATGGAGATGCGTGTTTTTCACTGGACAGTGGTGATATGTAGTGACTGAATTCGAAGTTCAAGCCTTTTTTGGGCATCATGAAGAACAAAGTTGAGAAAGTCTCGTTCAGACTCAACCCGTAAACGTAGTTTACCAGACTGCCAGTAAGTTGTGGTTGTGATGTCACAGTACACAGAGTTTTGGCTGCCTCTGATTGGTCCAGTGTGTTGTCAGGGCAGAGTAATCCACTGTAAAGCTTTGTTTGTGTTATGAATTTGTCTGTAACTGTTTACAAACAATTCCAGCTCTCACTAAAAATGATGAACCTCAGTCTACGTCACGCTGCTGCTACTGTACTCGCAGTGGTCTTTCCAGCCCTGCTGTGATCCTGAATTAGACTGCATTGTAAAATGAACTGAGATCAGTCTTAGCTCATATGTGTACACACACACACACACACACACACACACACACACACACACACACACTGGCGTTGGCTGTCTAGCTGTTGACCTTATCTCCTGACACCAGAGACGGCCAAGCCTTTTCCTTTGCTGTTCATCAGCTTTGGTTAGCCAGAATAGACTGCTCTGTTGCGGTAAAACCACAGGAGCCGCTCTGTCTCGGTTAATCCGCTGCAGACGCTCTGTCTCGGTTAATCCGCAGCAGCCGCTCCGTCTCGGTTAATCCGCTGCAGACGCTCTGTCTCGGTTAATCCGCTGCAGCCGCTCTGTCTCAATTAATCTGCTGCAGCCGCTCTGTCCCGGTTAATCCGCTGCAGCCGCTCTGTCTCGGTTAATCCGCTGCAGCCGCTCCGTCTCGGTTAATCCGCTGCAGCCGCTCCGTCTCGGTTAATCCGCTGCAGCCGCTCCGTCTCGGTTAATCCGCTGGAGCCGCTCCGTCTCGGTTAATCCGCTGCAGCCGCTCCGTCTCGGTTAATCCGCTGCAGCCGCTCTGTCTCGGTTAATCCGCTGCAGCCGCTCTGTCTCGGTTAATCCGCTGCAGCCGCTCTGTCTCGGTTAATCCGCTGCAGACGCTCTGTCTCGGTTAATCCGCTGCAGCCGCTCTGTCTCGGTTAATCCGCTGCAGCCGCTCTGTCTCGGTTAATCCGCTGCAGACGCTCTGTCTCGGTTAATCTGCTGCAGCCGCTCTGTCCCGGTTAATCCGCTGCAGCCGCTCTGTCCCGGTTAATCTGCTGCAGACGCTTTGTCTCTGTTAATCCGCTGCAGCCGCTCCGTCTCGGTTAATCCGCTGCAGCCGCTCTGTCTCAATTAATCTGCTGCAGCCGCTCTGTCTCAATTAATCCGCTGCAGCCGCTCTGTCTCGGTTAATCCGCTGCAGCCGCTCCGTCTCGGTTAATCCGCTGCAGCCGCTCCGTCTCGGATAATCCGCTGGAGCCGCTCCGTCTCGGTTAATCCGCTGCAGCCGCTCTGTCTCGGTTAATCCGCTGCAGACGCTCTGTCCCGGTTAATCCGATGCAGACGCTCTGTCTCGGTTAATCCGCTGCAGACGCTCTGTCCCGGTTAATCCGCTGCAGACGCTCTGTCCCGGTTAATCCGATGCAGGCGCTCTGTCCCGGTTAATCCGCTGCAGCCGCTCTGTCTCGGTTAAACCCCTGGACCCGCCGTGTCTCGGTTAAACCCCTGGACCCGCCGTGTCTCGGTTAAACCCCTGGACCCGCCGTGTCTCGGTTAAACCCCTGGACCCGCCGTGTCTCGGTTTAACCCCTGGACCCGCCGTGTCTCGGTTTAACCCCTGGAGCCGCTCTATCCGGGTTAAGCCGCTGGAGCGTAATGATTGCTTACACACAGTGACCAGGCCCGAGCTGGGCTCAGAGTGGGATAGAGCGGGGGGAGGGAGTGTTCTGGTGTTAGTGTTTGAAGCTGCTCTACACAGACTGATTTGACAGCAGGCGTTTAGTGCCACTGCGCGAAACCACTAATCACACATCCAGTGACAGGACTGTAGAGGAGAATCCAGTGACAGGACTGTAGAGGAGAATCCAGTGACTGGACTGTAGCGGGGGAATCCAGTGACAGGACTGTAGAGGAGAATCCAGTGACAGGACTGTAGAGGAGAATCCAGTGACAGGACTGTAGAGGAGAATCCAGTGACAGGACTGTAGAGGAGAATCCAGTGACTGGACTGTAGAGGAGAATCCAGTGACAGGACTGTAGAGGAGAATCCAGTGACAGGACTGTAGAGGAGAATCCAGTGACAGGACTGTAGAGGAGAATCCAGTGACTGGACTGTAGAGGAGAATCCAGTGACTGGACTGTAGAGGAGAATCCAGTGACAGGACTGTAGAGGAGAATCCAGTGACAGGACTGTAGAGGAGAAGCCAGTGACTGGACTGTAGAGGAGAATCCAGTGACAGGACTGTAGAGGAGAATCCAGTGACAGGACTGTAGAGGAGAATCCAGTGACTGGACTATAGAGGAGAATCCAGTGACTGGACTGTAGCGGGGGAATCCAGTGACTGGACTGTAAAGGAGAATCCAGTGACAGGACTGTAGAGGAGAATCCAGTGACTGGACTGTAGAGGAGAATCCAGTGACTGGACTGTAGAGGAGAATCCAGTGACTGGACTGTAGAGGAGAATCCAGTGACTGGACTGTAGAGGAGAATCTGATGTTGGAACGTTGTTGTGAGAATTTGATTGCGTGTTGGTGGTCAGGTACTGATGTTGGAACATTGCTGTGAGGATTTTATGGAGTATTGGTGAGGTCAGGGGCTGATGTTCAACAATACCTCTCTCTTTCTCCAATCACTCTCACTCTCACTCTGGTGCTCGTTCGCTGTCTTTATTGCTCACTCTTTTTCACTCTATCCCTCCCCCTCCCTATTATTTTCTTTCTGTTTCGCATGCTCTCAGCTGACTCCCCCTCTTCCTCCCTCCCTCCCTCTCCCTTCATCCTCCCCCCTCTCTCTGACTGTGGTGTTCCTCTGTTCCTCAGGGTCACTGGGTGCTGAACCGAATCCTGCAGCTCCAGAAGCTCCAGCGCTGAGATGTTGGAGTACTACCAGACCCTCGGTGTTCAGCAGGACGCGTCTCAGGACGACATAAAGAAAGCGTGAGTAGAGCTTGTCCACGCCGGGGGACTATTTTTACCCTCAGTGGACGTTAGAGTGGACGTAATGGACTAAGTATAGCTCTGAATAAACAAGTGTGCTGATTCCATGCGGTCAGAGAGCACTGACCGGCTCGCTCTGGCCGACGTCCGCACCTTTTAACCTCTATACCTCTAACATCTATACCATAAACCTATATACCTCTAACCTCTATACCTCTAACATCTATACCATTAACCTATATACCTCTAACCTCTATACCTCTAACATCTATACCATAAACCTATATACCTCTAACCTCTATACCTCTAACATCTATACCATTAACCTCTATACCTCTATACCTCTAACATCTATACCATTAACCTCTATACCTCTATACCTCTAATCTCTATGCCATTAACATCTATACCTCCAACCTCTATACCACTAACGTCTATATCATTAACCTCTATACCTCTAACATCTATACCATTAACCTCTATACCTCTAACATCTATACCATTAACCTCTATACCTCTATACCTCTAACATCTATACCTCTAACGTCTATATCATTAACATATACCTCTAAACTCTATACCTCTAATGTCTATATTATTAACATATACCTGTAACCTCTATACCTCTAACATCTATATCATTAACCTCTAACGTCTATACCATTAAAGTCTTAACCTCTATACCTCTAATATCTATATCATTAACATATACCTCTAACATCTATACCATTAACCTCTATACCTCTAAGGTCTATACCATTAACGTCTAACCTCTATACCTCTAACCTCTATACAATTAACGTCTAAAATTTATAGCTTTTACATTTGTACCTTTAACATCTATAGCTTTAGCATCTATACCTTTAACATCCACACCTTTAACTCTCTGTATGTCTCTGTCTCTCTGTATGTCTCTCTCTGTCTCTCTCTATGTATGTCTGTCTCGTTCTCTCTCTGTATGTCTCTGTGTCTCTCTCTTTGTGTCTGTCTCTCTCTCTGTATGTCTCTCTGTATGTCTCTCTGTATGTCTTTGTCTCTCTCTCTCTCTCTGTATGTCTCTCGCTGTCTCTCGCTGTCTCACTTTGTCTCTCTCTCTCTCTCTCTCTCTCTCTCTCTATCTCTCTCTCTCTCTCTCTCTCTCTGTATGTCTCTCGCTGTCTCTCGCTGTCTCACTTTGTCTCTCTCTCTCTCTCTCTCTCTCTCTCTCTCTCTCTCTGTTGCCTCTCTTGCAGAAGGTCATACTCAACATGGCCAGGCTACCTCTAGTTTCTTTCCGCTGGCTGTGTGGTGACTAACTTCTCCCACTATCACAGATTAGCTGCTTGGCGTCAACAGCACATCATACAGGAGTTTCAGAGTAAACGCTGCTGGCTGAGCTGATATTAACATCACATTTAAAACTTACCACAGACTGTAAACCTGTATGTACAGCGTTATATAGTAGAATACTGAGTTCAGTACTCAGAACTGTACATACCCTGAACCTCCAACTCTGTATTTTGAATACAAATCCTGCTTTTATAGAAGAGGGAGGATAAACAGGCCGAGCTCCAAATCCTACACTGTTACATAACAGACTGGTTAATATTTACACCCCCAACATTTACACACAACCACAACACCAACCAGCAACCAGAACATTTACACACAACCACAACACCAACCAGCAACCAGAACATTTACACACAACCACAACAACCAGCAACCAGAACATTTACACACAACTACAACACCAACCAGAACATTTACACACAACCACAACAACAACCAGCAACCAGAACATTTACACACAACCACAACACCATCCAGCAACCAGAACATTTACACACACCCACAACAACCAGCAACCAGAACATTTACACACAACCACAACACCAACCAGAACATTTACACACAACCACAACAACAACCAGCAACCAGAACATTTACACACAACCACAACACCAACCAGCAACCAGAACATTTACACACAACCACAACATTAACCAGCAACCACAACATTTACACACAACCACAACACCAACCAGCAACCAGAACATTTACACACAACCACAACTCCAACCAGCAACCAGAACATTTACACACAACCACAACACCAACCAGCAACCAGAACATTTACACACAACCACAACACCAACCAGAACATTTACACACAACCACAACACCAACCAGCAACCAGAACATTTACACACAACCACAACAACCAGCAACAGAACATTTACACACAACCACAACAACCAGCAACCAGAACATTTACACACAACCACAACAACCAGCAACCAGAACATTTACACACAACCACAACACCAACCAGCAACCAGAACATTTACACACACCCACAACAGCAACCAGAACATTTACACACAACCACAACACCAACCAGCAACCAGAACATTTACACACGACCACAACAACAACCGGCAACCAGAACATTTACACACAACACCAACCAGCAACTAGAACATTTACACACAACCACAACAACCAGCAACCAGAACATTTACACACAACCACAACAACCAGCAACCAGAACATTTACACACAACCACAACAACCAGCAACCAGAACATTTACACACAACCACAACAACAACCAGCAACCAGAACATTTACACACAACCACAACACCAACCAGCAACCTTTACACACAACCACCACACCAACCAGAACATTTACACACAACCACCACACCAACCAGAACATTTACACACAACCACCACACCAACCAGAACATTTACACACAACCACAACACTAACCAGCAACCACAACAACCAGCAATCAGAACATTTACACACAACCACACCAACCAGAACATTTACACACAACCACAACACCAACCAGAACATTTACACACAACCACAACACCAACCAGCAACCAGAACATTTACACACAACCACAACACCAACCAGCAACCAGAACATTTACACCCAAACACAACCAGCAACCAGAACATTTACACACAACCACAACACCAACCAGCAACCAGAACATTTACACACAACCACAACACCAACCAGCAACCAGAACATTTACACACAACCACAACTCCAACCAGCAACCAGAACATTTACACACAACCACCACACCAACCAGAACATTTACACACAACCACAACACCAACCAGAACATTTACACACAACCACAAACCAACCAGAACATTTACACACAACCACAACACCAACCAGAACATTTACACACAACCACAACACCAACCAGAACATTTACACACAACCACAACACCAACCAGAACATTTACACACAACCACAACACCAACCAGCAACCAGAACATTTACACACAACCACAACACCAACCAGCAACCAGAACATTTACACACAACCACAACACCAACCAGCAACCAGAACATTTACACACAACCACAACACCAACCAGCAACCAGAACATTTACACACAACCACAACACCAACCAGAACATTTACACACAACCACAACACCAACCAGCAACCAGAACATTTACACACAACCACAACACCAACCGGCAACCAGAACATTTACACACAACCACAACACCAACCAGCAACCACAACATTTACACACAACCACAACTCCAACCAGCAACCAGAACATTTACACACAACCACAACACCAACCAGCAACCAGAACATTTACACACAACCACAACACCAACCAGAACATTTACACACAACCACAACACCAACCAGCAACCAGAACATTTACACACAACCACACCAACAACCAGAACATTTACACACAACCACAACACCAACCAGAAACCAGAACATTTACAACACCACAACCAGCAACCAGAACATTTACACACAACCACAACACCAACCAGCAACAACCAGAACATTTACACACACCCACAACAGCAACCAGAACATTTACACACAACCACAACACCAACCAGCAACCAGAACATTTACACACGACCACAACAACAACCGGCAACCAGAACATTTACACACAACACCAACCAGCAACTAGAACATTTACACACAACCACAACAACAGCAACCAGAACATTTACACACAACCACAACAACCAGCAACCAGAACATTTACACACAACCACAACAACCAGCAACCAGAACATTTACACACAACCACAACAACAACCAGCAACCAGAACATTTACACACACCACAACACCAACCAGCAACCTTTACACACAACCACCACACCAACCAGAACATTTACACACAACCACACACCAACCAGAACATTTACACACAACCACCCACCAACCAGAACATTTACACACAACCACAACACTAACCAGCAACCACAACAACCAGCAATCAGAACATTTACACACAACCACAAACCAGAACATTTACACACAACCACAACACCAACCAGAACATTTACACACAACCACAACACCAACCAGCAACCAGAACATTTACACACAACCACAACACCAACCAGCAACCAGAACATTTACACACAACCACAACACCAGCAACCAGAACATTTACACACAACCACAACACCAACCAGCAACCAGAACATTTACACACAACCACAACACCAACCAGCAACCAGAACATTTACACACAACCACAACTCCAACCAGCAACCAGAACATTTACACACAACCACACACCAACCAGAACATTTACACACAACCACAACACCAACCAGAACATTTACACACAACCACAACACCAACCAGAACATTTACACACAACCACAACACCAACCAGAACATTTACACACAACCACAACACCAACCAGAACATTTACACACAACCACAACACCAACCAGAACATTTACACACAACACACAACACCAACCAGAACATTTACACACAACCACAACACCAACCAGCAACCAGAACATTTACACACAACCACAACACCAACCAGCAACCAGAACATTTACACACAACCACAACACCAACCAGCAACCAGAACATTTACACACAACCACAACACCAACCAGCAACCAGAACATTTACACACAACCAAACCAAGAACCAGCAACCAGAACATTTACACACAACCACAACATTAACCAGCAACCAGAACATTTACACACAACCACAACACCAACCAGCAACCAGAACATTTACACACAACCCAACACAACCAGCAACCACAACATTTACACACAACCACAACTCCAACCAGCAACCAGAACATTTACACACAACCACAACACCAACCAGCAACCAGAACATTTACACACAACCACAACACCAACCAGAACATTTACACACAACCACAACACCAACCAGCAACCAGAACATTTACACACAACCACAACAACCAGCAACCAGAACATTTACACACAACCACAACAACCAGCAACCAGAACATTTACACACAACCACAACAACCAGCAACCAGAACATTTACACACAACCACAACACCAACCAGCAACCAGAACATTTACACACACCCACAACAGCAACCAGAACATTTACACACAACCACAACACCAACCAGCAACCAGAACATTTACACACGACCACAACACAACCGGCAACCAGAACATTTACACACGACCACAACAACAACCGGCAACCAGAACATTTACACACAACCACAACACCAACCAGCAACCAGAACATTTACACACAACCACCACACCAACCAGAACATTTACACACAACCACAACACCAACCAGAACATTTACACACAACCACAACACCAACCAGCAACCAGAACATTTACACAAAACCACAACACCAACCAGCAACCAGAACATTTACACACAACCACAACACCAACCAGCAACCAGAACATTTACACACGACCACAACAACAACCGGCAACCAGAACATTTAACACAACACCAACCAGCAACTAGAACATTTACACACAACCAAACAACCAGCAACCAGAACATTTACACACAACCACAACAACCAGCAACCAGAACATTTACACACAACCACAACACCAACCAGCAACCAGAACATTTACACACAACCACAACAACCAGCAACCAGAACATTTACACACAACCACAACATTAACCAGCAACCAGAACATTTACACACAACCACAACACCAACCAGCAACCAGAACATTTACACACAACCACAACACCAACCAGCAACCACAACATTTACACACAACCACAACTCCCACCAGCAACCAGACATTTACACACAACCACAACACCAACCAGCAACCAGAACATTTACACACAACCACAACACCAACCAGAACATTTACACACAACCACAACACCAACCAGCAACCAGAACATTTACACACAACCACAACAACCAGCAACCAGAACATTTACACACAACCACAACAACCAGCAACCAGAACATTTACACACAACCACAACAACCAGCAACCAGAACATTTACACACAACCACAACACCAACCAGCAACCAGAACATTTACACACACCCACAACAGCAACCAGAACATTTACACACAACCACAACACCAACCAGCAACCAGAACATTTACACACGACCACAACAACAACCGGCAACCAGAACATTTACACACAACACCAACCAGCAACTAGAACATTTACACACAACCACAACAACCAGCAACCAGAACATTTACACACAACCACAACAACCAGCAACCAGAACATTTACACACAACCACAACAACCAGCAACCAGAACATTTACACAACCACAACAACAACCAGCAACCAGAACATTTACACACAACCACAACACCAACCAGCAACCTTTACACACAACCACCACACCAACCAGAACATTTACACACAACCACCACACCAACCAGAACATTTACACACAACCACAACACCAACCAGAACATTTACACACAACCACAACACTAACCAGCAACCACAACAACCAGCAATCAGAACATTTACACACAACCACACCAACCAGAACATTTACACACAACCACAACACCAACCAGAACATTTACACACAACCACAACACCAACCAGCAACCAGAACATTTACACACAACCACAACACCAACCAGCAACCAGAACATTTACACACAACCACAACCAACCAGCAACCAGAACATTTACACACAACCACAACAACCAGCAACCAGAACATTTACACACAACCACAACACCAACCAGCAACCAGAACATTTACAACCACAACACAACCAGCAACCAGAACATTTACACACAAACCAACACCAACCAGAACATTTACACACAACCACAACACCAACCAGAACATTTACACACAACCACAACACCAACCAGAACATTTACACACAACAACAACCAGCAACCAGAACATTTACACACAACCACAACACCAACCAGCAACCAGAACATTTACACACAACCACAACACCAACCAGCAACCAGAACATTTACACACAACCACAACACCAACCAGCAACCACAACATTTACACACAACCACAACACCAACCAGCAACAACAACATTTACACACAACCACAACACCAACCAGCAACCACAACATTTACACACAACCACAACACCAACCAGCAACCACAACATTTACACACAACCACAACAACCCAGCAACCACAACATTTACACACAACCACAACACCAACCAGCAACCACAACATTTACACACAACACAACACAACCAGCAACCACAACATTTACACACAACCACAACACCAACCAGCAACCACAACATTTACACACAACCACAACACCAACCAGCAACCACAACATTTACACACAACCACAACACCAACCAGCAACCACAACATTTACACACAACCACAACACCAACCAGCAACCAGAACATTTACACACAACCACCACACCAACCAGAACATTTACACACAACCACAACACCAACCAGAACATTTACACACAACCACAACACCAACCAGCAACCACAACATTTACACACAACCACAACACCAACCGGCAACCAGAACATTTACACACGACCACAACACCAACCAGCAACCACAACATTTACACACAACCACAACACCAACCAGCAACCACAACATTTACACACAACCACAACACCAACCGGCAACCACAACATTTACACACAACCACAACACCAACCGGCAACCAGAACATTTACACACGACCACAACACCAACCGGCAACCAGAACATTTACACACGACCACAACACCAACCGGCAACCAGAACATTTACACACAACCACAACACCAACCAGAACATTTACACACGACCACAACACCAACCGGCAACCAGAACGGTGGTGGAGAAATCCAGAGTTCCAGGCTGTGAAGGGAACGTCGCCACTTTTCATTCTTTCCCAACAAACAACCCAACTGTCAGAGCTCCATGTTCATCTTTAAACCAGCCTGAAGTTCCTCTTCTCCACATTCTTCATCTAATGTTCCACTGCAGCTCGTACAGACGCCAGAATAGAACCACAGATACAATATGGAGCAGCTTCAGCTCAGCGTTCAACACTGAAGAGACTGAAGAGACGAGCAGCTCCACCTTTATTAGCACCACAACCTCCAACAGTGACTGGAAGTAGCAGCCATGCTGTGTGAGTGGATCACTGTGTGCTGGTTAAAGCAGATCATCTTAAACTGAAAGTTTCACAGAGACACCTTTCATCTACTTTGTGTTTGATGTCCAGATGAAAGTGAGTAGCTCGTATAGGTAAAGCTAGATAGTAGCAGCTCAGAGTAACTAGAATAACTAACTATATAGTATGAGGGCGGAGCTTATTTACACTGAGGCTCATTTTATTTGGTGTACGTTGCTTCTGTGTGAGATTATTCATGATCTCAACAAAGAAGGGAAAACAGAGTTTAATTCTAGGACCATATCATGGAGTGTAAAGGAGTGACCAAAGACACACATCTGCTTCTAGGTAGAACATCAGAGAACCATTCTAATGCTGAACCATAACGTTCTTCAAACTGTCCGACTGTATGGAAACTCTCCAAGTGATTCCAGAGGAGCGATATCAGGTAGTACGTGTTCAGGAGTCGCATGGCTTACAAAGTGACTTTGCCTAAACCAGCAGACTCAGCACTTCTGGAGCTCCACAACCCAAAGTATGCAAACACCAGCGTCAGCAAACTGCCTGAGGACCAAACCAAACGCTCTATAAAGGGGGGATTTACACCTAGACCACCTCTTTAGAGGTCACATGCTTTAGCAGAGACCCCCCACCCCCACTCCTGTTTTCCCATTGGTGTGGATTCTATAGATCCAACCTCTCTGAAAGAAAGAGAGAAAAGAAAGAAAGAACAAAGTCAACTGCTCCATTGACGGGGTGAATAAGGTCGAGGGACATTTAAGTGAAAGATGTTCTACAAAGGTTCTTCTACACGCAGCAGTTTTCCTCTGGAGGCCCACTCATGGACGAACAGCTGCTTTCTGAGGTGCAAAGTTTCCATAGAACTCAGCATTAGAATTGTTTTCTAAAGGAGTCTTTGATCACCAAGATCTGGTTCTACACCCATTTACACTCCATGATCTGGTTCTAGAATGAAACACCTTTTTTTGTTTCCTTTTTTTATTGAGCTTATGAACTAGCTCTGCTCTGATTGACTGTGACGATGTGCTGATCACTCAGAAGCAACACAGACCAAATAATATGTGAGCTCTGCCCACGTACTATTTAGTTAGCTATACTAGTAAGTTGGAGCTGCTAGTATCTAACGTTACTTGGACATCTTTCACCGGACATCAAACACAAAGTAGATGAAAGGTGTCTCTGTGAAACTTTCAGTTTAAGATGATCTGCTTCAACCAGCACACAGTGATCCACTCACACAGCATGGCTGCTACTTCCAGTCACTGTTGGAGGTTGTGGTGCTAATAAAGGTGGAGCTGCTCGTCTCTTCAGTCTCTTCAGTGTTGAACGCTGAGCTGAAGCTGCTCCATGTTGTATCTGTGGTTCTATTCTGGCGTCTGTACGAGCTGCAGTGTTTAAGGTGGAACATTAGATGAAGAGGAACTTCAGGCTGATTTAAAGATGAACATGTAGCTCTGACAGTTGGGTTGTTGGTCATGAAGGAATGAAAAGTGGTGACGTTCCCTTCACAGCCTGGAACGCTGGATTTCTCCACCACCGTTCTGGTTGCTGGTTGGTGTTGTGGTGGTGTGTAAATGTTCTGGTTGCTGGTTGATGTTGTGGTTGTGTGTAAATGTTCTGGTTGCCGGTTGGTGTTGTGGTTGTGAGTAAATGTTCTGGTTGCTGGTTGGTGTTGTGGTTGTGTGTAAATGTTCTGGTTGTGGTTTGGTGTTGTGTGTAAATGTTGGTTGCTGGTTGTGTTGGTTGTGTGTAAATGTTCTGGTTGCTGGTTGGTGTTGTGGTTGTGTGTAAATGTTCTGGTTGCTGGTTGGTGTTGTGGTTGTGTGTAAATGTTCTGGTTGCTGTTGGTGTGTGGTTGTGTGTAAATGTTCTGGTTGCGGTTGGTGTTGTGGTTGTGTGTAAATGTTCTGGTTGCTGGTTGTGTTGTGGTGTGTGTAAATGTTTGGTTGGTTGTGTTGTGGTTGTGTGTAAATGTTCTGGTTGTGTTGTGGTTGTGTGTAAATGTTTGGTTGCTGGTTGGTGTTGTGGTTGTGTGTAAATGTTCTGGTTGCTGGTTGGTGTTGTGGTGTGTGTAAATGTTCTGGTTGCTGGTTGGTGTTGTGGTTGTGTGTAAATGTTCTGGTTGCTGGTTGGTGTTGTGGTTGTGTGTAAATGTTCTGGTTTGCCCGGTTGGTGTTGTGGTTGTGTGTAAATGTTCTGGTTGCCGGTTGGTGTTGTGGTTGTGTGTAAATGTTCTGGTTGCCGGTTGGTGTTGTGGTTGTGTGTAAATGTTCTGGTTGCCGGTTGGTGTTGTGGTTGTGTGTAAATGTTCTGGTTGCTGGTTGGTGTTGTGGTTGTGTGTAAATGTTCTGGTTGCCAGTTGGTGTTGTGGTTGTGTGTAAATGTTTTGGTTGCCGGTTGTTGTTGTGGTCGTGTGTAAATGTTTTGGTTGCCGGTTGTTGTTGTGGTTGTGTGTAAATGTTCTGGTTGATGTTGTGGTTGTGTGTAAATGTTTTGGTTGCTGGTTGGTGTTGTGGTCGTGTGTAAATGTTCTGGTTGCTGGTTGGTGTTGTGGTCGTGTGTAAATGTTCTGGTTGCTGGTTGGTGTTGTGGTTGTGTGTAAATGTTCTGGTTAGTGTTGTGGTTGTGTGTAAATATTCTGGTTGTTGTTGTGGTTGTGTGTAAATGTTTCTGGGTTGGTGTTGTGGTTGTGTGTAAATGTTCTGGTTGCCGGTTGGTGTTGTGGGTCGTGTGTAAATGTTCTGGTTGCTGGTTGGTGTTGTGGTCGTGTGTAATGTTCTGGTTGCTGGTTGGAGTTGTGGTTGTGTGTAAATGTTCTGTTTGGTGTTGTGGTTGTGTGTAAATGTTCTGGTTGGTGTTGTGGTTGTGTGTAAATGTTCTGGTTGGTGTTGTGGTTGTGTGTAAATGTTCTGGTTGGTGTTGTGGTTGTGTGTAAATGTTCTGGTTGGTGTTGTGGTTGTGGTCGTGTGTAAATGTTCTGGTTGCTGGTCGGTGTTGTGGTCGTGTGTAAATGTTCTGGTTGCTGGTCGGTGTTGTGGTCGTGTGTAAATGTTCTGGTTGCTGGTCGGTGTTGTGGTTGTGTGTAAATGTTCTGGTTGCTGGTCGGTGTTGTGGTCGTGTGTAAATGTTCTGGTTGCTGGTCGGTGTTGTGGTCGTGTGTAAATGTTCTGGTTGCTGGTCGGTGTTGTGGTTGTGTGTAAATGTTCTGGTTGCTGGTCGGTGTTGTGGTTGTGTGTAAATGTTCTGGTTGCTGGTTGGTGTTGTGGCTTTGTGTAAATGTTCTGGTTGCTGGTTGGTGTTGTGGTCGTGTGTAAAGGTTCTGGTTGCTGGTTGGTGTTGTGGTTGTGTGTAAATGTTGGGGGTGTAAATATTAACCAGACTGTTGTGTAACAGTAAATGATTTGGAGCTCGGCCTGTTTATCCTCCCTCTTCTGTAAAAGCAGGATTGGTATCTCCAGCTAGCTGCTCCCTTGTGTTTGAAATGTTTCTGGTTGATAGAAGTTTGAATATAATATGCTCTCGTAAACATGATCATGTTAAAGCGTGTTGTTAAAGCGTGTTGTTGCACTGCAGCTTTACGCGTCTGTGTCTGTGTCTGTGTGTTTTTTTACAGGTACAGAAAACAGGCCTTAAAATGGCATCCAGATAAAAACCCCGAAAACAAAGTAGAGGCTGAGAGGAGATTTAAGGAGATCTCTGAAGCGTATGAAGTTCTCTCAGACGGTAACGTCAGCTGTTTATTACCAGTTACACCCATCATCACTGCCCACGTACCTCCAGAATAGTGGCTTTACAGTAGAGGGATAAAGCTTTCTGTACCTTTAATATAGATTAACATAAAGAGAGTTTAGTCTAAACAGTTTGGAGTCCAGTCGTCACTAAACAGCTGGAAAAAAATCATTTTATGTATGACATGGTTAATTACATACCGGGTGTGATTTGAATACATACAGGGTGTAGGAATACATACAGGGTGGGATGGAATATTTACAGGGTGTCATGGAATACATACAGGGGCTCATGGAATACTTAAGGGTGTGATGGAATACATACAAGGTGATGGAATACATACAGGGTGGGATGGAATATTTACAGGGTGATGGAATACATACAGTGGGTCATGGAATACATACAGGGTGATGGAATACATACAGGGTGGGATGGAATATTTACAGGGTCATGGAATACATACAGGGTGATGGAATAAATACAGGGTGTGATGGAATACATACAGGGTGATGGAATACATACAGGGTGGGATGGAATATTTACAGGGTGTGATTGAATACATACAGGCTATGTTGGAATACGTACAGGATGTGACTGAATTCATACAGGGTGTGATTGAATACGTACAGGGTGTGATTGAATACGTACAGGGTGTGATTGAATACGTACAGGGTGTGATTGAATACGTACAGGGTGTGATTGAATTCATACAGGGTGTGATTGAATACGTACAGGGTGTGATTGAATACGAACAGGGTGTGATTGAATACGAACAGGGTGTGATTGAATACGAACAGGGTGTGATTGAATTTATACAGGGTGTGATTGAATTCATACAGGGTGTGATTGAATACGTACAGGGTGTGATTGAATACGTACAGGGTGTGATTGAATACGAACAGGGTGTGATTGAATTTATACAGGGTGTGATTGAATTCATACAGGGTGTGATTGAATACGTACAGGGTGTGATTGAATACGTAC
This sequence comes from Megaleporinus macrocephalus, assembly GCA_021613375.1. Taxonomy (NCBI): domain Eukaryota; kingdom Metazoa; phylum Chordata; class Actinopteri; order Characiformes; family Anostomidae; genus Megaleporinus; species Megaleporinus macrocephalus. Next base: position 5,497,978 of record CM038708.1, read on the forward strand.
AGGGTGTGATTGAATACGAACAGGGTGTGATTGAATTCATACAGGCTATGTTGGAATACGTACAGGATGTGACTGAATTCATACAGGGTGTGATTGAATACGTACAGGGTGTGATTGAATACGAACAGGGTGTGATTGAATTTATACAGGGTGTGATTGAATACGTGCAGGGTGTGATTGAATTCATACAGGGTGTGATTGAATTCATACAGGGTGTGATTGAATACGTACAGGGTGTGATTGAATTTATACAGGGTGTGATTGAATACGTACAGGATGTGACTGAATTCATACAGGGTGTGATTGAATACGTACAGGGTGTGATTGAATACGAACAGGGTGTGATTGAATTCATACAGGGTGTGATTGAATACGTACAGGGTGTGATTGAATACGAACAGGGTGTGATTGAATACGTACAGGGTGTGATTGAATACGAACAGGGTGTGATTGAATTTATACAGGGTGTGATTGAATACATACAGGGTGTGATTGAATACATACAGGGTGTGATTGAATACATACAGGGTGTGATTTTGTTCAGTGTATGAACCTTGAACGTGTATGATGATGCGTAGCTGGAGGACAGGGACGAACCGCTGCTCCTCCACTGTCGCCGTGTTTGTTCTAGTTTACTATAAAACTACAGACTCTGAACTGCTCTTTGGTGGATGTGCTGTTTAATATCTACGCTAACGTTCAGGAGGCACAGACGTATGTGGGCAGTGATTATTCTGCTGCCTGTGATGGACTGTAGTGTCCGTATGTAAAGAGAGAGTAATGTAATGCACCAGTGGGGATGAAATGAACAGAGAGTACTGAAAGAAGACTCCTTCCGTATCAGTGTTTAACGTTGAGTTGTATAACGAGGCTCCTAACAGTGTAATCTGGCCGCCTGACAGAATAAACTTCCACTCTTTATATTAATATCTATATCGTTTTGTTGTTTGACATGCTAAGAAGTACCTGTTTCTTTTAAAAGCTTGTGTCTTCTGTGGATTTAGTCTTCGGTCTACGTCCCCGAGGACAGATTTTCTGTGTTAATGAGCTGCCGGCTGTGTAAGTAGAGGAGCTGTCCTGGGACGCTGGTCAGGCCTGATGGATGAGGCTCGTTTTCCTGCACGTCACACTGAATCGTCTGTTACTCTGGAGGAGATCAGCAGAATCTGAGAGCAGCCCTGAAAACTAAGTAGTAACAGCTCTCTATAGGTGCAGTGGTGGGTCAGTCTGAAGGTGGGGGTTCAGCTGGTATGTTAGAATCAGTGTAATGAGTTATAATAACATTAGTCTAACATTTTGAGACTGATGGTGGTGAAATTGAGACAATGCATTGATACATGTTGCCAGTGGCGGAGCTGGACTTTTATCCTTGGTGCTATTGTAGGGGGTCCACAGACTATGACAATGAATATTCAAGAAACCCAATCAACTGCAATCCAAATCTGTCAGTGTTCTACTCTTTTCATAAAGTACATCTTAAGCATTTGTGTATGAAATTTGCAGCTTATTAACAATGTACAAAATGTCAACGGGCTCTTTTCAACAGGACTTGCGGAGCCATGACATAGGGGGGTCCAATCAGATTTCCAGTGCCTCCCCGGCCCCTGCCTTGGCTCCGCCCATGCAAGTTGCCTCCAGTGTTTGTAGCTCGATCAGAGGAAAGTTGGATAAGGCCACGTCATGTCGGGAATAGACCACACAGTATTTTAGTCCTTCATTGTGTCAGATTAGACGATCGTAGTGCCATAAATTCACATTAAGAAACTAACTAACAACGTCCAAGATGTTTAAATAAACTAAAACCAAATCAAAACAGATTTGATGTTGTTCATAAAGATCTGGCGCGATTGGTGGCGCTCCGTTGAAGCGTGCGCGTGATGGGATTTCATAGCGTGGCTCGAGCACTTCCACCATGTTTTTAAACCCTTTGTTTCCCGCAATGGAGTGTGACCTTACGTCTGCAGTGATGAACATCCCCATAGATTTGGTAATAGCTTCAGCCGCTCTGATTCAGTGAATGGCTGGTGTGAACGCTATGGTAAGAGGTTGTTGTTGTTATTGGCTACTCGTTGCGTCTCTGGGTGATGGCGCTTTAAATGTGTGGCCATGCTCAACGAATTTCCATGATCAACGTATTTCTCGTGCCACAGTGCCTACATGGTACTGTTGTGATCATCTCCACTGTGCAGAGCTGAAAGAGCACCACACTGTTGTGTTTCTGTGTGAAACACTCCCACAACAATTATAGCTGCAGCTTGTGCTCCGGATAAATCCATGCTTTCAGTGGGCGCGGCCACCTTTACAATGCATTGACGCACATTATGCTAATCGACGTAATTAAAAATGGACCGATCAGCGTTTTTGAGGCTGATTCCGATCGCCGATCACCTTTCAGCTCGATCAGCTGATAGCCGATACCGATCGAGGGCGGGGCTATATGCCACAGCAGGGCTACATGTAGTTATTAGCGCAAGCAAGTCATGAAACATGATCTAAACTGGTTTATTACTATTTTTAACAAGCTCATGAAACAGCATAATATTTTTAACTAAATTATCAGTAAATAAACAAAGTAAATCAAACAAATATCACCAATACTGCAATCAGAGAGCCTTAATTTAAAACTAAAAAGCTAATTAAATAAATGCAGTAAAAACTGCAGTCATTAAACTCAGACTCTGTTGTTTTAAACTAAATCTGTAATAATTAAATGTAGAATATTGAATTGCTGCTGCTGTTCTGTTCGTACCGGTCAGATCTGGTCTGTAGGTGTTCTGGGTTATTAGTTTTGTGTTAGCTGTGTGTACTAGCTCTGCTGTTTACTGATACTCACTGTGTTCAGCTGTGTGGTGTCTCTGAAGTGCTGTATCAGATTAGTAGTTAAATGTCTTTTTCTTGGTTCCTCAACGAGACACACAGATTTTACACATTTTAATGTGAAACACAAACTGATCTCGAGAGGCTGCTGCTTTAGTCAGTGTGTGGAAAATGAAAGGGTATGTAGTTCCACCTAGTGGTTCAGATAGGAATTGCAACCTGACCGTAAGGGGGTTTCAACGAAACACTAGCTGGAAATTAAGCTCATTTGTTTAACGCCATCGATCGGCTCTCGGCATCTACTAAATTGGAGAAATATCAGCCGATACCGATACATAAGCAATCGATCGATCTTTCCACCTCCAGACGTAATTACTAGCTAGTCTCTCAGTTGGTGGAAATTAACACCACTGTGCTGCTTCTTGATCTGAAGTTGTCGTAGACTCAGGCCACATCCCTAAGCTCTAATCCAGTCATACTGACCCACTTTCTTCTCTTTTGTCGTTTTTCTATCCCTCGTTCCTCCCACAGAGAATTCATTTTCAACCCAGTACAATACGTATTGTTTCCTCTACTTATGGATAAGTAGTACATGGATGCAAAACTTCATGTACTCCCTGAAGGCAGGTGGACCCTGAGTCTGGTCAAGGTTTAGCAAATTTGACAGCAGATGATGTCACAAAGCAGAGCAAGCCACGGTACAACCCCCCCCCCTTCCCAGGGCAAGAGGAAGAAACTTTGAGAGGCTCAGAATCCACAGCCGTACTGACCTGCACTCCTCTATGTGTTGCTTCTTCATCCCTAGCTTCTCCTATAGAATCCCATTCATTTTCAACAAGACCTTGTCGCCATAAAACCGTCCTTGCAAGAGCTTAGAAACCAACCCTTATATCATAGCAGCTGCTTGGGATCATGTTAGCATCAGGCTTAAGCTGCACCATCACTCTGTAGTTTCTTCAGGAAATGCAGCTTCCTAGTTTATGCTGCTGTTGACGTTTGACCTCTAAGCCTGCCAGGGTCTGCAGACTTGGTCTGGATTTAGACCTGAATAGCTCCCGCCTGCCAGAACAGTTTAGTGGAAGTCTCCTCTGAGAGCTGGTAAGCTGAACTCCAGCCTGCTGCTACCTGATTCGTGAGTAAGCCCTGTGGACTCAGACTGAAAGCCTATCCTGCTGATGATGTCTGCTGGTCCTTGGCTGTGTGAGGTGGTCAGCAGGAGGACAGTGTTTGCTAAGGCTGCTTAAGTCCAAGTTTAGTTTCCTGAGGACGCAAAGTTCATGCCTTGATTTCTACAAGACAATTATTCCATGAGCTCAGTGCTAAACGCTAATTTAAATGTTATTTCTCGTCAGTAAGTCAGACGGTGGTCCCATAGGTAGAGGTGGGCAGTACGACCGTAAGTAAATTAAGAAGAGATCCCTACATTTAACCCACGCGCTAGTGAACACACACACACACACACACACACACACACACACACACTAGGGGGTAGTAAAAAACACACACGCGCACACACATACACACTAGGGGGCAGTAATGGTTAATGCTATTATTTAATGCTATTAGTTATATGGTGTTATTGGGGTAATGCTGGGTCATACGGTGTTGTGGTGTGATTAGGTTAATGTTGAGTCATACGATGTTTATGGGTGGTTAGGTTAATGCTGGGTCATGCAGGGTTACGGAGTGGTTACTTTAATGCTGGGTCATGCGGTGTTATGGGGTGGTTAGGTTAGTGCTGGGTCATGCGGTGTTATGAGGTGATTAATGCTGGGTCATGCGGTGTTACGGGGTGGTTAGATTAATGCTGGGTTATACAGTGTAAGGGTGTGATTACTTTAATGCTGGGTCATGCGGTGTTACGGGGTGGTTAGATTAATGCTGGGTCATGCGGTGTTACGGGGTGGTTAGATTAATGCTGGGTTATACAGTGTTACGGGGTGATTACTTTAATGCTGGGTCATGCGGTGTTACGGGGTGGTTAGATTAATGCTGGGTTATACAGTGTTACGGGGTGATTACTTTAATGCTGGGTCATGCGGTGTTATGGGGTGGTTAGGTTAGTGCTGGGTCATGCGGTGTTATGGGGTGATTAATGCTGGGTCATGCGGTGTTACGGGGTGGTTAGATTAATGCTGGGTTATATAGTGTTAGGGTGTTATTAGATTAATGCTGGGTTATACAGTGTTACGGGGTGATTACTTTAATGCTGGGTCATGCGGTGTTATGGGGTGGTTAGGTTAGTGCTGGGTCATGCAGTGTTATGGGGTGATTAATGCTGGGTCATGCAGTGTTATGGGGTGATTAATGCTGGGTCATGCAGTGTTATGGGGTGGTTAGGTTAATGATGGGTCATATTGTGTTTCAGTGTGATTTGTTTAATGTTGAATCAAATGAAGTTACAATATGACATCTGCTGGAATAATGTGAGATGATAGTGTTACGTAACGGGGGGTTCACAACGGGTCATGGAGTGTTACATTGTGATGGAGTCTTACGGATTTGATTTGTGATTTGATATCAGTGCTATTTTGGGGAAACATCCTGTTCAATTTATTCAGCAACACACGCCCTTCTTCAGATCCCACTTGTGGTTTCGTCCATATCCCTGATTAAATGTGACTGTTGTACCGTGTACAGGAACAATGAATCCTTTTAATTAATCATAATAAGACTGTTCATCCCTCTGCTGTGTGTTTGACCCCGTCAGGTCATGTGCTGTGCTGAATTTCACTCTCTGTGTTTTTCTCTCTGCAGAAAACAAGCGTAGCTTATACGACAGATACGGCAAAGAAGGCCTAACCGGAGGTGGAGGACGAGGTACGACCTGAAACCTGACTCGTATGAAGCGTTTGTGTTTTTAAAGTGTTTTTTATATTTATTAAATAAGCCGTTTTCTTTGGCAGGACATTACGATGACCACTTTGGCGGTGGATTCACATTCCGTAATCCTGAAGATGTGTTCAGGGAATTCTTTGGCGGCAGAGACCCGTTCGCAGAATTCTTCAGTAAGACCTGGATCTCCTTTCTCTGAGTAATTCAGGATGAAAGGGCTGAACATGTAGACAAACAGACTGTGACGTTGTTTATCTCTGAACCTTTTGTTTGTTTGGTCAGAATGTGTAACCGGGATTTCTAGGAGTTTGGTTTGTTACTGCTTTTGTATTTAGTTATTCATTTGTTAAGTTTTCTTTTAAAAAGTGTCAGTTAACTTAACAAACTGTTACATAGTAAAGTTTAAATATTGATCCACACAAATAATTATCTTTATGGTATCATTTTAATCATTTTTGTAGCAGAAATACTACCAGCAGGAGTACTTTTTAAAATACTAGTAATAGTGCAGCAGTGGGGGTCGTCGTAGTAGGATTGGTAGTAATAGTAATCATAGTGGTAATAGTATTAGTGGTGATGTTAGTAATAGTAGTGTGGTGTTAGTGGTAGTAATAGTATTAGTGGTGATGTTAGTAATAGTAGTGTGGTGTTAGTGGTGGTAATAGTATTAGTGGTGATGTTAGTAATAGTAGTGTGGTGTTAGTGGTAGTAATAGTATTAGTGGTGATGTTAGTAATAGTAGTGTGGTGTTAGTGGTAGTAATAGTATTAGTGGTGATGTTAGTAATAGTAGTGTGGTGTTAGTGGTAGTAATAGTATTAGTGGTGATGTTAGTAATAGTAGTGTGGTGTTAGTGGTAGTAATAGTATTAGTGGTGATGTTAGTAATAGTAGTGTGGTGTTAGTGGTGGTAATAGTATTAGTGGTGATGTTGGTAGTGTGGTGTTAGTGGTAGTAATAGTATTAGTGGTGATGTTAGTAATAGTAGTGTGGTGTTAGTGGTAGTAATAGTATTAGTGGTGATGTTAGTAATAGCAGTGTGGTGTTAGTGGTAGTAATAGTATTAGTGGTGATGTTAGTAATAGTAGTGTGGTGTTAGTGGTAGTAATAGTATTAGTGGTGATGTTAGTAATAGTAGTGTGGTGTTAGTGGTGGTAATAGTATTAGTGGTGATGTTAGTAATAGTAGTGTGGTGTTAGTGGTGGTAATAGTATTAGTGGTGATGTTAGTAATAGTAGTGTGGTGTTAGTGGTGGTAATAGTATTAGTGGTGATGTTAGTAATAGTAGTGTGGTGTTAGTGGTAGTAATAGTATTAGTGGAGATGTTAGTAATAGTAGTGTGGTGTTAGTGGTAGTAATAGTATTAGTGGTGATGTTAGTAATAGTAGTGTGGTGTTAGTGGTAGTAATAGTATTAGTGGTGATGTTAGTAATAGTAGTGTGGTGTTAGTGGTAGTAATAGTATTAGTGGTGATGTTAGTAATAGTAGTGTGGTGTTAGTGGTAGTAATAGTATTAGTGGTGATGTTAGTAATAGTAGTGTGGTGTTAGTGGTAGTAATAGTATTAGTGGTGATGTTAGTAATAGTAGTGTGGTGTTAGTGGTAGTAATAGTATTAGTGGTGATGTTAGTAATAGTAGTGTGGTGTTAGTGGTAGTAATAGTATTAGTGGTGATGTTAGTAATAGTAGTGTGGTGTTAGTGGTAGTAATAGTATTAGTGGTGATGTTAGTAATAGTAGTGTGGTGTTAGTGGTAGTAATAGTATTAGTGGTGATGTTAGTAATAGCAGTGTGGTGTTAGTGGTAGTAATAGTATTAGTGGTGATGTTAGTAATAGCAGTGTGGTGTTAGTGGTAGTAATAGTATTAGTGGTGATGTTAGTAATAGTAGTGTGGTGTTAGTGGTAGTAATAGTATTAGTGGTGATGTTAGTAATAGTAGTGTGGTGTTAGTGGTGGTAATAGTATTAATGGTGATGTTAGTAATAGTAGTGTGGTGTTAGTGGTGGTAATAGTATTAGTGGTGATGTTAGTAATAGTAGTGTGGTGTTAGTGGTGGTAATAGTATTAGTGGTGATGTTAGTAATAGTAGTGTGGTGTTAGTGGTGGTAATAGTATTAGTGGTGATGTTAGTAATAGTAGTGTGGTGTTAGTGGTGGTAATAGTATTAGTGGTGATGTTAGTAATAGTAGTGTGGGTGTTAGTGGTAGTAATAGTATTAGTGGTGATGTTAGTAATAGTAGTGTGGTGGGGGATGGTAGTAATAGTATTAGTGGTGATGTTAGTAATAGTAGTGTGGTGTTAGTGGTAGTAATAGTATTAGTGGTGATGTTAGTAATAGTAGTGTGGTGTTAGTGGTAGTAATAGTATTAGTGGTGATGTTAGTAATAGTAGTGTGGTGTTAGTGGTAGTAATAGTATTAGTGGTGATGTTAGTAATAGTAGTGTGGTGTTAGTGGTAGTAATAGTATTAGTGGTGATGTTAGTAATAGTAGTGTGGTGTTAGTGGTAGTAATAGTATTAGTGGTGATGTTAGTAATAGTAGTGTGGTGTTAGTGGTAGTAATAGTATTAGTGGTGATGTTAGTAATAGTAGTGTGGTGTTAGTGGTGGTAATAGTATTAGTGGTGATGTTAGTAATAGTAGTGTGGTGTTAGTGGTGGTAATAGTATTAGTGGTGATGTTAGTAATAGTAGTGTGGTGTTAGTGGTAGTAATAGTATTAGTGGTGATGTTAGTAATAGTAGTGTGGTGGGGGATGGTAGTAATAGTATTAGTGGTGATGTTAGTAATAGTAGTGTGGTGTTAGTGGTAGTAATAGTATTAGTGGTGATGTTAGTAATAGTAGTGTGGTGTTAGTGGTAGTAATAGTATTAGTGGTGATGTTAGTAATAGTAGTGTGGTGTTAGTGGTAGTAATAGTATTAGTGGTGATGTTAGTAATAGTAGTGTGGTGTTAGTGGTAGTAATAGTATTAGTGGTGATGTTAGTAATAGTAGTGTGGTGTTAGTGGTAGTAATAGTATTAGTGGTGATGTTAGTAATAGTAGTGTGGTGTTAGTGGTAGTAATAGTATTAGTGGTGATGTTAGTAATAGTAGTGTGGTGTTAGTGGTAGTAATAGTATTAATGGTGATGTTAGTAATAGTAGTGTGGTGTTAGTGGTAGTAATAGTATTAGTGGTGATGTTGGTGGTGATGTCAGTGAAATGAGCTCTTATATGTCAGTGAATTGGTGACCTATCACACACAGCATGCTTGGGTAGAAGAAATGAGGTCATTTAATCTTTTTTCTTGTCTCGAGTGTATTTCTGCTCCCCTGACAATCTGAGAAACATGGAAATGAGTTTTTGGGCATGTTCGCACACGAGAACCATGAAAGCACATTCCCATCTGCTGTGGAGAAGGAATGTCCTCTACAGATGAAATACGTGATCAGATGTGTGTTAAAGGTGTGGGCTACATGATTTAGGTCACAGTGAGCTTCACATTAGAAACAGTAACATATTGTTACCCTAAGGGTCTGTAGTATCTGATCTGCTTGTTGACCCACAATTCAGACCAGTTTTCATGGCTGGCTGATGCTTTAGTGCTGTATGGAATTCTTTTCCTTTTTCGGCTTAAAACTGTAATTCCTTAATGCTTCCGTCCGTTAGGATCAGTATATACACTGCTTAAGTAACTTTAGGATGGAGGGGGGAGCATGTACAAATGAAACACGATTATTGTTATTGTATAAGTAGTAGTAGTAGTAATAATCAGCATAATAGTATTTATATTTTACTAGTAGTTATAGTAATAAAAGCAGCAGTAGCAGCAGCAGTTGTAGTAGAAATACAGTTGTTGTACCTATTTTAATAGTAGTTATTGAAATAGTAGTAGTAGTAGTGGTGGTGGAGGCAATAGTAATAATAAGTAACAGCAGCAGTATTTTTTTTAAAATACTAGTTTATTGTTAGAGTAGCAGCAGTAGGTGGTGGTATTGGTAGTAGTGATGGTAGTAATTGTAGTCATAGTGGCAGTAGTGATACTGGTGGTGATTGTGGTGGTGGTAGTAGTAGTATTTGTGAGTAGTGTTATTGGTAGTAGTAGAAATGATGATGGTATTGCTATTAGTGGTGGTGATAGTATCAGTGGTGGTGGTGTTAGTTGTGTTAGTAGTGATGGTGGTGTTAGTTGTGTTAGTAGTGATGGTGGTGTTAGTTGTGTTAATAGCATTAGTGGTGGTGTTAGTGTTAGTAGTAATATTAGTGGTGGTGATTTTTTTATGATGCTAGGAACCTTGATGACAGTGACAGTGATAAAAAAAAAAAAAAAAAAAAAAAAAAAATAATAATAATAATAATAATAATAATAATTATTATTATTATTATTATTAGTAGTAGTAGTAGTAGTAGTAGTAGTATGGTGGAACTAGATTGTTTTGGTTCAGTTCCTTGTTTGGGCAGTTAGAATGTTGACCCTGTACTGGAAAGGTCAGAGTTGTGTATGTGTGTGTGTGTATATATAGAGTATCAGTTGGTATCATATTGTTGTGTTTGGGGTCTTATTGTGATACTGGTGAGCGGTAGATGCCGCAAGTTACCCTGTGCTGGCCGGCTTGTGCTGCTGGTGGCCAACGGCAGGACGGCATGTGTGTAGCGCCCCCAGACGCGCTAAATATGGCAAGGGCACTTACACAGAGCTGAGAGGAGACTATGCATCATCCAGCAGGAATGCTTTCAGAAATAGCTTCTGTATAAAACAAGAGCCTGCAGTGAAGAGAAGGGTAGTGGGGGCTGGGGGCTGGGGGGGGGGATCAGTTTGTGTTACTCTGAAATGTGTGGAACTAATAGGAATATCTATAAGCGTCTGTGCGTAAATGATGAATGACTGGATCTCTCGAGGGAGGGGGCTGTGTTTACTTCTGTTATGTAGTGATAGTTGGCGTGATAAGACGGAGTGAGATGGTGTGATAGTGTGTGAATGCGGGGCTACTAGAGGATTAGCTGTATCTCAGAGCTGCACTTCTAACCACTGATCAGCAACTTTTATCAAATAAAGCTACAGTAGTGCAGAACAGTGACATGACTGTCATAAACAACTCATGATTATGTCCAGTAATATAACAGAGAAATAATCATTCAGTTCAGCTTAATTAATTAATGAAAAAATTTTTTTGGAGCTGAGCAGTCTGCAGAAGCCATTATCATTTAATTACTTTTGTGCAAGAAATAAATTAATATTTTCCATAAAAATACAATTAAAGAAGGGTAATTAATATATATATATATATATATATATATATATATATATATATATATATATATATATATATATATATATATATATATATATATATATATACACACACACACACACACACACACACACACACACACACACACACACACACACACAGTAACTGTACAGTAACAAAACATGCTCGGCTATTTCCCACTAGGTGCTAACACTAAGTGTTTGGTAAACAGTGTTATCAGCAGTGTTAAGGAGAGAGTTCAGAACAGTTCTGACTTGTTCTGATACCTATTCCCGGACAGCAATGTGTGGAGCAGGATGTGACTGAGCTCTGATGTAGTACTGTTGGCTTCCTCAGATATATTTATTAGTGATTGTTGTCTGTCTTCTTCTTCTCCTTCTGCCTCTTCATCATCTCCTTCATGTTCTTATTGGTGGTAGTAGCATTAGTGGTGGTGGTATGTGTAGTAGAAATGGTGGTGTTAGTGGTAGTAGTAGAATTGGTGGTGGCAGTATTAGTCACGGTGGTAGGGGTAGTAACATTAGTGGCAGTAGTATTAGTGGTGATGGTAGTAGTATCAGTGGTGGTAGTATTATCAGTAGTGATGTTGGTAGTGGTAGTATTAATAGTGGTGGTGTCAGTAGTAGCATTAGTGGTGGTAGTATTACTAGTGGTGATGTTGGTAGTATTAATAGTGGTGGTGTCAGTAGTAGCATTAGTGGTGATGGTAGTAGTATCAGTGGTGGTAGTATTATTAGTGGTGATGTTGGTAGTAGCATTAGTGGTATTGGTGGTGGTAGTAGTAGCATTAGTGGTGGTAGCGGTAGTAGTATTAGTGGTGATTGTATTATTAGTAGTGATTTTGGTAGTATTAATAGTGGTGGTGTCAGTAGTAGCATTAGTGGTGATGGTAGTAATATTGGTGGTGGTGGTAGTAGTAGCATTAGTGGTGGAAGTAGTATGAGTGGTGATGGTAGTAGTATCAGTGGTGGTAGTATTATTAGTGGTGATGGTGGTAGTATTATTAGTGGTGGTGTCAGTAGTAGCATTAGTGGTGATGGTAGTAATATTGGTGGTGGTAGTATTATTAGTGGTGATGGTGGTAGTATTATTAGTGGTGGTGTCAGTAGTAGCATTAGTGGTGGAAGTAGTATGAGTGGTGATGGTAGTAGTATCAGTGGTGGTAGTATTATTAGTAGTGATTTTGGTAGTATTATTAGTGGTAGTGTCAGTAGTAGCATTAGTGGTGATGGTAGTAGTATCAGTGGTGGTAGTATTATTAGTGGTGATGTTGGTAGTAGCATTAGTGGTATTGGTGGTGGTAGTAGTAGCATTAGTGGTGGAAGTAGCATTAGTGGTGGTAGCGGTAGTAGTATTAGTGGTGATTGTATTATTAGTAGTGATTTTGGTAGTATTATTAGTGGTGGTGTCAGTAGTAGCATTAGTGGTGATGGTAGTAATATTGGTGGTGGTAGTATTATTAGTGGTGATGGTGGTAGTATTATTAGTGGTGGTGTCAGTAGTAGCATTAGTGGTGGAAGTAGTATGAGTGGTGATGGTAGTAGTATCAGTGGTGGTAGTATTATTAGTAGTGATTTTGGTAGTATTATTAGTGGTAGTGTCAGTAGTAGCATTAGTGGTGATGGTAGTAGCATTAGTGGTGGTAGTATTATTAGTAGTGATGTTGGTAGTAGCATTAGTGGTGATGTTGGTAGTAGCATTAGTGGTATTGGTGGTGGTAGTAGTAGCATTAGTGGTGGTAGCGGTAGTAGTATTAGTGGTGATTGTATTGATATCAGTGTGTATGTGGGTGTTTCACTCCCACTAGTGTGTGTTCACTAGTGTGTGTGTGTGTGTGTGTGTATATATGTGTACAGTAGATGGTTATAAATACACTGTCTGATGTCTGAGACACTGTTAATGATAGTTTAGAGAAGATCTCAGTCTTTAACGTTTAATGTTCATGGTGGAGGGATACATGCAGGACGCTGTGAGGTTAAAATAGCTCCCAAAGAAAATGTCTAATTTATTATTTTCCAGACTTATAACTATTTTTCTATCCTCAACATTCCATGTAAACACACGTGAGGGTTCACTGGTGGGTTTGATAGTAAATAAAATTTATATATTTGTGTTATAAACATGGAGACCCCTGGTTCCCATCACCACCACTGTAAACACCATCAACACCACTGTAAACACCATCTGAACCAGTTCACACCAAACTCTCTCTGAATCTCTTTGTTTACATCTGAGCCATTTAATTATGAAGAAATTTTGAACGAAAATTGGTGGAACACTTCTTTATCACGATAACCGATGATGGACAGAGCCCCGGAACTCTTTTAGTGCCAAATTCTCCTCCTGGAAAACGATTATCCTGGAAAATATGGTATTATCCGTTCGAGCTCATTGGAGAATTAGTCAGGTGATTTGTGGAATGTGCTGACAGTTTGCCGAGAACGCTCCGAGTAGCTGTCGGTGCCGGTGTTTGGAAGAGGCTCAGGGTTTAACCGCATGATGAACCGGCCTGAAGCTATTCCAGCAAGTGAGAGTTAACTGCTCAGAGCTGGAGGCTTATCGTAAGGCTTATCTTATCGGTGCCAAGCGTTTCCCACAGGAATTCAGGTCCATACCTGCTCTGCTGATCCCGAGAGAAGAGCTCTAGAATGGATACAGTGTGTAACAGAATATTAGACTATTAGGTTTTTGACCTTTATACTTATAGCGTGGTACGTTATTCTCACAGATCTGCTACTGATACTGTGCTCCTTGTGTGGCTGGGACACTAACAGTGTTCAGAAGGATTAGGGGGTGACTGGGGGGTCTTCTCCAACCACAGATGCTTACACAGCAAGAGCATCATATTTATTATGTGTAGTGCTCATATGTACACTACCAGTCAATTGTCTTAGATACACTACCAGTCAAATGTCTTAGATACACTACCAGTCAAATGTCTTAGATACACTACCAGTCAAACGTTTTAGATACACTACCAGTCAAATGTTTTAGATACACTACCAGTCAAATGTTTTAGATACACTACCAGTCAAACGTTTTAGTACACTACCAATCAAACGTTTTAGATACACTACCAGTCAAACGTTTTAGATACACTACCAATCAAACGTTTTAGATCACTACCAGTCAAATGTCTTAGATACACTACCAGTCAAACGTTTTAGTACACTACCAGTCAAACGTTTTAGATACACTACCAGTCAAATGTCTTAGATACACTACCAGTCAAATGTTTTAGATACACTACCAGTCAAACGTTTTAGTACACTACCAGTCAAACGTTTTAGTACACTACCAGCCAAACGTTTTAGATACACTACCAGTCAAACGTTTTAGATACACTACCAGTCAAATGTCTTAGTACACTACCAGTCAAATGTCTTAGTACACTACCAGTCAAACGTTTTAGTACACTACCAGTCAAACGTTTTAGATACACTACCAGTCAAACGATTTAGTACACGAGTCAAACGATTTAGATACACTACCAGCCAAACGTTTTAGATACACTACCAGCCAAACGTTTTAGATACACTACCAGACAAACGTTTTAGATACACTACCAGACAAACGTTTTAGTACAATACCAGTCAAACGTTTTAGATACACTACGAGTCAAACGATTTAGATACACTACCAGTCAAACGATTTAGTACACGAGTCAAACGTTTTAGATACACTACCAGCCAAACGTTTTAGATACACTACCAGTCAAACGATTTAGTACACGAGTCAAACGATTTAGTACACGAGTCAAACGATTTAGTACACGAGTCAAACGTTTTAGATACACTACCAGACAAACGTTTTAGATACACTACCAGACAAACGTTTTAGATACACTACCAGACAAACGATTTAGTACACTACCAGTCAAACGTTTTAGATACACTACCAGACAAACGTTTTAGTACACTACCAGTCAAACGTTTTAGATACACTACCAGACAAACGTTTTAGATACACTACCAGACAAACGTTTTAGATACACTACCAGACAAACGTTTTAGATACACTACCAGACAAACGTTTTAGTACACTACCAAACGTTTTAGTACACTACCAGTCAAACGTTTTAGATACACTACCAGACAAACGTTTTAGTACACTACCAGTCCAACGTTTTAGTACACTACCAGTCCAACGTTTTAGTACACTACCAGACAAACGTTTTAGTACACTACCAGACAAACGTTTTAGATACACTACCAGACAAACGTTTTAGTACCACTACCAGTCAAACGTTTTAGATACACTACCAGTCAAACGATTTAGTACACTACCAGACAAACGATTTAGTACACTACCAGACAAACGTTTTAGATACACTACCAGTCAAACGTTTTAGATACACTACCAGTCAAACGTTTTAGTACACTACCAGTCAAACGATTTAGTACACTACCAGTCAAACGTTTTAGATACACTACCAGTCAAACGATTTAGTACACTACCAGACAAACGATTTAGTACACTACCAGACAAACGTTTTAGATACACTACCAGTCAAACGTTGTAGATACACTACCAGTCAAACGATTTAGTACACTACCAGACAAACGATTTAGTACACTACCAGACAAACGTTTTAGATACACTACCAGTCAAACGTTGTAGATACACTACCAGTCAAACGATTTAGATACACTACCAGTCAAACGATTTAGTACACTACCAGTCAAACGTTTTAGATACACTACCAGACAAACGTTTTAGATACACTACCAGACAAACGTTTTAGTACACTACCAGACAAACGTTTTAGTACACTACCAGCCAAACGTTTTAGATACACTACCAGTCAAACGATTTAGTACACTACCAGTCAAACGTTTTAGATACACTACCAGACAAACGTTTTAGTACACTACCAGACAAACGTTTTAGTACACTACCAGACAAACGTTTTAGATACACTACCAGTCAAACGTTTTAGATACACTACCAGACAAACGTTTTAGATACACTACCAGACAAACGTTTTAGATACACTACCAGACAAACGTTTTAGATACACTACCAGTCAAACGTTTCAATACTGTTCTAAAACTTTGGACTGGTAGTGCAGTTGTAACCCAGCCTGCTTACATTAAGGTGTCATGATGAAAAGAGAAAGCAGGTGTAATGTAATAAGATGTAATAAGAGGCTGATCGCAGCCCAGGAAAGACCCTGTGTTTGATCTGTTATTTAAAAAAATACATAGGACCTCTCAGTTTGGAAATAAGGGAGGTTTTTTATATAGAATAAGAGTGACGTCTTTGGGTAAACAGTGTATTTCTAATGGATGGTTTGGTTTAGTGGTTTGCGAAGCTGCAATAAGGTGTAAATTTGGAAATAATGATGGAGTTCAGCTGTTAAACTCAGCACTGGCACTAGCAGCGGCAGCAGAGACCCACATTCCGCTTTCTGCGCTGGGCTTTGGGGTTTCAGATATAAACGAGTGCTCAGAGCGGGAAATGGGACAGGCAGGTTCTGGAAAAGAGCAGATGAATGTCAGCGCGTAGCTGCGCTGCTGCTGACCGGAGGCCAGGTTGTAGAATGGGATCAGGGTGTTGGTGCTCGGCTGAGCTGGACTGAGAAACAGGCTGTTACTGATGTTCAGTGTAACAAGTTACATCATAGAAAAGAATTCAACATCAACCTAGTCTGATATAGCAGGATATATACCAGCAATCAGAAGAACTTAATTCTGGATATTAATTAAAATAAAACTTATTATTAATTTATTTTATTAGAACATCATTTATGACATTAATTTTATTAGAACTTCAGTTTGATTGTTCATTTTGGTAGAACTGCAGTTTGATTATTAATTGACTTTAATAGAACACGATTCTTGTTAAATGTATTAAAATGAAATTCTGTTTTTGTATATTATTAAAAGTTTATTTTGGATATTAATTTTATTAGAACTTCATTCTTAATATTCATTTTAGTAGAACTTCATTCAGGATGTTAATCATATTAGAACTACATTTTGAGTTAATTTTAGTAGAAATTCTTTTTGGTTCTTAATTTTGAATATTAATTGTAGTAGAACTTCATTCTTTGTTAATTGTATTCAAACTTAATTTTGAGTAGAAGTTCATTCTGGATCTTTATTTGAACTTTATTTTAAATATTAATTTTATTAGAACTTCTGTTTGATTATTAATTAGAAGTTAATTCTTTATTTAAATTTGATTAAAATGTAATTCTGGATTTAAAATTTTATTCTGAAAATAATACTTTTTATTAGAACTTCATTCTGGATGTTAACTTCATTACAACTTTATTTTGAATATTAATTTTAGTAGAACTTCAGTTTGGTTGAATGTTAATTTTTTGTAAAATGTAATTCTGGATTTTGATTTTTATTGGCAGATTCTAGGTATTGATTTCATCAGAACTTAATTCTGGAGGTTAATTTTGTCAAAACTTTATTTTTATTTTATTAGAATTTTATGGTGGCTGTTAATTTTATTACAGCCTTATTTTGGATATTAATGTTATTAGATTTTTGTTTGGGATATTAATGTTATTAGAACCTCATTCTGGATGAATAATTTTATTAAAACCTAATCATCAATCTGGTACAACGTTTGTAGTATATGATGGCAGATAGACATGTATGTGCTTGTTGTATACAGTACAAGGAAGCTGTAAATAAAAATGATACTCTAAACTGACTGCGGAAGCTGCTCGAGCATCAACAGTAAAGTTCTGATAGAGTTCTGATCCAGAATTGATTATATTTCTGGATATTCTATATACATTTTCAAACCTCAGGACAATAAATGTATGTAATAATTAATTTCAGCGTATTGTTAGTGTTCAATAACGTGCATTCTATACGTACACCAACAAACACCACCTCAAGTCTGTGTGTTGATATTGTATGTTCTGTTGCAGGAGACGACCCGTTCGATGACTTCTTCGGCGGAGGCCGTCGCCAGAGGGGCATGAGGAGTCGCACCGTTGACTCGTTCTTCGGCGGGTTCGGAGGATTCCCTGCATTCGGCCACGGCTTCTCAGGCTTCGACTCAGGTCCGTATCTGCTGAGGGCGCGTCTCTCTAATCAGGGATTGATTTGCTATGTCTGGAATTGGATCAATAACACTGAAATAGATTATTATCGTTTGTGAGTGTGAACTCGTGTGAGCTGGGTATGTGGTCGGACAGGCTTGGCAGGCTCAGCTGGTGAAGCTTTACTGTATGTTGACATTCCTTCCACACCAGCGAAGCGTTGGAGCAGGAAGTAAGTTTCTTCTCTCTCTCGTGCAGGTTTCACCTCCTTCGGGCCGATGGGTGGCGGAGGCTTCACCTCCTTCTCCTCGTCTTCGTTCGGCGGAGGAGGAGGAGGAGGAGGCGTAGGAGGAGGGGGCGGCATGGGAAACTTTCGCTCCGTCTCTACCTCCACCAAATTCGTCAACGGCAGAAAGATCACCACCAAACGGTACTGCAGGCCCGGTTCGAGCACTCCGCAGCTCCTGCTTACACACTACCAGTCAAAAGTTTGGACACACATAGTACTATGTTCATAGTACTATGAACATAGTACTAATATTAGTGAATAAGTGTGAAGAGATCAGAACTATAGAATAAGAGGTATGGAATTATTCCTGGAGCAGAATTAAACATCTGGTTGAGTTTGAAGAATGTTTAGGGTGTCTTTTAGAAATGAGCTCATTAGGTGTGTCCAAACTTTTGACTGGGAGTCTACTCAGTATAATGTGCTTCATTTGAGCTTAAAGTGATTGTCTGGTGACAAACGTGTGCACTATTTCAGGTGCACCTACAAAGTCGGTAGGTGTACAACAACCACTGCACAGATACAGTGTCAGAAACCATGTGATCAAGAAATCCGATGCCAATTTAGCCGAGCCCAAGAGCTGATCGATGGCGTTAAACAAATTAGCTTAATTTCTGTATTTCCAGCTAGTGTTTCGTTAAAACCCCCTTCGGTCAGGTCCTTGCAATTCCTATCTGAACCACTAGGTGGAAATACATACCCTTTCATTTTCGACAGACTGACTAAATCAGCGGCCTCACGAGAACAGTTTGCGTTCACGGCATGTGCTGTACGTCTGGCAGTATATATATATATATATATATATATATACACACACACACACACACACACACACACACAAATTAGTTAAGTTGATGACTAAATAACATTTGCATATCGTCGCTGTCCAATAAAAAAACAAGTGTCTACAATATTGCAACTTTACAGGAGAGACCCAAGCTATTTTGGAGCATTTCTATTGGTCCATTCAGTATGAAATATTAACACATTGTAAACGACCATTGGCGGCGTTAAAATGATGTAGAAAACTTAAAAACGACAAAAATGGAGATCACTGGACAGGGACGACATGTGTGTTTTTTGCAGTTTTTTTTTTTGCTAACGTAAAAACATTCAGAATGCAATGTTTTAACCCTTTATACTCTGAGATTATTTAAAATATTTTCTTAGAACAGAACATCACAGTAACTGCAGTGATGATTAACAGGTCTCAAGATATTTGTGTATTAAATATGATTCTTTTGGCATTACAGGGTTAAATAAACACATTGACATGTAAAAGCACTACTTACTGTACTCACTGTCTAGAAGAATAGCTTTTTAAATCTTTGCACTACAGTACTCTATTTATATAGAAAGTATGTGGACGCCTGGCCGTCACACCTTTATGAGCTTGTTGAACATCCTATTCCAAAACCATGGACGTGAATAAGGAGTTTCCCCCTTTGACAGATGGGTATGTGAGAATTCCTGTCCATTCAGTCAACAAAGCATTTGTGAGGGCCAGCTCTGAAACAGGACAAGACCACCTGGCACTAGCTGTTCACCTGCCTCTGCCAAACCCAGAATCATCTATCAGACTGGCAGATAATGAAGCGTGTAGTCCATCTGTTTCTCTGCGTCGTCTACCCAGTTTGTCAGGGCCATTGCCAAGGCTGGTGGACCAACAAAATTGTCCCGCCAATACCATCCTGTGGTCAACAACTGACAATTGATGAATTCCTAGAGGATATGAGCAGCAATAGAAGAGCCATCATCTCTAACTTTACATCTACAAGACCTGTGTTTTTTGGTTCACCAGGTTGTTGAGTAGAAGGTAGTTCGTGAGTAGAAGGTAGTTTTGAGCAGAAGGACGTCTGGGTAAGAAGGTAGTTCTTGAGTAGAAGGTACTTTTGAGTAGAAGTATGTCTGGGTAAGAAGGTAGTTCGTGAGTAGAAGGTAGTTTTGAGTAGAAGTACGTCTGGGTAAGAAGGTAGTTCGTGAGTAGAAGGTAGTTTTGAGCAGAAGGACGTCTGGGTAAGAAGGTAGTTCGTGAGTAGAAGGTAGTTTTGAGTAGAAGTACGTCTAAAGGTGAAGGTGGTTCTTGAGTAGAAGAACATTTGGAAGAAAAGGTAGTTTGTGAGTAGAAGGACATCTGGAGTAGAAGGTAGTCCCTGAGTAGAGGGATGTCTGAAAAAGAAGGTAGTTCCCAAGTAGAAGGACGTCTGAAGGAGAAGGTAGTTCTTGAGCAGAAGAACATCTGAAGTAGAAGGTAGTTCGTAAATCATACCTTCTCTGTGGTGGTCCTGGATGCTGACCATTAATAAATGCTGGGGGGCGGCTAACAAATTACAGAGAAACACATGGACCACAAAGTGGTCCTATGTGGTAAGTAAAGCTGATAAAAGTGGGCAACAAGTGTAGATGCATGGTGTGTGTGTGTGTGTATGTATGTATATATATATATATATATATATATATATATATATATATATATATATATATATATATATATATATATATATATATATATATATGAGTGACCAGTCACAGTACCCAGTCTTCATGCAACACACGTTAATTCAGTTCCTTGTTGTGTGTTTTCTGTGCAGCATCGTGGAGAACGGTCAGGAACGAGTGGAAGTTGAGGAAGACGGGCAGCTGAAGTCTCTTACAGTCAACGGTAAGGAGCAGCTCCTCCAACTGGAACACAAATGACCATCTCCAATGTCCACCATCAAACCTCCCTACAGCAAACGCTCCTCTACGGTAAAACCAAACCCATTCCCAGCCTCCCGGGAGGACCTCCGTCTCTCTCGCGCTCTCTCTCTCCACGACTAGAGTAGGTGGCGTCATTCACGCAGGGACGCTGCTAAATCCACGTAAGGGCAGCGTATTCCGAACGCAAGCTTTATTTATCATTTCTTTTGTGTTTTAATTTTTGGTTCGGGACCATTTAACTATACTGGAGACCTCAGTAGGCAACTGTGTCCTCTCTCTTCTGCTGTTGGAGTGGTGTTCTTTTTCTTTTTCTCTTCCTGCAAGTGCACATTGCCTCAAACTCACAAGCACAGTCTGCTGTACATCTGAACCCTGCATGCTCCTTACTTTCTCACCTCGGGGTTTATAGAGTCTTAGGCTTGAACTCCCGTCTGCCTGTAATATATGAGTGGTATTTAAGGCCGAGACTTTCTAACCGGTGTTAATAGCTACCGTGTACATGCTGTTAGGTTGTTAATGAATTAATAGTATTAATATGACTTGTTTGCTTTTTTTTGTTTGTATTTTTTTTCCTCTCACTTCTGCATGATTGCCAGTCATGTGGCTTCTCATGTAGTTTATTGTGATTGTTGCACAACCTCACCGATTCTCAGACCTGAGACTTTTACTGACCAGGGAATATATATATATATACCTATATAAATATATGTGCAGAGGATTTTTGTGTACTTTGTAAGACAAAATATATACAAGAGAAAAAGTTTCAGGTTCAATAAATCTCATTTTCACCCTGTTTGGGGAAGTTGCACTCACGATTTCTGTGTGGTGATTTCACGAAACACGTGTTCTTCTAATGTTTGTGTGTGTGTTGATGTGTGTTTGGCTTGGCTAATTAACGCCTCACGTGTGTTTCACTAAATAAATAAATAAAAATATATAACAAATGAATAAATAATGAATTCCAGTATTAGGGTTGGGTGGTATACACGTACCTTCAAACCATATCCAGATATGGCTGCAGTATTTGGTAACATGTATGGAATTTGGTTGATGTTCCTAATTAGAGTTCTTGTGTGGAACGACATCTGGAGGAGAAAGTCATTTTTGAGTAATGGCATGTCTGGAGGTAAAGGTAGTTTTGAGTAGAAGGACGTCTGAACGAGAAGGTAGTTTTTGAGTAGAAGGACGTCTGGAGGAGAAGGTAGTTCTTGAGTAGAAGGACGTCTGGAGGAGAAGGTAGTTTTTGAGTAGAAGGAGGTCTGGAGGAGAAGGTAGTTTTTGAGTAGAAGGACGCCTGAAGGAGAAAGTAGTTTTTGAGTAGAAGGACGTCTGGAGAAGAAGGTAGTTTTTGAGTAGAAGGACGTCTGGAGAAGAAGGTAGTTTTTGAGTAGAAGGACGTCTGTAGAAGAAGGTAGTTTTTGAGTAGAAGGACGTCTGTAGAAGAAGGTAGTTTTTGAGTAGAAGGACGTCTGGAGAAGAAGGTAGTTTTTGAGTAGAAGGACATCTGGAGGAGAAGGTATTTCCCGAATAGAACAACATTTGAAGGAGAAGGTAGTTCCCAAATAGAAGAACATCTGAAGGAGAAGGTAGTTCCCAAGTAAAAGAACATCTGAAAGAGAAGGTAGTTCCCAAGTAGTAGGACATCTAAAGGAGAAGGTAGTACCCGAGTAGAATGGCATTTAGGGAAGAAGGTAGTTGTTGAGTAGAAGGACATTTGGAGGAGAAGGTAGTTCTTGAGATGAGGGATGTCTGGAGGAGAAGGTAGTTTCCAAGAAAAAGAACATCTGAAGGAGAAGATCGTACCCGAGTAGTAGGACATCTGGAAGAGAAAGTAGTTGCTGAGTAGAAGGATGTTTGGAGGAGAAGGTAGTTCTTGAGTTGAGGGATGTCTGGAGGAGAAGGTAGTTCTTGAGTTGAGGGATGTCTGGAGGAGAAGGTAGTTGTTGAGTAGAAGAACGCCTAGAGGAGAAGGTAGTTTACGTCTAACATATACTGTGATATTCTGTTTGTCTTTCTCTCATAATATCATCTAAACTAGTGCAGGACAGACTTATTTCCTCTGTCTCCTCCACTCTGTTCCTCACCTCCATCTCCTCCACTCTGTTCCTCACTTACCGCCTTCATCTGGATTTTAAATGTCATCAGAACAGCACAAATGGAAACAATCTATATGTACATTCAATGATCTGTTGATTTACTGTTAAACACAACAGTATACTATTGTAGATTTGTAGAAGTGAAAACATGGAGGGTGGCACTGTTAGCAACTATGCCAGTGGTCACCAGTCCTCTTCCTGGAGATCTACCTTCCTGCAGATTTTGGTTCCAACCTGTTCCTAACATGCTGCCCCACCTTGGCTAACATTGATGCGTCACATCCAGCCAGTCAGGCTCTTCTGAACAAGTTAATAAGCTGGAGAAGGTGTGGCCAGTTAGTGGTTGGAACTCCCATTTGCAGGAATCTTCTGGTCCAGGCTTGCTGGCCACTGCACTGTGCTGTACAGGAGATCAAGCAAAATCAACAATAATCAAAAAGTTTTCAAACCATCTTACAGTTAATTTCAACCCACAAGCTCAACGTAAGAGAGGAGCTAGTTAGCATTACCACCTTGCACACCACAGAACAGGTTTGGTTCTTGTTAACTAAAGCCTTCAACAAGTTTGGACGATGAAGATTATGTAAATCCGGGGAAGTGAAGTTGAGCAACTGGCACTGAATCCTGTTCTGTGGCGTTTGAACCTGTAGCCTGATCTGCTAACGGAGCATTAGCGTAGCAAGCAGGAAACAGACCCACACAGTGCCAGACCCCCCAGTATGGGTTTGATTCTGACAACCTGCTGCTCAGCTAAAACAATATAGCTGATAATAACTGATATCTGAGAGAACGGAAGTAAAACTGACTGACAGAAATCTGAACCTAAACCTGTTTGGTGGTGTTTGGGACTGTAGCATCTTGGCTAAGCTAACGTTCCACACAGCACAACCGAGGCTCAGTTCTAGCAGATTGAAGCCACCATTTAAAGGATACCTGGGGACATAAATGGGTGTGTATTTGGTCTATTGGACGTAGAATACACACGTGACACCTTTTCCGTTTGGAATTCTGGGATATACCTTGTTGTCGTTATATCGCCCAACCCTACCGAGTGTTCAGGTGCTGTTAACTAATGTATGCCAACCACAATCATACTAACATCATAGCACTCCAAATGCAGAGCCAGCACTGGGGCCTCACAGCAGGAAGGGTCTTTGGGTTTGGTGTTTATTGATGGCTATAACTAAATAGGACAAAGCCGAGCTGTTCTAGATAATGAATATGAATATCTTGAAGTTGACAGATTGAATGCTGAATGATGTAGAACATAGAGTGAGATCAGTATCTGACCTTTAACAGTATAAAAGAATGTGGGTTCTCTGTTGGGCAACAAACAGGTCCCTGTTGTCCTTTATTATTATTATTATTATTGTTATGTGTTGTACTGCCATGAGTTGGAGTCATGAAGAAGTGCTTAGTCTTCTTATTCCTGGTGAGTCTGCTCAGTACATGATGGTTAATGATACGTTATTAAAGACCCTGTTTGCTTTGTTGGGAACGGAACTAATATAGAGAACTAGAAAGAACTGGTTCATAACAGGTGAGTAATGTTGACTGGTATGTAAAACGGGGGGGCGGGGGGCGGTGGGGGGGGGGGGTACTTAGCCCTAGTTTAGTCCCAGCACCCCTAATGATTATAGAAGAAAACATTTTCTTTCTTTTAACTTTAATGTGACTCTGAAAAGCTGGAAATGTTAAAACCAGAGTTGTGTTTAGAGTATATGTACAGTTGCTTCTACAATTGCCCCTGATGCATTTGTAGTTCTACACTTTACAGACTGTAGTCCATCTGATTCTCTGTATACTTTGTTACCCTGTTCTTCAATGGTCAGGACCCCCACAGGACCACCACAGAGCAGGTATTATTTGGGTGGTGGATCATTCTCAGCACTGCAGTGACTCTGATGTGGTGGTGATGTGTTAATTGTAGTTCTGGTCAGTTCTAGTTCTAGTTAAGGTTAGGGAAGGGGTAATTGTAGGTCTGGTTAAGGTTAGGGAAGGGGTAGTTGTAGTTCTGGTTAAGGGGAGGGTGAAGGGGTAGTGGTAGTTCTGGTTAAGGTTAGGGAAGGGGTAGTTGTAGTTCTAGTTAAGGTTAGGGAAGGGGTAATTGTAGTCCTGGTTAAGGTTAGGGAAGGGGTAGTAATTCTGGTTGAGGTTTGGAGTAAATGTAGTTCTGGTTAAGGTTAGGGAAGGGGTAGTTATAGTTCTGGATAGGGTTAAGGAAGGGGTAGTTGTAGTTCTGGTTAAGGTTAGAGAAGGGGTAGTAATTCTGGTTGAGGTTTGGAGTAAATGTAGTTCTGGTTAAGGTTAGGGAAGGGGTAGTTGTAGTTCTGGTTAAGGTCGGGGAAGGGGTAGTTGTAGTTCTGTTCAAGGTTAGGGAAGGGGTAGTTGTAGTTCTGGTTAAGGTTGGGGAAGGGGTAGTTGTAGTTCTGGTTAAGGTTAGGGAAGGGGTAGTTGTAGTTTTGGTTAAGGGGAGGGTGAAGGGGTAGTTGTAGTTCTGGTTAAGGTTAGGGAAGGGGTAGTTGAAGTTCTGGTTAAGGTTAGGGAAGGGGTAGTTGAAGTTCTGGTTAAGGTTGGGGAAGGAGTAGTTGTAGTTCTGGTTAAGGTTAGGGAAGGGGTAGTTGAAGTTCTGGTTAAGGTTAGGGAAGGGGTAATTGTAGTTCTGGTTAAGGTTAGGGAAGGGGTAGTTGTAGTTCTGGTTAAGGTTAGGGAATGGGGTAGTTGTAGTTCTGGTTAAGGTTAGGGAAGGGGTAGTTGTAGTTCTGGTTAAGGTTAGGGAAGGGGTAGTTGTAGTTCTGGTTAAGGTTGGGGAAGGGGTAGTTTTAGTTCTGGTTTAGGTTAGGGAAGGGGTAGTTGTAGTTCTGGTTAAGGTTAGGGAAGGGGTAATTGTAGTTCTGGTTAAGGTTGGGGAAGGGGTAGTTGTAGTTCTGGTTTAGGTTAGGGAAGGGGTAGTTGTAGTTCTGGTTAAGGTTAGGGAAGGGGTAATTGTAGTTCTGGTTAAGGTTGGGGAAGGGGTAGTTGTAGTTCTGGTTAAGGTTAGGGAAGGGGTAGTTGTAGTTCTGGTTAAGGTTAGGGAAGGGGTAGTTGTAGTTCTGGTTAAGGTTAGGGAAGGGGTAGTTATAGTGGTTAAGGTTAGGGAAGGGGTAGTTATAGTGGTTAAGGTTAGGGAAGGGGTAGTTATAGTGGTTAAGGTTAGGGAAGAGGGTTGTAGTTCTGGTTAATGTTAGCGAAAGGGTAGTTTTAGGTCTGGTGAAGGTTAGGGAAGGGGTAGTTGTAGTTCTGGTTAAGGTTAGGGAAGGGGTAATTGTAGTTCTGGTAAAGGTTGGGGAAGGGGTAGTTGTAGTTCTGGTTAAGGTTAGGGAAGGGGTAGTTGTAGTTCTGGTTAAGGTTAGGGAATGGGGTAGTTGTAGTTCTGGTTAAGGTTAGGGAAGGGGTAGTTGTAGTTGTAGTTCTGGTTAAGGTTGGGGAAGGGGTAGTTTTAGTTCTGGTTAAGGTTAGGGAAGGGGTAGTTTTAGTTCTGGTTAAGGTTAGGGAAGGGGTAATTGTAGTTCTGGTTAAGGTTAGGGAAGGGGTAGTTATGGTGGTTAAGGTTAGGGAAGGGATAGTTGTAGTTCTGGTTAATGTTAGCGAAAGGGTAGTTGTAGTTCTGGTTAAGGTTAGGGAAGGGGTAGTTGTAGTTCTGGTTAAGGTTAGGGAAGGAGTAGTTGTAGTTCTGGTTAAGGTTAGGGAAGGGGTAATTGTAGTTCTGGTTAAGGTTAGGGAAGGGGTAATTGTAGTTCTGGTTAAGGTTAGGGAAGGGGTAGTTATAGTGGTTAAGGTTAGGGAAGGGGTAGTTATAGTGGTTAAGGTTAGGGAAGAGATAGTTGTAGTTCTGGTTAATGTTAGCGAAAGGGTAGTATTAGGTCTGGTGAAGGTTAGGGAAGGGGTAATTGTAGTTCTGGTTAAGGTTGGGGAAGGGGTAGTTGTAGTTCTGGTTAAGGTTAGGGAAGGGGTAATTGTAGTTCTGGTTAAGGTTAGGGAAGGGGTAGTTGTAGTTCTGGTTAAGGTTGGGGAAGGGGTAGTTGTAGTTCTGGTTAAGGTTAGGGAAGGGGTAGTTGTAGTTCTGGTTAAGGTTAGGGAATGGGGTAGTTGTAGTTCTGGTTAAGGTTGGGGAAGGGGTAGTGTTAGTTCTGGTTAAGGTTAGGGAAGGGGTAATTGTAGTTCTGGTTTAGGTTAGGGAAGGGGTAGTTATGGTGGTTAAGGTTAGGGAAGGGGTAGTTGTAGTTCTGGTTAATGTTAGCGAAATGGTAGTTGTAGTTCTGGTTAAGGTTAGGGAAGGGGTAGTTGTAGTTCTGGTTAAGGTTAGGGAAGGAGTAGTTGTAGTTCTGGTTAAGGTTAGGGAAAGGGTAATTGTAGTTCTGGTTAAGGTTAGGGAAGGGGTAGTTATAGTTCTGGTTAAGGTTAGGGAAGGGGTAATTGTAGCTCTGGTTAAGGTTAGGGAAGGGGTAGTTTTAGTTCTGGTTAAGGTTAGGGAAGGGGTAGTTGTAGTTCTGGTTAAGGTTAGGGAAGGGGTAGTTTTAGTTCTGGTTAATGTTAGCGAAAGGGTAGTTGTAGTTCTGGTTAAGGTTGGGGAAGGGGTAATTGTAGTTCTGGTGAAGGTTAGGGAAGGGTAATTGTAGCTCTGGTTAAGGTTAGGGAAGGGGTAATTGTAGCTCTGGTTAAGGTTAGGGAAGGGGTAGTTGTAGTTCTGGTTAAGGTTAGGGAAGGGGTAGTTGTAGTTCTGGTTAAGGTTAGGGAAGGGGTAGTTGTAGTTCTGGTTAAGGTTAGGGAAGGGGTAGTTGTAGTTCTGGTTAAGGTTAGGGAAGGGGTAGTTTTAGTTCTGGTTAAGGTTAGGGAAGGGGTAGTTGTAGTTCTGGTTAAGGTTAGGGAAGGGGTAGTTATAGTTCTGGTTAAGGTTAGGGAAGGGGTAGTTGTAGTTCTGGTTAAGGTTAGGGAAGGGGTAGTTGTAGTTCTGGTTAAGGTTAGGGAAGGGGTAGTTGTAGTTCTGGTTAAGGTTAGGGAAGGGGTAGTTTTAGTTCTGGTTAAGGTTAGGGAAGGGGTAGTTGTAGTTCTGGTTAAGGTTAGGGAAGGGGTAGTTGTAGTTCTGGTTAAGGTTAGGGAAGGGGTAGTTGTAGTTCTGGTTAAGGTTAGGGAAGGGGTAGTTGTAGTTCTGGTTAAGGTTAGGGAAGGGGTAGTTGTAGTTCTGGTTAAGGTTAGGGAAGGAGTAGTTGTAGTTCTGGTTAAGGTTAGGGAAAGGGTAATTGTAGTTCTGGTTAAGGTTAGGGAAGGGGTAGTTATAGTTCTGGTTAAGGTTAGGGAAGGGGTAATTGTAGCTCTGGTTAAGGTTAGGGAAGGGGTAGTTGTAGTTCTGGTTAAGGTTAGGGAAGGGGTAGTTGTAGTTCTGGTTAAGGTTAGGGAAGGGGTAGTTGTAGTTCTGGTTAAGGTTAGGGAAGGGGTAGTTGTAGTTCTGGTTAAGGTTGGGGAAGGGGTAATTGTAGTTCTGGTGAAGGTTAGGGAAGGGTAATTGTAGCTCTGGTTAAGGTTAGGGAAGGGGTAATTGTAGCTCTGGTTAAGGTTAGGGAAGGGGTAGTTGTAGTTCTGGTTAAGGTTAGGGAAGGGGTAGTTGTAGTTCTGGTTAAGGTTAGGGAAGGGGTAGTTGTAGTTCTGGTTAAGGTTAGGGAAGGGGTAGTTTTAGTTCTGGTTAAGGTTAGGGAAGGGGTAGTTGTAGTTCTGGTTAAGGTTAGGGAAGGGGTAGTTATAGTTCTGGTTAAGGTTAGGGAAGGGGTAGTTGTAGTTCTGGTTAAGGTTAGGGAAGGGGTAGTTGTAGTTCTCGTTAAGGTTAGGGAAGGGGTAGTTGTAGTTCTGGTTAAGGTTAGGGAAGGGGTAGTTTTAGTTCTGGTTAAGGTTAGGGAAGGGGTAGTTGTAGTTCTGGTTAAGGTTAGGGAAGGGGTAGTTGTAGTTCTGGTTAAGGTTAGGGAAGGGGTAGTTGTAGTTCTGGTTAAGGTTAGGGAAGGGGTAGTTGTAGTTCTGGTTAAGGTTAGGGAAGGGGTAGTTTTAGTTCTGGTTAAGGTTAGGGAAGGGGTAGTTGTAGTTCTGGTTAAGGTTAGGGAAGGGGTAGTTTTAGTTCTGGTGAAGGTTAGGGAAGGGGTAGTTGTAGTTCTGGTTAAGGTTAGGGAAGGGGTAATTGTAGTTCTGGTTAAGGTTAGGGAAGGGGTAGTTGTAGTTCTGGTTAAGGTTAGGGAAGGGGTAGTTGTAGTTCTGGTTAAGGTTAGGGAAGGGGTAGTTGTAGTTCTGGTTAAGGTTAGGGAAGGGGTATTTGCAGTATATTTTGAGGTGTTAAGATTAATGTGTGTGTGTGTTTGATGTAATTTGTTAAATCAATTATTCTTAGATGTCATTGAGGTCTAATTCCAGGAAAACAGGACAATTCTCTTAATCAGTGAATCATGAAAATGTTAAAAATCTAAAGAAATTAAACTTAAACTTTAAAATAAAAAAGAGGTTAGGTTTTATTTTGGGCCACTTTAAGATGTTTATCTTCAACACACTGACCATTGACTCGTTCCCCAGTGGTCCCTTTGATCTTTCAGAGTGTAACTCTGACCTTTCAGTCAATAAGCTTAGGTTACAGTGTTTAGGCACACAACACTCTTGGAGTCGTTCTAGCAGCAGCTCAGCCAAGCAGGATTCCGCCCCAGCTGTTTACGCTCGCAGGGAACTGAATGTCCGTCCCAGTCCAGCATCAGAGGATATAAAGCTATAAATAATAAGAAAGGTGTGATGGTGACATTTGAACTTTGTTAGGTTCTTTCAGACGTGCGCCAACGTGTTAAAGTAAAAACACTAACCGGAACAGAACCTTTCTGGAAGTGGAGTGGAACTTGTTTCTATGCCCAGCGACTGTCAATCAGAACTTTAGTTTGTTGGACTCTGCTCTTCTGTTCTGGTGTTTTTTGATCTAAAATGAAATGCTGAAGGTCCAACTTCACACATCTGACCAATAGTACAACAGAACAGCAACTTAAGGAAACACAGTAGAATTATATACAATTAAATTATAATTTAATTCTGGAATCTTTGCACCTCCTCCTGCATTTCATTCCCCAAGATTGTGAAGAGTTTACAGTGAAAAGTTTCTGGGAATCTGGAGAAATGTCCGTACAGGTAGGGAAAGGCTGGGAACCACTACTGAATGTGTTTGACCTTCGAGTCCTCAAAATATAGCCTGGTTAAATATAGGATTCAGGAGTATCTTAGAAAACTGTTCTCACGACATCAAGTTATGGAACGAGAAACTCTGTTACACAAGAAGAAAGATAAACAGAGACCCCGCTGAGTTCTCTGGACGCGAGCTCGTCACACAGGGTTCATAACACAGTGTACACTAATACTCTAACTGAAACACCAACCATCCACTAACTGGCCACTTTATTAGAAACACCTTCCTTGTACTTCTACTAACTGGCCACTTTATTAGAAACACCTACCTTGTACTTCTACTAACTGACCACTTTATTAGAAACACCTACCTTGTACTTCCACTAACTGGCCACTTTATTGGAAACACCTTCCTTGTACTTTTACTAACTGGCCACTTTATTAGAAACACCATCCTTGTACTACCACTAACTGGCCACTTTTTTAAAATCACCTATTTTGTACTTCAACAAACTGGCCACTTTATTAGAAACACCCACCTTGTACTTCCACTAACCGGCCACTTTATTAGAAACACCTACCTTCTACTTCCACAAACTGGCCACTTTATTAGAAACACCCCCCTTCTACTTCCACTAACTGGCCACTTTAATAGAAACACCTACCTTGTACTACCATTAACTGGCCACTTTATTAGAAACTTGTACTTTGAACTTTCACTAACTGGCCACTTTATTAGAAACACCTAACTTATGCTTCTACTGACTGGCCACTTTATTAGAAACACCCACCTTGTACTTCCACTAACTGGCCACTTTATTAGAAACGTCCACCTTCTACTTTCACTAACTGGCCACTTTATTAGAAACACCCACCTTGAACTGCCACTAACTGGCCACTTTATTAGAAACGTCCACCTTCTACTTTCACTAACTGGCCACTTTATTAAATGTACAAGAAGTATAAACATTGCATTAATTCATGCACTGACTATATTAATATGCAGGATGCTGTTAGTTTACAGGAACTGTAGTGGTGTAGAAACTACTGTACTGTGGAAACACCAGAGACCATCCAATTCAACTTCCAGTCAAAACGATCATTACATCAAAAACATTTGCCAGGAGAAATTCCAGACTCAGCTGCAAAAAGAAGAAAGTCAAATTGAATAAACATGAGTTTCCAAAACTGGAGTTAAAAAACGAAGCTCCTAACAACCACCTGGAAGACCTGCAAGGTCAACTGACATGGTTCCCCTTTCAGATAAACAGCACTTTCATCTTTGAGATCTAGAAGAACATCAAGTTGCACCTTCAGATCGGAAAACATCCACAGGTGTTTCTGTCCAACCCTCCACTGTGAGAAGACACCTCAACGCTATGGGGTCTGAAAGGATGTGTAGCTGTTCAAGAAGCTCCTCACTGAGAAAAGGAGATACAGACACACCAAACAAAGAAACTGCTGCTGTTCTCAAAACAATGGACTGACCACCCCAGATTCCAGAACCTCAACACCACTGAATGTGTTTGGGATTATTTAGATGGTGAGAAGTAGAACTCTGGGAGTGAGAAGCTGAAGGTGAGTCTCTTGAATGGAAGCTGTAATGAAGGTAAGACAATGTTTTTTTTTTCAGGCAATGGAAATGTAGTAATTTGAATAAAAGTCGTTTTGACTGGAAAATGAAATAAACAAAAGGTGGTCTCTGACTGTTCGGTGCTGGATCAGTACGAGGGTGATAACTGTGTATGTATGCAGGACTGTTTACGTACAAATATGTGCAGCACTATCAACCTATATAACACAACTTGTTCCAAAAAACTAAAGTTAACAGTGTTTATAGAACTGAACAGGTTTATGTTTACACATATACTCCAGGACCAAACATTTCCAGTAAGAGTCAAAATCTCAGTAAAGTAAGCAAAAACTGATAACTCAGTAAAACTGGTTATACACTCAATAAAACTATTACGAATACTGAGTAAAACAGATGAGAACTCGGTAAAACTGGTAAAAAAAAAACCTCAGTAAAACGGCTTATAAACTTATACACTCAATAAAACTAATACAAACTGAGTAAAACTGGTTACACACTCAATAAAACTAATACAAACTGAGTAAAAACAGGTGAGAACTCAGTTAAACAGTCAGTAAAACTGGTTAATAATTCAGTAAAACTGCTTATAAACTCAGTAAAACTAGTTAAAACTCAGTAAAACAGGTTAAAAGTTGAGTAGAGCTGGTTATAAATTCAGGAAAACTGGTTAAAAGTTAAGTAAAACTGGTTATAAACTCAGTAAAACAGGTTAAAAGTTGAGTAAAGCTGGTTATAAACTCAGGAAAGCTGGTTAGAACTCAGTAAAACTGGTTAAAAGTTGAGTAAAACTGGTTATAAACTCAGTAAAACAGGTTAAAAGTTGGGTAAAACTGGTTATAAACTCAGTAAAACAGTTCAAAAGTTGAGTAAAACTGGTTATAAACTTAGTGAAGCAGGTTAAAAGTTGAGTAAAGCTGTTATAAACTTAGTAAAACAGGTTAAAAGTTGAGTAAAGCTGTTATAAACTCAGTAAAACTGGTTAGAACTCAGTAAAATAGGATAAAAGTTGAGTAAAGCTGTTATAAACTCAGTAAAACTGGTTAAAAGTTGAGTAAAACTGGTTATAAACTCAGTAAAACAGGTTAAAAGTTGAGTAAAGCTGTTATAAACTCAGTAAAACTGGTTAAAAGTTGAGTAAAACTGGTTATAAACTCAGTAAAACAGGTTAAAAGTTGAGTAAAGCTGAATATAAGCTCAGTATAACTGGTTAAAACTCAATAAAACAGGTTAAAAGTTCAGTAAAACTTGTAAAAACTGAGTAAAACTGGTTATAAACTCAGTAAAACTGGTTAAGAGTTGAGTAAAACTGGTTATAAACTCAGTAAAACAGGTTAAAAGTTGAGTAAAGCTGTTATAAACTCAGTAAAACTGGTTAAAAGTTGAGTAAAACTGGTTATAAACTCAGTAAAACAGGTTAAAAGTTGAGTAAAGCTGAATATAAGCTCAGTATAACTGGTTAAAACTCAATAAAACAGGTTAAAAGTTCAGTAAAACTTGTAAAAACTGAGTAAAACCTGTTATAAACTCAGTAAAACTGGTTAAGAGTTGAGTAAAACTGGTTATAAACTCAGTAAAACAGATTAAAAGTTGAGTAAAGCTGTTATAAACTCAGTAAAACTGGTTAAAAGTTGAGTAAAGCTGAATATAAGCTCAGTATAACTAGTTAAAACTCAATAAAACTGGTTAAAAATTCAGCGTGTGTGAAATGGTTCGAGTGAACATAAAGCTAGCTCTGCTCTTCGCTGCTGGGTGCAGAGACGACCACTGTGATTTATAGTCCTTTATTAAGGCCTGTTAACAGAAGCTGTGTGGGCTGCGTCCTCACATTATCTGTTCTGTCTACAATAGAGCGGGAGGGAGGGTGGGAGGGAGGTAGGTAAACAGAGACCCCCGGCGCTGCCTGTGTGTGAGAGTAAAATTCAGACCTGCTTTTCTGATGATTCAGCTTTTTTTTACAGCAGCAGTTCAAACAAGCACTTGTGGTTATTGCACGTCTGTCAAAGCACTGATGAAGCACTTCTTCCTCCTCATGAAGACACAAACCTCTGCTGTTACTGTAGAGCGTGTACGTCCCAGTTAAAGACCAGGAGCATTGTTTCAGCATAGCTGGCCTCACGTTAAAGGGGAACTCCACTCATTTTTCAAAAGTTAACAGAGATGTAAACAGAGTCACTCTGAGCGGTTCGGTGTGAAAAGCTGCGTTGTAGAGAAATTTAACAGCTCAGAACTGTTCACAGTGATGGTGAATGGAACCAGACGTCCACCTCTAAAAGCTCCCTCACAGAAAGTTAGTACAGTAGATGGTTATTAATACACGGTCTGATGTCGGAGACACAGTCGTGAGAAGATTTTAGTGTTAAACTCTATTTCTGGTGGAGGTGTGCAGATGTGTATGTTCACCGGTGGTGTTGATAGTAAATGATTAGTATCAATAATAGTAGAACTGTTAGTGGTAGCAGCATTAACCAATTATGGTAATCATAACTTGTAGAAGTAGTGTTGCTGGTGGTAGAAGCATCAGTAACAGTAATAGTGGTAATATTGATAGTATTATTGATATCAATAATAGTAGTAGTAGTATTGGTTGTAGTAATAGTATCAGTAAACATAATAGTAGTACTATTTGTAGTATTATTATATCAGTAATGGCATTATTATTGGTGGTAGTAGTATTGGTAATAGTAATAGCATCAGTAACAACAATAATATAATATTAGTAAGCAGTAGTATTATTTGTAGTTGTAGTATTGGTGATGGTAGTAATAGCATCAGTAACAATAAAACAGTCATTTTGGTAGCAGTATTGATACCAGTAATAGAAGTAATAGGGTACTATTGGTAGTAGCAATAGAGACAGTAGTAGTACTATTGGTAGGAATATTATACCAGTAATGGCATTAATATTGGTGGTAGTAATATCGGTAATAGTAATAGCATCAGTAACAACAATAATGGCAATAGTATTAATATTAGTAGTATTATTTGTAGTTGTAGTATTGATGGTAGTAGTAATAGCATCAGTAACAATAATAACGGTAATTTTGGTAGCAGTATTAAAACCAGTAATAGAAGTAATAGGGTACTATTTGTAGTAGTAATAGAAACAGTAGCAGTACTATTGGTAATAGTAATAGCATTAATTACAGTATTAGTGGTAGTATTGATAATAGTATGGCTAGTGGTTATACCATTAGTAACAGTAATAGTAGCAATATTGGTGGTAGTAGTAGTAATAGTGGTATAAATATGAGAATTAGTGATAATATTGATGGTAGTTGTAGTAATAGTGGTATAAATATGAGAATTAGTGATAATATTGATGGTAGTGGTAGTATTAATGTGAACATTCGTAGTAATATTGGTGGTAGTGTTGTTGCACTGTAAGAAAAGTGGGGATTAATTTTTTTTTTTTTTTAAATTGTGTGTGAGCTGATTTAATATTTAAGTTTCAGGGCTTAAAACACATATTTCAATTCTAGTAACTTACTATTTGAAATGTAAATAACTTTAACTTACATTATAAGGAAGCCCAGACACTAATGTTTATAACCTAAAACAACTTTTATAAGCCAAAACAACGACGTACGCTAACATTTCCAATGTATACCATAACGCACCATGGTGGTGTCTTAATTACTGACGAAAGAGTTCTGTTGTGTCAGACGTATCCCAGAGCGGCAGGAGACGCCCAACACTCCAGTTTGATGTACTCATATAAGTAGATTATATTTTATTATATTATTTATGTTACTGAATTAACAGCATCGACTTATACAGTTACTTCTCTTACATACATACACATACCAGCCAGTGAGATCCATCAGAATGTCAACCAATAAAAAAAAACAGTCAGTTCATTTTAACGTGGTGTGTAAACGTCCTAATTACAGCATGTGTCTCCAAAATCAGAAACAGGCCAGCCTGCCACTGAGCATTTCATACCACAGTCGGGTTTGTTTTGTTCATGCGACAGACTATGAACATGTCCCAAAGTCTTTAAGGGTAATTCTTTATATCAATTCATCTAAACACATTTCTTTTCTCATCATCCTCCATTTAAATGTATGACAATGCAGTGATATCAGAAAGACGAGCTGGAAATATAGCTGAGAGCTCTGTTACTCCATGTAATGGGCCGGAGCTCTGGGTGAACTTCACTTCAAATATAGACCAAGTTCTCAGAGTTC
Source organism: Megaleporinus macrocephalus (assembly GCA_021613375.1). Taxonomy (NCBI): domain Eukaryota; kingdom Metazoa; phylum Chordata; class Actinopteri; order Characiformes; family Anostomidae; genus Megaleporinus; species Megaleporinus macrocephalus. The sequence goes on from CM038708.1 coordinate 5,533,925, forward strand.
ACTCCTTCAGTCCTCCAGAGTAGAAGAAATTGTTTTACAGTCGTCATCACAGAGCTTCATGCTGGTTTAACCGGAATGGTAGGAGGTGTTTTGAGGCCTCATCTCCATCCACACCTGCATGCAGCTTCGCACTGATGACTCTGCTGATCTATTTATTGCACTTTGGCTCCCCCTGCAGGCCGTCTGCTTTGCCTACAGTTTTATGACCACTTGAACAGGTTACACACCGATCAGTCATAACTTATATCTCCACTCACTGTCCACTGTATCAGCTCCACTGACCATATAGGAGCTACGCTTACAGACTGTAGTTCATCTGATTCTCTGTATACTTTATTACTCTGTTCTTTAATGATCAGGACCCCCACAGGACCACCACAGAGCAGATACTATTGGGAAGGTGGGTCATTCTCAGCAATGCAGTGACACTGATGTGCCAAGAATAACCCAGCGCCTTGTAGATGTAAAGTCAGAGAAAATAGCTCATCAGTTTTCAACACTCATTACTTTCTACTCATTAATACTCATGTACTCATTAGTGTAGTAGGTGAAGTATAGAAGTGCACTAATTAGTGTAGTAGGTGAAGTATAGAAGTGCACTAATTAGTGTAGTAGGTGAAGTATAGAAGAGTGCTGATTAGTAAATCTGTGCATTTATACTTTTTACCTACTACGCTAATGAGTACCCTTCAGGACTCTTCCAATTACATTAATAAATACTTCTATACTTCACCTACTACACTAATGAGTTCACTTCTATACTTCACCTACTACACTAATGAGTTCACTTCTATACTTCACCTACTACACTATTGAATACACTTCTATACTTCACCTACTACACTAATGAGTACACTTTTATACTTCACCTACTACACTATTGAATACACTTCTATACTTCACCTACTACACTAATGAATACACTACTATACTTCACCTACTACACTAATGAGTACACTTTTATACTTCACCTACTACACTATTGAATACACTTCTATACTTCACCTACTACACTAATGAGTACACTTTTATACTTCACCTACTACACTAATGAGTACACTTTTATACTTCACCTACTACACTATTGAATACACTTTTATACTTCACCTACTACACTAATGAGTACACGTCTATACTTCACCTACTACACTAATGAGTACACGTCTATACTTCACCTACTACACTAATGAGTACACGTCTATACTTCACCTACTACACACAGGCACTGGGAACCAAAAGTGGTTCTTTGGTGGCTTTATTTATAAAATTGTATTTAACGGAAAAGGATAAAATAGTTCTACTATTGAAATCAGCCAACCGAAGATTCCTCAGGAAGCATTTAACGCAAGCATTCAATTCAGATTTGACTGAATCAGCTCTAAACGGCTTAGGTTCCCTTGAACCACTAGAGGGCGCCTCTGCTTCAGTCTTCTTGGCTCTGAAGTCCCGGTGTGACTTGCTGAAGTGGAAACAAGAGTGGATATTAAAACTCAAACACAAGAAAATAAGTCGTAACTTCTTCTCATTTGGGGTGATTTTAGTCGAACTGTCATTCCTGATCAAATTGACTAAGGAGCCATATTTGGTTTAGACTGTTCTCCCCCCACAGTAAATGTCATCATGGAGTCGGTTCCTCCTCTCGCTCTATAAAAGACTTTATAAATACAGGTCCCTGTAATCCCTGCGGTTCCTCGCCACCTGGAGCTCGCTGCATGTCATTAGAGTTAGTCAGAGCCTTAAAATACCTCAGCTGCAGTCATATTTAAAGACTAATTTTCACTTTTGCGCTCGGTGCCACTTTAAGGACTGGAGATTAAAGTTCACTTCCCCGAGTCCCACCCACGCACACCCTGCCCAAACCTCCCCTCTCCTAATTAAAGGCAAGGCCAGTGCATTATTGATGAAGACACAGCGTTTAAAGTGCACTGCCACACGCTCATTTGCCTTCTCCCGAGCTTTACGAGAAAGACTCTCTCCGTTGCACTTAAGCATGCTCTGACCGCTCTCTTTGTCTCCGTCCGCGGCTCCCTGGGGCCTCATTTTAGCCGTGGAAAAGGTCAGCCACCCTATCGGACAATTCTCAGACTTTATTTAGCTCTGAGTGCTCCAGCGACCAACGTGCATGCCGCCTCCTAGAGCAGACAGATGACGAATTCATTACTTGGCTTTTTGTGGGCTTTTCTCCATAGGAAGCAGTCAGTTCTATCTCCACAGGACGGCTTGAGAGAGAGAGAGAGAGAAACACTGGTTTCACATTTTTACTGCCTCAGTTGTAGCTAATCAGTTCAGAATGTTTGGTTTCAGACGTTTGCCAATTTCGAGCCATCAGCAGCATACACAAGTGGTTGGTACAGTGTAGTATGTTACATAAGTGCCTTCTTTGCTGTATTCTGGGGTTCTGGGTCCTGGGTTCGATTCCCCACCTGGGTAACCCCCCTACACTATACCAATAAGAGTCCTTGGGTTCACTTCCCTACCTCGGTAACCCCTCTACACTATACCAATAAGAGTCCTTGGGTTCACTTCCCTACCTCGGTAACCCCCCTACACTATACCAATAAGAGTCCTGGGGTTCGATTCCCCACCTGGGTAACCCCCCTACACTATACCATAAGAGTCCTGGGGTTTGATTCCCCACCTGGGTAACCCCCCTACACTATACCAATAGGAGTCCCTGGGTTCAGTTCCCTACCTGGGTAACCCCCCCTACACTATACCAATAAGAGTCCTGGGGTTTGATTCCCCACCTGGGTAACCCCCCTACATTATACCAATAAAAGTCCTGGGGTTCAGTTCTCCACCTGGGTAACCCCCCTACACTATACCAATAAGAGTCCTGGGGTTTGATTCCCCACCTGGGTAACCCCCCTACACTATACCAGTAAGAGTCCTGGGGTTCAGTTCTCCACCTGGGTAACCCCCCTACACTAAACCAATAAGAGTCCTGGGGTATGATTCCCCACCTGGGTAACCCCCCTACACTATACCAGTAAGAGTCCTGGGGTTCTATTCCCCACCTGGGTAACCCCCCATACACTATACCAATAAGAGTCCTGGGGTTCTATTCCCCACCTGGGTAACCCCCCA